>CM029386.1:19777631-19822631 GCA_017165825.1 Hepsetus odoe
GTGTGTGTGTGTGTGTGTGTGTGTGTCTGTGTGTGTCATATTACTCTGTGAAATGAGCAGGAATTCTTGTGTGTTCAACTAAAGTGCTGCATCAGCACTTGTATGTCTGTGTGTGTGTGTGTGTGTGTGTGTGTGTATGTGTGTGTGTGCGCGCTGCTAGCAATGCCTTTGTACATTACATGTGTGTTGTCTTCATTCCTCCTGGCTCCGTACCAGGTTTTTCGAAACACGAAATGTAGAAACAGCTCAGCAGAGTGTTGGCCTGGCCTGCAGCTCACTGTTAGAGAGATTTTCCAAAACTCCAAGACTTTCATCAAAAGTAAAGTCAAAAAATATCATAGGGTGAGAAATCTTCAAACATACAAATAGTCCCTTATCCGTGCAGTCAACAAACATTTAAAATGCAAAATTCAAGCTGCAGAAAGCAACACATTTGAATAAGCTGGCCAATTCAGCTTTTATCCAGAGTGACTTCCACGTCCTAATTACAGAGACAGTCTCCCTGGAGCAACTTGAGGTTAAGGGTCTTGTTCAGGAAGCTAATGGTGGTAGTGCTGGAGGTGGGATTTGAACCTGTGACCTCTTGGTCAAGAGGTGAGTATCCCACCACTAGACCACCACCCTGGTCTGTGAAAGCACACAGGAACCTGGTTAATTCTTAGAATCAGGTCAAAGGTACAGGCTCTGAAATGTACTGAGAGTATAAAGTAAAATGTACAGGAATGTACTGAGAGTTTAAAGTGAAAAGTATGGGAATGTACTGAGAGTATTAAGTAAAAAGTACAGGGATGTACTGACAGTGTAAAGTTAAAAAAGTACAGGAATGTACTGAGAGTGTAAAGTAAAAAGTACAGGAATGTATTGAGAATATAAAGTAAAAGTACAGGAATGTACTGAGAGTATAAAGTAAAAAGTACAGGAATGTACTGAGAGTGTAAAGTAAAAAGTACAGGAATGTATTGAGAGTGTAAAGTAAAAAGTACACAAATGTACTGAGAGTGTAAAGTAAAAAGGACAGGAATGTACTGAGAGTATAAAGTAAAAGGTACAGGAATGTACTGAGAGTGTAAAGTAAAAAGTACAGGAATGTACTGAGAATATAAAGTAAAAAGTACAGGAATGTACTGAGAGTATAAAGTAAAAAGTACAGGAATGTACTGAGAGTGTAAAGAGTACAGGAATGTACTGAGAGTGTAAAGTAAAAGTACAGGAGTGTACTGAGAGTGTAAAGTAAAAAGTACAGGAATGTACTGAGAGTGTAAAGTAAAAAGTACAGGAGTGTACTGAGAGTGTAAAGTGAGACGTGTCTCCTCTGAAGGACGTCTGGAGTGTCTGTCTGTGCTGAAAGTGAACTGAATCTCACTCCATATTAATAGAATTAAAGACTATTAAAGCCTCGAACTTCAACTCCAATAAAAACAATCTACTGAAAATAATCAACATGAACTTCACCGCTTCACTTTCATCACCGTCTCTACTAGTTCTCCCGTCACGGACGTCACACTCAACACACCCTGAACTCCACCGTCCACTCTCCCTGTCCACTCTCCCCGTCTCCCTGTCCACTCTCCCTGTCCACTCTCCCAGTCTCCCTCTCCACTCTCCCAGTCCACTCTCCCCGTCTCCCTCTCCACTCTCCCTGTCCACTCTCCCCGTCTCCCTGTCCACTCTCCCTGTCCACTCTCCCAGTCTCCCTCTCCACTCTCCCTGTCCACTCTCCCCGTCTCCCTGTCCACTCTCCCTGTCCACTCTCCCAGTCTCCCTGTCCACTCTCCCCGTCTCCCTCTCCACTCTCCCTGTCCACTCTCCCCGTCTCCCTGTCCACTCTCCCTGTTCACTCTCCCTGTCTCCCTCTCCACTCTCCCTGTCCACTCTCCCCGTCTCCCTGTCCACTCTCCCTGTCCACTCTCCCCGTCTCCCTCTCCACTCTCCCTGTCCACTCTCCCCGTCTCCCTGTCCACTCTCCCTGTCCACTCTCCCTGTCCACTCTCCCCGTCTCCCTCTCCACTCTCCCCGTCTCCCTGTCCATTCTCCCTGTCCTCTCTCTTACGTCTCCTGTCTGCCCTAGACTGTTTTTTTCTGTGTGTTTTTTCCGTTTTGTCTGAGGTTGGGAAGGTGATGGAAAATAAGAATAACAGAGAATCGCACTTTAAAAGCATCAAAATAAAAGCATCAGAAGAAAATATAGATGTTTGCGTTAATTATAGGGAGCAAGGGTTAAAAGTAATCAGAAAATTAAAGACTCAAGTACAGATTCATAAGTACTCAAATGCAGTAACGGAGTATCATTTCTTCCCATTGCTAAACGGAGAATTAACAGTGAAAGAAGAAGCCAGAGGGCCTTGTGTTTGTGGTCGCAGCTCAGTTAACCTACAAAACGAAATTCTACCAACCTTGCATGAGGTCGAGCATGAGGGACCCCATTTCAGCCATCTTCTGCCTCATTTTCTTGTTCGCTGAGCTGGGGAGAAGAGTCATTAGGATTAGATTGTTAACCCGATCATGTGTTGCATTGTCGGAGTCGTGATTGGTTGCTTCCTCAAACCTGTGTCAGGTACACTCTTGAAAGAAAAGAGTAAACAGTAAGAGAGCAAAGGGTCAAAAAATAGGGAGTGGAAGAATGAAACAGGCCTTCCACTATTCATTCACCCAGCTTGAAATCATCTACTGCTCACTCCGAGTTTAACATTGAGTTAATAGCTACGTCTCGCGCCAGGGCTTGTGTCCTTCGAAGGACGAGGACTACGTAGACGTGGCCCTGTGTGACGACGAAGGACGAACTGGGACACTAAAGAATCGTTAAATGCGTCTCGTCTCATGACCCGCTTCATGAAACTACAATCTGACGACATATCTGAAAAACAGAGACAGATTTTTGTTCTGTACTTTGTATATTTTCCACCATTTCAACTTCCCTGTTCACACACATTCATATTTATACTACTTTACATATTTATCCTGCTGCATTAGCTTGCCCTGAGCAAGGTACCGTCCCCATCACTGCTCCCATCACTGTTCAGGAGAAAATTTAGCTACAATGATAAAATTGTGATGAATGACTAAATTTCTAATGGATGTAATACAGTAACAACTCTGAGAAAATAGATTTTACAGTAAAAAATACTCACCCTTAATATCAAATCAGCATTAATTAACATACTGACTCCAGTAATTGCTGTTAAAGCATTACTGATTGTGATAACGGTAATATAGCAGTGAAGGGGACGGTACCTTGCTCAAGGGAAACTCAGGGCAACGTACTGGTCTGGGATTCGAACCCACAACCTTCCAATCCTGGGGCCTCGTCCCTAATCACTAGGCCACCGCTGCCCTTAGTTTTGACAGATTAGTAGATTTTGACACTTTTTTGAAGAAAGAAAAGCACATTTGTAAGATTTGATGCCTGTTTCTGTTTTTCGAGATGGAAACATAAAAAAGGTCCAAGCTGCAGACTGCAGCCATGAAACGGTGCAGCCCAAAGACTTTTTAACGATGGACTCGTGAGGACTGGTGGTGTTTCGACACACTGCAGTGTAATTTTTCAGGGAAAAACTTGGAAATTTCACCCCAGACATAAATGCGTCAGCACCTACGAGAGGTGGTGAACACATGAACACATCTCGAAAATAAAAATCACAGCAATTAAAGCAGAGGTGATCAATCTCTCAGCTCCTCTGCATCTTCCAGCGGCCCTTGCGCTGGAAACACTTTTACACAACCAGCGTGTGTGCTGGGGTGGTGGGATGAGGGCAATGAGCCAATCACAACAGAGAGAGAGACCACGGGAGACTGGGAGGAATGTAGCTTAAACTGCAGCTTATAGAGCAGCCTGCACACACACACACACACACACACACACACACACACACACACACACACACACATACACACACACATACTCACACACACATGGCCTGAAGAGTGATGCCTTACAGCAAGGAACCGAGTAATTGGTTAGTTACATAGTTGGCTGGTTCATTTACTGATTAGCAAAGAAAAAAAAAAATTTTATTTCATTAAATCTCTTCTTTCATTTGAAGTAAAACATCACCTCACTGTAAACGAATGCTTCAAATATATTTTCATTTGCAGCGTTCACAGAAAAAGACTATTTATTTATTTATTTATTTATTATATGCATAAACAGTTGAAAGGACACTATTAGTTTCTCACATTTTCAGCGAATAAGTGGTGAGCTTGAATAAATGAATAAGAGAAGATAAACAAATAAAATACATTTTTTATGCCTTTATAAAATGAATATCAGATGTAAAATGTATATCCAGACACATTTTAGATGCAAAATATTATCCAGAATAATGTTCTAATAATAAATAAAGTTCTAATAATAATAGATTTGACTATAAATAATAATAAAGTTTTAATACTTTCTGTTCTAGAATAACGGCCTGATGACTGCCATTTCTACATTGTAGAATAAAGTTCTAATGATCTTAATATTTAGAGGCAATTTTTGATAAAAATAAAGTTCTAATAAAATTGATATCCACAATAAACCTCTGATGTAAACATAATATAATAATTTCAATAGTATTAATATCCAGAATCCAGTTCTATTAGCGTTGATATCTAGAATAAATTTCTAAAGCACTAATATCTAGAGTGAATTTATTGCTGAACGAGCTTTCCTTGAAGGTATTGAGTGTTGAGATGAATGACTAAACAGCAGTAACTTTTAAGCTTGGATTTATGATGATTTCCAAAACACACACACACACACACACACACACACACACACACACACACACACACACACACACACACACAGCCCCAAAGAGGCACATTACACACATGTTGAAAATACCAGAGCTTCAAGATGGAAACCTAATCAAAGTTTCTTTCCATTTTCGTGTCCATTGCACACAGCTTGTATGTGTGTGTGTGTGTGTGCGTGTGTGTGTGTGTGTGTGTGTGTGTAAAAGCTTTGGGGTGGTCCAGCCAGCTTTAAATGACATCTGAAATGAGAGCTAATGAGATAAACCTTGAATAAAATATTTCACTTGGAGTCTGTTCTTGGCCATTTGAATAGAGGAGATGTGGGACCAGTTTCTTTCTTTCTTTCTTTCTTTCTTTCTTTCTTTCTTTCTTTCTACAGATTATAAAATCTGATTGGTTAATATATCACACATCCACCCACAGGGTCAATTGGAGATGCTAAATATGCATTTATCTGAGTTTCTGATGGACTGGCAAATCTATCCAGGGTTTGTGGTGGCAGTGGTGGTTAGGGACTTGGCCTGTAATTGGAAGGTTGTGTGTTTGAGTCCCAGAACGATAGGTTAGCCTGAGGTACTTTTGGGCGAGGTACCGTCCTCAAAACTGCTCCCTGGGCGAAGGATGAATGGCTGCCCCCAGCTGTGTGCATGGTTTAATGCAGGGAAACCCTTTGTTGCAGTTCACTGTGTGTCTTGTGACAAAAGTCACTTTCATTTCAGCACCAGTCCAGGATATTTCACCACCTGTCTAGGTTGTTTATCCCAGTGAATGATGGGATAGGCTCCAGCTCCTCCCTGGTGAGGATAAGCAGCGTTGAACTGAGAGGTGCAATAGACCCCTTGTGAAACTACCATGCCTCTTTTTCCTTCCTCTTTTGATAATTGTCAGTATGTGACATCACTCAAGATGAATATTCTGAAAAATTAGAGCGTTAGAGGGATACCACAACATCTAGATACATCCAACTGCTGCCAAGACATGTCCAGGTTCCAGCTGAGTGACTGTTTTTTTCCTTCTGGAGGCTGATCAACCACCCCAAACTATGGAGAAAAAAGAAAATCAGTGTATTTCCCATTGTACTCCATTTCATTGCAATCACGTAGTGAAATCTGTGGGAAATCTCTTTCAGACCTGAAAAGATAAACCATTTCTGTGTTACTGCATGAAAAATCCTATCAGACAGATGGAGATCAGAGTTAATTGTTATTTGATGAGATCCGATATCTGCTTTTTTCCCCCCTTAAACTCTGCCCGCCATTTATTTTATGGTTCGGTTTCTGCGTGGTGAAACTGAAGACGCACTCATTCACTTTTCCCTCTGGACGGAAGAAGCCTTATGGGCCATGACACACTCTGATTATGAACAAAGGGAGTTTTCCCCTCCTCTCACTCTCCTTATTCTCCCTCACTCTCTCTCTCACACTCTCTCTTTTTCTCTGTTTGGTGTTTTTAATGGCTGCTCATGAAGCTTCTCGGCTTTCAGAGTGATTATAAAGTGTGTGTTCCTGCTCTCTGATCTCATCCTGCTCTCAGGAACGCGATGGGGGGATACGGTCCTGTTGTGGTTACGGGTTTTTGTGGTTGGTGTGTGTGTGGTGTGTGTTTTGGAGGTGGATTGTCTGTGCTTGTTGATATGTGTGGTGTCCTCTGTCTTTGGCTTACAATGCTGTTTATGTTAAGGCGTACATGTCTATAAATGTGTGTGTGTGTGTGTGTGTGTGTGTGTGTGTGTTTGTTTTCCTACGCTTTCAGAACAAATCTGTTCTGACTTTGAAACCAGAGAGGAACAAGACAGACCATCAAAATGCTGCCAATTTCGTAACCTGCTCTTAACAAGAGCCATGTTTCAGTTTTGAGAACTGAAAAAACAAAACTATTTTTCTTTGATTATTGAGGTTTAGATCAGGGTTAGACTTAGGATTAGATAGATATAGATACATATTAAGTAAGTTCTTAAAGCTGATATGTTGGAATCAGGAAAAATGAACACATGACTTGCTCAGAGCGTCTATAAAACAGCAGGTTTCGTGGGGGGTTCTCAGTATGCGGTGGTTAGTACCACCCAAAATTGCTCCGAGGAAGGGGAGCCGACGACCCGGCAACAGGGTCACGGGAGCCCAAGGCTGGAGGCTGGCCCGTCTGATCTGATCCCACAGAGGAACTACTGATAGAAAGGTGTCAGAACACACAGTGCCTAAAGATCTGCAGACCGGTCAGAGTGCCCAGGCTGACCCCTGTCCACTTCAGAAAGCACCTACAAAGGGCATGTGAACATCAGAACTGGACCAGGAAGCAATGGAAGAAGACAGCCTTGTGTGTAGTTTTATTTTGACACACAAGAGGGGCTGACAGAGGCAGTGTGATGTTCGGGTCAATGTTCTGCTGGGAAGCCTTGGGCTTTGAGCCCACCTACCTATTAAGTGACACGACATCAGTCTTATAAAGCCTTGATTTGCTGGATAAACTAGACTGATCCTTGAAAGTTGTAAGAATTTAAGTATTTGCTGCTCGTGTCTTGGTTTAGATACTACAGTACACCATCAGAGGTCTTGAGTCCATGTCCAAATGTACCTGAGCTGTTTTGAAAACACAGTGGGGACCTTGTTTTAATCATGGCTGGTCCAAAAAACATCCTCATTGCCACTGAACCTGCTGGAACACAAGTTCAGAAGAGTAAAAACTACCCTACGTTAGAAGAATAATTCAGGATTTGCAGTGGTCTAGTCTTAGTACTGACTTCAGCAATATCAAGATCTTGAGGAAGGACCTTAAAGGGGCAAATTAGGCTCTAAAGCCTCCAGGGTGGCTGCATTAGGGCAATTCTGCAAAGAAGAATGCACCAAAAATGTTCCACCTCAACCTGAGATGCTGATCTCCAGCCATGGGAGGAGTTTGGCTGCTAAAAGGTGTACAGGTGTCCTTTTTCCTTCGGTAATATATAAATAATAATCTGCATTTCATTTTCTTACAGTCTCCATGTCTTTTATTGCATTTATAATTAAGGATCTGTTTAATTAAGGATCCATTTAGTGGATCATCCGCCTCCATTTCTTCCTGTCCTCTGCATCTTCCTCTTTCACACCGACTGCATGTCCTCTCTCACCACATCCATAATCCTCCCCTTTTCCTTCCTCTTCTCCTTCCCAGAGAGCTCTTTACTCAACATCCTTGTCCTGATATGATCCTCGTCTCTCCCCAGGACATGTCCAAACCAGTCTAGCTCCTCTGGCTTATTCTCCAAACCTGTGACGTCCCGCTAATAAACTCTTTCCTAATTTTGTCCATCATTGTCACTCCCAACGCACATCTCAGCATCTTTATCTCTGACATCTCCAGCACCATCGCCTGACTTTTTCTCAGCCCCACAGTCTCCAACCCGTATAACATAGCTGGTTGTGAAATATGTGACCTTATGTTCACTTAGAAAATCAACAAAACACACACACACTCAGAGAGAGAGAGCGAGAGAGCGAGAGAGGAAGAGTGGTGAAGTGGGTTGTAGTTGTCTGTAATTAGGATGTAATTTCAGTGCTGTGGACAACAACTGTCTGCACCGATTCTGAAAATCACAAAACTTTTATTTACAAGCCCGCCAGCGGTCCACCCCCCTGTTTCACTCTTGCCACTAATTCTTCCTCTCTCCCATTCTCCCTTTTCCATAACCCGTTTTTTTCTGTCTGTATCTCTCCCATCTCTCTCTCCCTCTTTTCTCTCACCTCGCACTTCCTTTTCCATAGCAGCAATGCCTTTCCTTTTCTGTCTACCTCTCTGTCTCTCATGTCTCTCTCTCTTATTCGCTCCCATAGCATCAATGCACCCCCCCTTCATCCCTAGCTCATTCTCTCTTTTCTCATTCTTCCTCTCTACGCTTCCTCTTCCATAGCATCAGTGTCGTTCTCGTTCTTTGTTTCACACCCCCCTCTCTCTTCTTCAGTTTCTCTCTCTTTCACTCATCCCTAGCTCATTCTCTCTCTTTCTTTCTCACTCTCTTATTGTTTGTCTGTCTCTCTCTCGCTTTCTCTCTCTCTCCCTCAGCCTCAGCCTAAGGGAAAGTTGATATCATTCCATTCTGTAAAGGCGCTTGCAGTCAGTTCCCACACACACACACACACACACACACAGGCTGAGTCATGGTGCAGCGTTAATTAGGGGCTGGGAGACACACAGAAAACTCTCTCTCCTCTGACAGGGCGCGGCCAGAGAAATGATACTACACGAAAGTTTGTGTGTGTGTGTGTGTGTGTGTGTGTGTGTGTGTGTGTGTGTGTGTGTGTGTGTGTGTGTGTGTGTAGTCTCATACTTGTGAAGCCTAATTTAAGTTACATTCCTATTTGTCTCTCTGGAGACGTCAAATTACAAACTACTTGCTTAATGTGATTTGAGCTTTATGCTCACACACATAAACACACACAAACACACACACACACCACACACACACACACACACACACACACACACACACACACACACACACACACACACACAGAAAGCAACAGTTTGGCTAAGAATGAAGTTCCCATAGCGGATCAGCTCAGACATGACTGGAGTCTTAGGTTTTTCCTGCAGCTACAAGGTTAATGTAGCCAATGGAAGCTTATGGTCATCAGTTCAGTATGATGCTAACTGCCTAAATCACAGAACATCACACTCGTTTCCAACCGTGTGATGTTCGGTAATCTCTAGTAAACATGTTTATGTGGATTCTTAACCTTGTGCAACTCGCTGTTAGCTTTAAACATGAACTTTAATACAAGCATCTGTAAATAGAGCAGCAAAAGCCCTGAAGAAGGCTGAGTGTTTGAGACTGAGGCCTGCAGGGAGCACAGTTCACAGGTCAGGTATCAAAGAAGCTTCACATGTCAGCGTCCAACGACTGGGGCACCAGGAACCGAGTCACACCTGAGCCACACAGTGCTGGTATGACTGGATGCTCACAGTGGGAGGACGTCAAAGTGATCAGAAACCTCTCATTTTCAATGGAAGTCGGTGGTGAGGGCATCAAAACGAAACTCGTTCCAAAGAACAATGGAGGAGTAAGAAGAGCGACACACAATTAACCAATTTTCCCTCTAGATTGCTAAAATTCAATGGCTATAAACAATTCATGTCTGCATGTATCTTGAGGAGAACCCCTCCTTTTAGAGTCAGCCATTCCCTTCTTTCCAAAAATCTGTTTTCAGACTGAGAATTAGCCTTCCCTTAAACCAGACGACATCATTTAGCTCTTGTTATTTAACTGGCAGTGTACCCACGGCTGCATCCCAAAGTCCACGCTACCTAAATAGTGTGTAAAAATAGTACACAACCATTGATCATGAACGCTTAAATAAGGTTGAGTGTGGAATAGTGCGGTTTGAGATGCAGCCTGTCCTGCTGGTCACGGCCACGGCGTTGGCCCATGAAAACGGACTGTGATAATGTGACTTAATGTCACTTGTAAAGTGACCTTAGGTTTGAGAAAGGCGCCATAGAAATAAAACTTTAATCTCACTGCAAAGACTACTGGTTGCCATTTTTTCACTCCATCCCCAAAACGACACCTCAGATATCATAAATTCCCCATCTTCTTCACCGGGCTTTGCCTCTCTGCTGAGATTCTGAAGTGAAAGTGACTATTGTGAAACACAATGAAATTCAACCTCTGCGTTTCACCCACACACACAGCTATTGAAAGCAATGACGGGGACGGTACCATGCTCAAGGGTACCTCAGGGCAACCCACTGGTTGAACCCACAATCTTCTGATCTGGGGCCAACTCCCTAACCACTAGGCCACAAGTTCAGCATCATTTATTAATCCATCCAGTTACACAACTAGCATTTTATCAAAAAAAAAAAAAAGTAAAGATTTGTTACAGAAATGAGAGGAAAGCTTTGTGCTGTGCTCCAGGTGGGCAGTTCTTCACGGGTGTGGCGTCACATGAAACTATAATTAGATCATCACATTAGTTTGCTGTGCAGCCCCTTCAAATAGAGTTCAAGACCAAGCTTTATATAACTGCCCAGTTCAGCTACATCAGATAGTGTTCAGCAGCATCGCAAGCAGGACGTCCACATTGGTGCTCCTGCTGCTCCCAGTGGGGACATACAGTCTGCATTGAGCCCCCTTTCCTTTCCCAATGTTTAGGTTCTGCCTGAAATAACGCTTTGCACAAAATGCCATAAACCCAAGTCGATGGTTGATTTCTTTTTAAGCCTGTTCATCGTGGAGACTGTTGTGATTGTTGTTTATGTGACATAATGTTGTTACTGAGTTTGCGAGGTGTTTCCACTGGCACCAGGGACCAAACAGTGTCTCTCCAGCTTCTACATTTCTAGATTTTGGCCAATTGGATAGCAGTGACGCAAACAGCCTGTGGGCAGACTCTGGTACAGTTGCCTTGACATTATCTAATAGAGAAACATCTCTTTGCGGTGCAGCTCAGGAACTGCTTGGTTCTTGGTGCCAGTGGAAAAGCCCCATATTTGATGAGTAGGGATCTTTTTGGACAGAATTACTGCTTTCAGAACACACTGTTTCACTAAAACACACTCTCATTCCTCTAACATTACATCTCTGAGACAGATTGGTAAAACACACACACACACACAAACACACACACACACACACACAGCTCATCTCATTACATGCAGAGGGTTCAAAATATCTAATATTTCACCGCCGCAGCCGTGGCTGTAGCACTTTTTAGCCGTCAGAGCAGTATCTAGTTTCCGTGACAAATTCACTCCTGTAATGGAACCATTAATGTCTGAGACAGAGGTTCCACAAGTGCACACACATACACACACACACACACACACACACACAGAGCTCTTATGCATTACAGGACATTTCTAGGTATTTCAATGAAAGTTGCCTTATAATATTCATTGGCTTTTATGGACTGAAGGTAATTCTGTTCCAACCCCTTCCTCTCTGTCCCTCAGCCCTAAATGTCCTGTTTTGTTTTTGCAACGTTAAGATATATATATATTTACATGAGCTCTGCTTTGATTGGCTGCCCTTTGTTGCCTTATCTAAAAAGCAGGCTGAGACACTCAGCTGAAGTTCAGCATCATTCGTTTGGGATTGTTTGTGGTATTACAACACATTTAAAATCATGGTACCCCAGCGCTGACGTTCTAATGTTGGCGGTCAGCTTCATGTTGCTCTATGAACGTTCTAGTACGGCATGAACAGGCAAAAGGTTCAAGTACTGTGAAGATCTAGAACAGCGTGACTCAGGAAAACATTGCAGGACAAAGCCACCGTAGAACTGTCAATGGGGGAGACTTTCAAAACCTTGAAGAGCAGAGAACATTCTAGAACAGTATGGCTGGGGAGAATAATTTAAAACAGTGAACAGAAGAACATTCTAGAACAGTGGGATCTTGCATTGTTCTATCTAATTTGAACTAATTCTAGAACATTGTGAAACAGGTAAGAATGTTTTAGAACTGTGAGAATGGGAAGGATGTTCTAAAGCAGTGATCAGAGGAACATTCTAGAACATCGAGATCAATGGGAGACAATTCTTACATTGTTCTAGCCAATTCATGCATATTCCGGAACATTGTGATTGGAACATTCGAGAACATTGGAACGTTTTCGAAGATGTTCCAGAATTTGACCGAGTGACATTCTAGAACGGTGAATAGGAGAACATTCTAGAGCAGTACGTTTTTCTCTCTCAATGCATTTAGCATCTCCTAGCCTGTTCACAGTGTTCCCACAAGAGCAGCAAGTCAGAGCTGATGACTCCTTTAACCACTGTCACATGTCAGTCTAACTTTGTCAGACCAGCTAAAGACACACACACACACACACACACACACACACACACACACACACACGCCTGAGAAAGTGGTGCCACTTTAGGATCAAGTGAAAGTGCAGGTTTGTTAGGCAGCTACACCATGCAGTCATATTTAACTTTTATTTCTTTCCTTACTTTTAAAACTTATTTTAATTTAGATCTCTGAAGATGTCAGAAACAGACTTGTTAGGCTGGAGAAGGTTGCAAAACCATCTATAAATATTCAGCAAACCACAGCCAGACAGTCAAATGGAGGACATCCCAAACCACTGTTGCCCTCCCAGGAGTGGTCGAGCAAAAAACATCTCTCCAAGAGCAAGGTCACCAAGGAACCCCACTGAAGTGCTCTTTCACACTGAGAGCATCAGGGGAACAACAATGGCAGGGTTGCAAGGAGAAAAACATTGCGCTCCAAAAAGAAACACTGCTCCCCTACAATTTGCTAAAGATCATGTCAGGTTAGAAGGCAACTGGACAATTGCTTTGTGGACCAGACATTTATTGACAGACATTTGTGAGACCAGACATTTATTTAAACCTGGATTAACTGGGAACTGTTATGTGAGAAGGGAAAGGAAAAAAAAACCAAACAAACAAAAAAACGCACTGCAAGAAATTGATCAAATCTGTGAAACATGGTGGTGGTGGTATCATGTTTGGGACAGGAAAACAGGGCGTCGCTGAACTCACTGAATTATATCAGCAGATCGTAAATAAAAACGAGATGAAATATTAGATTAGATTGAAACATTTTCAGCATATCCCTTGTTTAAAACATATTTCTGACATTTGTGGTTCTTAGTTTTGGGCTTACAGAACTAACGAGTGCTAATAATGCAGAAATGTCTGGACACTTCTTTTTGTCTTGTTACTAAGTTCATCCATAGTAACAAGACAAAAAAAAAATAAAATAAAAAAATCTAGGATGAAAAATCATTTTAAAATGTAAAATATACTGTTTTAATTAAATATACTGTGTGAATTAAAGTATTTGTTTATTTGTTTGCCTTTCCCATCAATGCGCTTGCTGGAGGGTAGATTCTCTGATTGGACGTCAATTAAGACTAAACATGGGCCAAAAATCTTGGGTTTAAACTGTGTGCAGTTTCACGGAGGGTGAAGATCGGCCTGCGGCGCTGTTTCTAAACTTGGTTTAATGTTGGATCTTCGTTACGTTTGTGTGATTTAAATAGCAGGGTCCCATCAACCTGGCCAGGACGTAGAAAAGGGGGTGTGACCTAAAAAGCAGTGGTGTTAAGTCTATAATAAAACTCCACATGCTTCTTCCAAACAACCTTTTTTTTTTAGCTATTTTAATTTTTAATTAATTATTAAGCACTTCAATGAAGATAAAAGTGAAAGTGGAAAAGTGAAAGTGAAAGTGACGACCCTCGTCATTGCGAGGTCACAGCACAGCACACAGTGAACGACGAAATTGGACCTCTGCATTTAACCCATGCACTCAAACACCGTGCAGCAGGGGGCAGCTATTGAAAGCGCCCGGGGAGCAGTGACGGGGACGGTACCTTGCTCATGGGTACCTCAGGGCAACCTACTGGTAAGGGGTTTGAACCCTTCCGATCCTGTGGCCGACTCCCTCACCACTAGGCCAGCGCTGCCCAGATATAAAGCCAAATGAATGATCAAACCCACATGGAAGATATTGTTTCTGAAAAAGCATTTAATAAATACTACTTTTCAAGGACACAGAAAAACAGACTCATTGTGGGGGGAAAAAATAAGAAAACAACTAAAAATATATTCTCAAGCGTATCGCTAACGTGGAACTGCAGTTCATCTCATTGTCATCAGAGGCCATGAAACTGCAGAAATATTATTGCCAGCATCACGGTAACTTTTTGGACCTGCCTTTCTTTCATCTTTCATTTCTTAAAATTACTGCAAAAATAATAATTTCAGTCATTTTTCTCCACCAGTTGGACTAAAACTGGTGGCTGCAATGTCTGGTTGGATTTGATTACAGAATACTGCTGTGAAATGTGATCTGAAATGATAATGTGGTGGTAGAACATTCAAGATTGACCCAAGACAGAATAATAATATTAATAATAATGATAACAACACTATGTACTGTGCTAATTATGCAGAAATGTCTGGTCACTTCTTTTTGTCTTGGTAGCAAGTTTGTGTATCTTTTCTTGTGGATGCCTTTTCTCTTCGGTATTTCAGTTACAAAATTAGTCCGGACCGTCATCTAAGCATACATGCAGTTTTTGGAAAAACAAAACTTTGTACAGCGCATTTGTATCCAGCCAAAAAAAAAAAAAAAAAACACATCATACATTTAAAAAATAAAACTATTCTCTCAAGAACACTTTTGGCATATACGAAATGCAAAAACATTATTTTCTCCTCAAAAAATAAGAAAGTAGAAAGCTTACAAAGCTGTCAAACCTTCGAATCTATACGAAGCACATAAATAAAAAAGAAAAAAAAACAGGAATGATAGGCTCTTGATTATTAAGTTAATAAATCAAATATACACAATGATTAATTAAAAATATGTACATAGAAAATCTACACAACACCAACAGCATTCTACGTCGACAATAAAATTCTTCATATTGCTAGAGACCGTCTGCGTTCGTTCGACCTGCCTCTCTGCAAAAAAAGGCTAATAAATAATAGCAATAACATTAATAATAATAATAATAATAATAATAATAATAAACTTGATGGTTGTTGTGGTGCATTTTTATTTTTTGCTATCTGGTCTCAGATCAGCTTTAAAAAACCAATTTATAACATGTTCGTCTATAAACATGGTTTGCTCAGACAACGGGTCTGAACTTTAAGTCCTTAGAAAATCCTCCCAGGAAAACACTGACAGTGCAAAAGTCATGTGACCCTCAATACCAGGACACAGTTTTAGTTCATCAGTGAAATGACGAATCCGCCGAGAGTTCGTTACTAAAGGAAGTGAACCAGAGTGGCGTCGTCGTTTTTGAACGTGGAGTTTTCATTCTTTTTCTCCGAAAGTCCCCAAAAAACGTCCACCTTTTCAGCTCCACCTGGCAAAACCAGTCCCCCACAACGACCTGACCGAATCAGCCAGCCTGGTCTTTATTTTCGAATTCGCTGCGGGATCTTTCTCGTCGTTTTCCTTTTCGTAATTTATCGTAAAACGTTTCGGATTCCAAAAACAGAGGCGAGGAATGGGGGGCCTTTTTTTTTTTCTTTTCCTTCCATTTCCTGCGTCCTTCTCCCTTGACGTTTTGCGTGTACGGCCGTGGTGGTCGTTATTCCACTGCTGCAGCATCAGCCTGTTTTATAGGAGCAGCCGCTATACGATATATTCCATTCTGTGTAAACTGTTCTGGGACTGCTCTAGGTCTCTGTTGTCCCGTTTGTTAGTCCAGTGCACCTGCTTCGCCCCCGTCCCGTTCAAACGTGGCCGCTCGTCCCGGTCCACCAGCGTGTAGGATGGCTGCCGAGGAAAGCGGGTCTTGTGGAGCCGCTTGTCCGTGTCCATGTCTTCCTCTGGTGGGCCGGGGGTCGTCTCGGAGAAGTGCGTCCTGATTTTGGCGCTGACGGCGTTCTTGTCCTCACCATGGAGCTTTTCGCTTCCGTTGGATGCTTGGTTCTTCTCGATGTGGTTCTTGATCTGGTTCAGGTGCTCTCGCGCGTTGTTTGCGGCGTTGTTGTCCTCGGCCGTTGCCGCTGGCGATGGGGAGGCATGGCCCGTTGCAGTGGCACTGGCATTCTGTTTGTGCCGTCGCCGCACACACCATAGCAACGCCGACACCAGCGCTATCACCCAGATCACGGTCACCACAGAAACCAGCACTGGCACCAAATACCCTGCTGGGTGAACAGGAGACGTTATCTTTAGTGATGTCAGGAAGTGATTAGTTCTGTAAATATATTATACTAAAATTCCCACAAAATGGAGCATCTTCACTCGTTCACTGGGTCCTGAGGCCGTCCTAAAGCCCTTCTGTCCATTCAGAAACAAAAAATCTCCAAATCTCTTCTCTCGTTTAGATTTGAATGTTTCTTTCTAACTAATCTGAAGGATTAGAATTCCAATAATTCCTAATGTTATGCTGACAGATTTACGACAGATTATAGACACAGTGCAGTATGTTCAGTTGATTTAAATGTTATTTTTTAAGTTAAAATACAAATAATATTTTCAATGCAAATCTAAAGATTCGTTGTTATTTTTATGACCCGTCAGTGTCTCACCCTTAAGCTTCCTACATTTCTACTGAACTAACATCACTAATAACTTCCAGCCCGTAGTTCATGTATTCCCCAGCGTGCTGCGTGCGCAGTAGTGTATTTCCTGTAGTTTCTTACCGTCTCTGCGCTGCACACGCACCTCCACAATGGCGGTGAGGATGGTGCCATTGCGTTTGCTCACTAGTTCCACAAACCTGCCTGTGATTTCGTCCACTGCAGCATTGCTGCCTGTGCCGTCATCAGAAACCTGCATGAAAGCAAAGGCTGCTTAGAAAAATCAGGAAGACATTGACTCCTTTTTTCTTTTTTGATTCATGTGTTTCAGAATTCTGCTTCAGTCTTATATATTATATATACATAAATGTTTTTTTTTACATAAAAAATAAGTCCGATCTGTTTGTACTTAATGAGCAGTTCACAAAGTGTGTAATGTAATAACTGGACGAAAAGCATAAGCCTATTTACACCCTTTATATATATATATAAATGCATATATAAAATATTTATATGTATATACATATATAAAAATGCATTGTGAAGAATGTCTGGATTACTTACGATGGTGACGTGGATGTCGTTGGCCGTGATGGAAGGTGCACAGGTTATGAAGATGGAAAACTGAGAGGAAAGATTCCTCACCACAGAGAGACTCCTCAACTCCCTACACACCTGCTCCACCGTTACACCCTGCTTGAGAGAAATAAAAACATTTCAAAACCATAGAAAGTAAATCTAATATACTTGTATTTACTTTCCCTATGAAAGGTGGTTTGTCTCACCTTTGGCAAGTTTTCTTTGATGAAAGTGAAAGTGACGTTAGCACAGTTGCTGTCCAGGTGACACTGGGTCGGGACCAATGACCCTGACCAGCACTCTCCCTGGTTGTGACAAGGGCTCACGAAACAGCGCTCGTCGCGAACTGGGACGCATGACTGACCCGCTGGACAATCGCCTCGACCCGCTCCGACCAAACGACACGCCCTCAAACCGCACCACAACTACAGGGGACAACAACAAACGCCGTCATTAAGTCTCTTCACCGCTACGTCCCTAAGACAATTCCTTCATCTCAGCACTGCCGAACGGAAACAACAGCGTCATAGGAGTTACTCGATAATTTATACTAGACAATGAATCATTTATAGTAGACACTGAGTCGTTTATAGTAGATACTGAGCTATATATAGTAACTACCAAATAATAAACATTTATAATAATTACTGAATCATTTATAATAGTTACGGAATCATTTATAGTAGTTACCGAATCATTCATAGTAGCTACTGAATCATCTATGGTAGTTATTGAATCATTTATGGTAGTCACCAAATCATTTATAAGTTACTGAATCGTTTATAGTAGTTACTGAATCATTTATAATAGTTACTGAATCATTTATAATAGTTACTGAATCATTTGAAGTAGTTACTGAAGTAATTATAATAGTTACTCTTAGATACTCTTAGTTTAAAGAAGTTACTGAATGATAACCTCCTGATTATTAATTAAAATATGACCCACAGCTCGATTCAACATGTCTGACAAACACGTTTACATTTGAGCCCTTATTTCTTTGTCATTTTCCTAGTGAATCAATTAGAAGAAAACAATATTTTCTGTTTATACTATGGCACCCTTGTCATACCCTGATAGTTTTGTCCTTTGCTCTCTCACCGCAGTGATATAATGATCCGGAACTAAACATCAGATGAACTAACCATTTAATGTGTGTTATCACATCACTTTAATCTTGTCTATCTTGTCTACAGAGCAGATTATCAGACTAATCAGGAAGACTCGTTACCTGACAAGACCAGCTGTCAGGTACAGACACTCTTAACCAGCAGCTCACAGTCAAAGCCTTAATCGTTAACACTGAATACCCTGCGGTGAAAGGCTGAACTGTCCCCATCACTGGCATCATGTACCTTAGTGCAGGTCGTTCGGCCGTTCTGACAGTGGCAGGTGTTGCAGTCTTCCGTCCATCTGTCTCCTTCAGCGATGCTTTGGCTGCCTATCATACAGGAACGTCTCGTCACTGCGAAACCAACAGTATGATGAGAGAGTGAACGTTTCTTCTGGTGTGATGCGGCACGGCTGATGTCGCTGCTGATTTAAACTGCTTACCATCCTGGCACTGGACTCCGGTTTTCCCAGGTGGACACAAGCAACGGTAGCTGTTGATCTCGTCCACGCAGGTGGAGCCCAACCCGCACGGAGACGACTGGCATTCGTTGATGTCTGAGCAAAAGAACAGACGCCTGTAATTAACGCTCCGTTATTAGCGTGTTATTACTGTATTATAGATCACTGGCGTTTCCTGACATTAGGTGAGCAGTAACAAGTTCTTGGTTGAAGAACTTGTTCTAGGCTGAAGTTTAACACTGCTCTTATCCAGGGGACGGTCAGATCAATATGTGCTTATATTTAGCAATAATTAGTCCATTATAAGAAAATATTTTGGGAATAGTATTGAACATAAGCAACTGCAGTGGTCTAGTGTTTAGTGATTAGGAGATTGTGGGTACAAGTCCAGGAGCAAGGTACTGACCCCATCACTGCTCCCCGAGTGCTGGATACTACTGCGTGAAACGCGTTTCATTGTAGGTCACTGTGTGCTATTACTCGTTTGAAACAGTAAGCTCTGATTGATTTTGTTGAGTTTTAAACTTTTTTAGACGTTGAAATTGTTCGTAAAGTGCAAAAGAAGGGTTTGGACCATGATGGACCATGATAGTGTGAGACCTTTAGGCTTTGCCTGTGTTAATGGACACATCATTAGCCTGTCGTTGTTTTTAGACGTTGGACTCAAGGCGTGTTTTTATAAAAGCAGGACAGAATTACTTTAAATCTAGGCCTCGGTCATAGTGGACTTAAACCACGTGAACTCTGGGCCGTCCGGATTAATGGACATTAGCCGCATGTCAGCGAATAGCGCAGGTTATCTACTCACTGATGCGGCAGTCTGGTCCAGCGAAGCCCGCGGCACATTCGCACCGGTACCAGTTGTCTCCGTCCACACAAGTCCCGCTGTTGTAGCTGCAAAAGAAGGTCAAGCTCGGGGTCAGAGGTCAAGGCTTACACAGATAAACATCTGTTGTTCACGCAGTGCAATGAATGGTAAGACGGGGTCTTGATGTAATCACATCCTGAAAGTCCTGAGGCTTTGCAAAAGACCATGTGAGCTCCATGTGAAGAGAGCAGA
Source organism: Hepsetus odoe (assembly GCA_017165825.1). Lineage (NCBI taxonomy): Eukaryota > Metazoa > Chordata > Actinopteri > Characiformes > Hepsetidae > Hepsetus > Hepsetus odoe. The sequence goes on from CM029386.1 coordinate 19,797,576, forward strand.
AAAGAGCAAGAGAAAGCGAAGCAACTGTGTACTTGTTTGTGCATGCGTTTGTGTGTGTGTGTGTGTGTGTGTGTGTGTGTGTGTGTGTGTGTGTGTATGAGAAAGGGCATAAAGGCTCGGAGATTCTGAGGTGCAGTTTTATGTGCATGTTTTGCTGGAGGATATTGAAGTGTGGGAATAGCTTACCAAGGGTGTGGGCTGCAGTCATTCAAGTCTGGAAAACAAAAAAACACACTTAAAAAAAACATTCAAAACCCTTCTGACCGAAGGCCACTAAACAAATGCTCGTATATCAATGAACCACTTTACGTGTTTGTGTGAACTGGATACATACTCCACATATCCATGAATAATTCCAATTTCTTTGTAATTAAAGACCTCAAATCCTGCATTTTCCTTAAAACCCCCCCAAAGGTCAATTTTGAAGACTGTGTTGCTTTTATCTACCACAAATACTCATAATTAATTCCCCCAAGACTATTTTTCTGGCCCTCGTCGTTCCTTTGTCTCAGTCGTAACACATAATTACACAGAAAACATGATCGTTTGTGTTAACCCGTTAAGAACCTCCAGCCTGGATCATACAAATCCTCATGGTTACAAAAAACAGCTCCTTCTATGGAGGTTCCAGGGGTGTGCTGTGAAAGTCAAGGAATCACACAGCAGACTGAGACTCGTCTGGCACTCCTGGTACACCATCAGTGTTAAATTCTTTAATCAATCATTGTTAAAAATGAATCCATTTTTTTTTTTAATTATTGAGTCTTAGTGAGGCTTTATCATGGTTACACAAAAATAACACTTACAAAAGCTGCCAGAAAGGCTTAAAGTATGTGACATCAATTTCATTAAAAAATGAATCATAATTTTCAGATTTATTTTGCTTATTTTTTTCTACGTTTTTAATGTAATTGCTTGAGATAAAAAAAACCCTCCTCCCCTTAAAAAATGTATAAAATAGTAAAAATATTTATTTTTATTTACATAAAAAATAAAAAAAGGAACTACACACTTCATATGGCACATTCCCAAAGTTTTTAACAAATCACTTAAAACACGGAGATGCAAAAACGGCTAAAACACACATAAATAAAATGGAAAATTCTGTCCCCAGAATTCCATCAGTTTTATGAATTTCTGAGTTGATATAGTCATTCTTTTGCAGTCCAAACCCCCCAGTGATCCTACACGTGTCTTCGGAGCGTTTACGTGTGATGATGGTACCACGCGGAAATCTGAGCCGTGTGTCACCATGACCCACTTTCCACAATGGCCATATCAGCCACAACTACAACAGCGAGGAGGATCAGAAGTGTTTTCTTACTCTGGCTGCAGGTCGGACCCTCCCAGCCCTCCTTGCACACACACTTGAATCCGTCGCCGCTGACGATGCAGGTGGCTCCGTTCTCACACGGATTGGGAAGGCAGCTGCTGTTCTTGGCTACACACCCAGACACAAACAGACGCGATTATAGAAGCTTAATTTCATAATCTCGACAAAGATCTAGAGAGCCATCAGCCACCAACAGCACTAATGATCAGACATTAGAACGTCCACAGAGAATCAAGGTTTCCCAGAATCTACGGGTAACAACACATTTACAAAAAAAAAAAAATCAAAAATACATTTATTCAGCTTTAACGCAACGAAATGCTACAATATAACAACAATCGTGTCGTGTTGATTCCATTAGCTGTTCATGATGGCCCTACCTATGTTGCAGGTGGTCCCCTCCCACCCGGGTGCACAGATGCATTTGAAGGAGTCTCCTTCGTCGTTGCACGTCCCTCCGTTGTTACAGGTGGCCTCGTCACACTGACTCTCGCCTGCATGAAGAAATAACCTGCTGTCAATTCAAATTGTCCTCCGATCGCAGACCAATAAAGAGGCTGAAAGTGGGCGGGGCTTACGTGAGTGACAGGTCTTGCCCTTCCAGCCATTTTTGCACTCGCAGTAGAAGTCGTTCACCAGGTCGCGACACACCCCACGGTCGCGGCACGGGTTCATTCGGCAGTCATCGATATCTTGACAAAAGTAAATAAATCAAAATTAATAATGAAAATAATACTGTCTATCTGTCTGTCTACCTGCCTGTCTATCTATCTATCTGTCTGTCTAGCTACCTACCTATCCATCCATCCATCCATCCATCCATCCACTGTCCTAATGAAATTGTTCTTTATTGATATCGATCCTTTTCTGGTTTAAAAGATCATTATAATGAATATTTTTATTATAATGATATATTAATGGAAATATTTTTAACTCTGTTCAAGAGTCTTATCCTCATTTTTTCCCCATCAGTCCACCTGCAGGCTGCCCTTTACTGGATCTCATTCCAGAAACCGCTGAAACTCCCAGTAAGAGAACTTCAACAGGAACAAGTGTCTTTGCTGAATATGAGCACAGGTTTCGTGCACTGGGGAGTGAAACCGTGTGATGAAAATGGGCTTCGTTATCTGAGCCGTTTGAGGTGAAGATCATGTGCTTACTTGTTTCACAGTTTGGTCCCTCCCAGCCATCTGCACAGATACACTGGTAAACACTGACTTTATCAATACACGTCCCTCCATTACGGCACGGGCTGCTCTCACAGTCATTGATGTCTGAAAGAAGGAGACGGAGAAAGAGAAAGTGTTGATATCAGTCAAAAATTGGATGCAGTCCATTAAAAATGAACTATCAATTAGCAACATATCAATTACTGAAAAATGTACCGAATCCTTCACACTGATACAGAATCATTCACAGAAGTTACTGAACAATGTAAAGCAGTTCAGAATTTATACAGCACTGTGCAAAAGCTTTAGGCAGGTGTGAAAAAATGCTGTAAACAAAGAGAAATCTAAATCAAATCAATATTTGGTGTGACCACACTTTGCCTTCAAACCAGCATCAGTTCTTCTAGGTACACTTGCACAAAGTCAGGGATTCTGTAGGATTAAAGTCGGTGTCTGATCAACCAGTTTCACCAAACAGGTGCTGATGATCATCAATGTCACACGGAGGCTGAAACACAGTCATGTTTGGAACGACCTACCGGCCGAGTTCCTTCAAAAACTGTATGCAAGTGTACCTAGAAGAACTGATGCTGTTTCGAAGGCAAAGGGTGGTCACACCAAATATTGATTTGATTTAGATTTCTCTTTTGTTCATTCACTGCATTTTGTTTTTTTGATTGATGAAAATAAATGATGAACACTTCCATTTCAGAAAGCGTTCTGTTTACAGCATTTTTACACACCTGCCTAAAACTTTTGCACAGTACTGTATTAGACACGAAATGAAGTGAAGTGTCCTCTTGTAACACTCACTCTCGTGGCAGTAGGTTCCAGTGAAGCCCTCCAGGCACTCGCAGCTGAAGTGGCCGCCGGCGTGGCTCAGGCAGTGCCCGTGTGGGCCGCACACGTTGGAGGAGATAAAGCGAACGCTGCTGGGAGTGCTGTTGGAAACCACAGCAACCGTGCAGCTGTCAATCACTACAAAGAGATAAACAGAGGTGAGTCGCAACACATCAGACAGAAAAACACAACTACGGGAAGATCAACAGGACTGAGGTTGACGTCTTTCTGGATTATTTCCAAAAAATGACAATTGTAAGAGAACAATAGCTAAACTCAGAACAACGCCCGTCATAGAAAAGCAAACATCTCCTCTTATAAACGGACCGACAGTTTCTACACTCGTTTTGAGCTGCGAGCGTAAGGAATAATATGTAATATTATATATGTGTACGTATGATGCATAAACATATGTGTCCAAAAGTATCTGGACACCACCTCTAGTTTTAAAATTTAGCTACTTCAACCCTATTCACGAGCCAACCACACACACACATAGCTTTAAGATCTCCAAAAAAAACATGTTCATGGAATTAGATGGATCTTCGGAGGCGACACATGAGCCTAAGGTCACATTTTCTGATGTCAGAGGGGTTAAAAGGTATGTAGAGAGGTCGAAATCCTCTAGGACTGCAGAGGAGGAGAATCATGTTCTGCATAGTGATGAAGCTCGAACACTCTGGGGATGAGTTGGAGTGGTTTGTGATCCATCACTCATTTTCAAGCATAAAGATGCAATAAAAATCCTCACCACAAGGTTCCAACATCTTGTGTAAAGCCTTCTTTGAAGAGCAGAGGCTGATACTGCAGCAAACCGGAGAGGAGATCTATATTAAAACCCTTGATTTTAGAAGAAATATTGATGCGCTGGTGTCCACACACTTATGCATAGAGTATTGATGGATTATTATTGCTGGCTATGGACGAGATGAGACGAGCCGAGATGAGAAGAGTTAAAAGATCTCTCTCGGCTTCTTGCATGTATTGCCCTGTTCCTCACACGCCCAGGCTGTTGACAGTTCAGCTTGCGGGTCAGATAGCAACATGCTACGGCTTAGGAAAGTCGTCATGCAGTCTGTGCCGGCGGGGTTTCACCCCCCGCACGGGTAATGCCAGTATGCTCAACGTGTAACAAAATCTTAACTGTTCCCATGGCAACATGGCCCAGGGGACCAAAGGAGAGGCCTAAGCAACGGCCAGCGCTACGCCCTGGTACAATGGCATGGCATCAAACCCGGAGGGGGGCCTCGAGACTGAAGATAGCCTCTGTAATGTGGCGGCTAAAAAAACCTTCCGCCCGCTATCGGGGCGTCTCCATTGTAACCTCAGAATATCCCCGTATGACTGGATAGCGTTTCAGATGGACGCACGTGTCTCGGGGACGTCTAGACATTTAGAGACACAGAGCCTGCAAGCTGTGATACGACACGGTATGAAGGCTAAGCTTCGGGGACTTTGTAGGGACATTTTAATCCGAGAGAGACAAGGCTTCGCTGCAGAGCCTGCGGTCATGTCACAGCGACCATCACCGTTATTGAGACAAGTGGAGAAAGACTATGGGGAATGTGGCACCATGTAAAGTATTTTGTCACTTGAACAAATGGAAAGCGTTCACACACACACACACACACACACACACACACACACACACACACACACACACACACACACACACACACACACACACACATAATGGAAATGTGGCGCCTTACAGTGTTCTTTCTATGCAATGAATAAATAAATGACTATATATATCTTCATATACACATCAGCTTCAGTAGAAACTAATAAGAATATACGTTTTTACGTAGTTAATAACTTAAGAACTGCTTTTAATTTCCAGATTTCTCCTCGATGCACCGTCCCACAGTAAACTGTACATTCTAATCAGCACCTGATTTAACTTAATGAAGCATCTAACCAAACTAGAACTAGAAATTAGACCGAAACTCCCTGAGGAGAGAAAAAACATTCTTAAACACATTTAATCACCCTGTGCTGTGTATATCTGCATCTTTTGAGGTTTTTTTTGTTGAAGAATTGTTAAAGTTACTTATTAAAAGCTTAGTCAGCTCAAAACAACAATAACAACAACAGCAATACGAAGATGAATAACATGCATCATATTTATAATAGTATTTAAATGGAAGAAGGATATTTAAGCCTAGCTTAAAAAAACACACTTAGGCCCTCAAACACACACACAAGTGTGAGTAACTTGCATACCTTGGCAAGGTGTGGTTCGGCAGTGGTCTTTGAAATGCGAGCAGTTTTTGCCTTCATAGTCTTCAGAACATTTGCAAAAGTAGTCCTTCTCCAAATTGAAGCACTGCGCTCTGTTTTGACAGGGGTTGCCTTGACAGTAGTCGATATCCAGCTGCAGAAATAGAACAAATAAACCACCATTCTCTCTTTCTCTCTCACACAAGCACACACATGTATATATATCAAGGCATTTTTTAGAATTTTTTCCAGAATAATTTGTCATTTCATGTCATTTTTCTGCATGGTGGAGATGAGGACAGGTTGTGTAATGGAGCTACTGTTCGCTGCTGCTTGTGCTTGTGTCTCTGTGCACATATTTTGTGCTATTTATCCTTTAATCCATAGCAAGTGGTCCAATCCGCAAGAGTAATTCATTTTCCATTAGCTGATGTTTGTGTGCAGCTTCATTTTTCTTTATTCTGTTGCGAGTATGTGTTCCACTTTTCTTTTCGCCAACTGAGTGTGAAGCTGGATCTTCTGGGCAGCACATGAAGGCAGCATGAACATTCGAAACTTGTTTTTCAAAACCTGTGAGATTGTCGCCCTGTTTCACTGCAGAATTCGAAAGCTTAGGCTGCACGACTACATTGCTGCACAAACTCCTTGAGCCTCCTCTCTTTGGTGCAAAATATTCTTTTATGCATGTCTTATCTTTGGCTTATTGAGAAGATTAAAGCGAAGAAATGTGAACATTTTAGTCCAACAGGCTGCAAAGTGCCTAAAGATATAAGGTTCTAGATAAAGTGGTTCCAACCACTCAGCGTTCAGCATCAGCAAGAAAATGAATCAGCTGATCATCTGGAATCATCTGACCCTGTTTCTTCACTGCTTCATGTCTTAAGTTAGACGATTGTTCTGCTTGAAGGTTCAGACGTAGATCACTGTGTGGATTAACCAACACAGAACTATCAAACTGCTCAGGTACAGAGACTGGACTGAAAATGAGAGACAACAACACTGTCCTTCAGGAAGATCTGGAGAACTGCTCCTCAACATCACATTAAAAGTCTGACTCTTTGGAGGCAAAATATGAAATAATGAAGGGCTCAAGACTTTGGCATTGCATTGTAGTGTGTTATGGTGCATTTTATCATAAGGGCACATCTGAAGTGATGTATTTACACACAGTGGTCTGAAGAGTCAAGGTGTCATAACAGGAAAAGTGGATGCACATATTCCGAAAGATAAGCAAGCAGCAGTTTGTTTAGGCAGTGACATGAACAGACTTGACTGCTATTGGGTGGAAAAAGCAGCCAGGCAGGGCAGGGTGGGACGCTAACAAACCCAGAGGAACGGAAAACAATGTTTGTGGTTTCGGCAGGCTGGAAGGAGCTACGTAAACTAATCAAATTGTGATAAAAAATCCGAATAAGGCAGTGGTGAGAACACGAACTTGAAGATTTTGGAGAAATTTGAGAGCATTTGGCCAAGGAATGTGTGAGGTGCTGTGGGGTGTGGCAGGGTGTGTGTGTGCAAGCATGTGTGCATGCATGTAATGAGGGTGTGTGTGTGTGTCACCCACCTGGCAAAGGTTTCCAGAGAAACCAGGCAGGCACAGACACTGGAAGCCGTTGACGTCGTCTTGGCAGCGGCCCCTGTTGAGGCAGGGGTGACTGGCGCACTCGTCGATATCTCTCTCGCAGTGATCGCCCGCAAAGCCCGGCGCGCACACACACTTATAACTGTTCACCAGGTCCTGGGGAAGAGAAACTGGATTTATGGATTCACATTTATGGATCTGTAAGAGGAGCATACCATTGTACAGTCTGCAGGGCTGGACAAAATTAAAAGAGCTCCAGTGGACAAAAGACCAAATCGGGACAACACTCATGAATATAGGGTAGAATGAGGGTCTACCATTAATGCATTAATCAATCAAACGTGAATGAATCTAGAAGAACATTCCTACAATCTAAGAAAGTGTATATACAGAATGATTTTTATTCAAATGAATGCCCAGAATCTTCTTAGCACGGTTAATACTCTGAATAATTCTAATTATATCATATATGTATTGATTTTATAATTATATACATAAAATAATTAGACTATATATGGTCTAATTGAATGGATTTCCTGTTGCAATCCAAATGATTTCAAATTAAAAGTCCCATAATCTCAAATAAATGACTTATTAATATTATAGATATTATATACAATATACAATTGCTGGGTATTATTTAACCTTTAGTGGACTTTGAATTTAAAAAAGAAAAGATTTTAAACAGGAATGCATCGCTACAGAAAAAACACCAAATTATAATCCCATTAATGCCAATCAGCCTGTTTACTGTCGTTTACTTTCTCTTATTAACCTTCAGCAGATCGGCTGCAGTGATCGGACTCCACCAGACCATCCGCTCGTGGAAGCAAGAGGGTCACTGAGGTAAAAACAGGCGAAAAACGGAGTGAGGGAGAAAAAGAGAGGTGTGGGCTTGAGGGGAGTAGGAGGAGAGAGAGAGCGAGAGAGAGAGGAAGGGAAGAATAAAGGCTCTCTCTCTCTCTCTTTCTGGCAGGAGACAGGAATGTTTATGGAAATCTGATCTACTGTGTTCGTTCAGTCTTCCTACCACCCGCACTTTCTTTCTTTCCCTCTCCCTTTTCTCTCTTCTTTTTCCCAGGTCTCTTTGTCTTTCTTTCTGTCTTTTCTCCAAAGAATGACTCAGCAGTCACTATTTTTAAAGAGAGGAGTGAAGAAAGAAAGAGAGAAAGCGAGAGAGATACAGAAGAGACAGGGAGAGAGAAAGAAAACAGAGAGGGAATGAGACAGAAAGAATGAGAAAAAACAGAGAGAGAGAGAGAGAGAGAGAGAGAGAGAGAGAGAGAGAAGAGAACGGTTTAGGGTGAGAAAGAGAGATTTTAAGAGGCAAAAAGGAGAGAAAACAAGAAGAAAATGAAAAAAAATCCAAACGGTGCCAAAAACAACGGAAAAACTCACGGAGAGGCCCCTCAAAACATCAGTTAGATGGTTGTGCGGGTACCAGTACCACACACACACTCGCGCCCGCGCACACACACACACAAGCGCGTACAAACACACAGGCCTACCTTACAAGATCCGCCGTTCAGACACTGTCCCTGGCAGTCGTTAACATCTGCAGGACAAAAAAAAAAGAATAGAAAAACAATAATTCATCACTGTTTGGCAACTTTCAGGAGTGACTCAAAGCAAACCGAGCACTTCGCCAATCTGAGACAGTAACAAAGGCAGCCTCGATAAGCGCCTCTGTCAGATTTCCTGAGCTTTTTCCTCAGATAAGCGCCGGGGCGAACCGAGGCAAGGTTCAGCTCAGGCCCTGCAGCCACAGCCTGTTTGAGTTGGACTCTATCTCCGCTTAATGGGCACTGATAAGATGATGCACTTTACTATGCAAGTCATTTATCAAATGACTAATGTCGTACACACACCAACACACACACACACATGCATAGTATCCAAGGTTAATATTTTAACTGGCCAGACATGCAGACCAGCATGTGCTGCAGAACATCATCACTGTGTTGAGAAAAACCTCACATCCCCAAAACAAAGCAAAGAACATCCTTAACGTCTGCTCCTGTAACTGGAAACACTCGCGAACGTTGTGAAACCATGGAAAGCGTCTGGCTCGAGTTACGAGTCACACACACTCCCCTGCTCGTTTAAAGGGTGTGGTCACAATGGTTTGGACGGTGTAAAGCAGTGCTGGGCTCCTCGTCGTCTACTCACTGATATCGCAGTTCTTTCCCGTCCAACCAGGGAGACACTCACAGAAATATGCACCAATCAGGTTACGGCAAACTTTAGCGTTAACGCACGGGCTGTCTGCACACTCATCAGCATCTGGAAAGAGAGAGACAAAGAGGAATGAAACTACTGTTGAACATACCTCTGTATGTGTGCATGCATGCGTGTGTGTGTGTGTGCCTGCATGTGTGTGTGTGGGGGGGGGGGTGCAATGTAGTAGAAAACAGAGGTGGGGGTCTTTCAGTGATGCACTGCTTGCATTCTTTTATGGCTGAATCAGTTACCATGGAGAGGGCCTTCAGACAGAGAGAGAGAGAGAGAGAGAGAAAGCGAGAGAAGAGAAAGAAAGAGGGACAGACAGAAGGAGAGAGACTGACCGAGTAGGCAGGTTTTGCCACTCCACTGTGGTGGACAGTTGCACCGGAAGCCATTGATGAGATCCACGCAGGTTCCAGCGTGATTGCAGGGGTTTGGACTGCAGTCGTCTTTATCTGAGGAAGAAGAGAACGAGGGCTTACAGGACAGAAAGGACGCTGACAGCAGAAGCGGGTCTCATCTTGTGTCTATCACACACAAACACACTGCATTTTCTCCCCTTTCCGTGGGAAGCCTGTGTCCACTGCGCCTGTACTTACTTAGGATCTGTCCCTGCTTTGTCTCTCTGTGATGTTTATTAATGGTTTTCTGGTTTGTGTCCTTCGCTTGTTAAAGAAATAGCTCAGTGAAAACAAAATGGGACAGAAGACTGGAAAAGAGGAGAAAATAGAATGAATAGAATAGAATAGAATGGAATAGAAAAGAAAAAAAATAATTTTACAGACCAGACCAAAACGGAAAAAGGGAACTAAATGGAAAAGAAAAAATGAAGATGAATAGAATGGAACAGAATAGAATAGAATAGAATAACATTAAACAGAAAAGAATGCAATGAAAAGAAAAGAAAAAGCCGAACAGAATCGAATCAAATGGAACCTGCTGATTTTTTCCCCGCAGTGCATTGTGGGTAATAGAGTTTGGGAGAACTTACTGATGGTGCAGGATGGTCCAGTCCAACCTGGAGCACATTTACACTCGAACCCCTGAGCGCTTTCCACACAACTCCCTCCATTAAAGCAGGGCTCAGAGAGACAGGCGTTATCCGCTACAGAGAGACAGAGAGAGAGAGACAGAAAGAAATGAGTGGAGTTATGGTTCCACCCATTTTCGTTTCAGTCGTAGTTGATTTTAAACATGTTCCCGTGTGTAACGATGCACACAGTCTCAGGCTTGATATGATTTCTGATCATTATCAGATGCCTTGATTCCACAGAGCACCAAGATCTCAGATCAATGAGGTCAAGCCCAAAACCACGACACTAAATCTCCCATGATGCCTTCTTTGGGTCAGGTTTCCATGAAACACGAAATGAGAGACGGTAATGAAGTCACGCCTCCTTTTTAATAAAGGGTCTCTGAGCTTTTATCATCATCACCGTTACCTGTTTCAGGAGCAGGACGTCTTAAAGAGACAAAACGGAAATGATGTTGGCAGATCTGGAACAGGGACATTGTGCGTTTATCCCTCTGCAAAGCGCGCGTGTGTGTGTGTATGATGTTATGTAGATGGGCAGGGATGCTGTACACCATGCAGAGGATACATGGGGAGCAGAATGAGAGGATTATGGAGAGTTTTTGAAGAAGCCTGAGGTTTTGGGGTCTTATCTGAACTGAATTAAGCTCCAAAAACAGACGTTTGCCTCTAAAGGGTTAAACCCCTTTCTGATGAACCGTCTAGAACGTGCGAGGAACTCTAGAAAAACATGGACGCATTGTTTCCCTGTAAAGTAGAAGAAAACAAGAGATTGCTGCAAGGAATCCAAGTATAGTGCTGTGCAAAAGTCTTGAGCCCCTCATTTCTTCATATTTGCCTCCCAATAGTCAGACTTGTATTTTTAATGTCTTGCTGAGGAACACTTCTCCAGATCTTCCTGAAGGACAGTGATTTTGTCTTCCATTGTCAGTCCAGTCTCTGTACCTGAGCAGTCTGACTGGCTGGTTAATCCACACAGTGATCCACGTCTGAACCTTCAAGCAGAACAAAGACATGAAGCAGTGAAGAAACAGGTGCAGATGATTCCAGATGATCAGGTGATTTACTGCTGATGCTGAACGCTGTGTGGTTGGAACCCCTTTATCTAGAACCGTGTATCTTTAGGCACTTTGCAGCCTGTCAGAGTAAAACATTCGTTCCCATTTTTTTCATTTTATCTACTCAGTTTGCCGAAGACTGTAAAAAAAGAGCATTTTTTCAGCATGATCCCCGAACAAAATTTAAAGAAATGAGGCTCCAACTTTTGCACAGTACTGTATCTCGTGTCTCGCGACGTGCAGCTTCACGGTGACTGTGCAGCAATACATGACAGAAGACAGCAGGCGAATGAGTCGTCTTTATTTAGAAAATTGCCTTTACACTGGCAACGCTGGCTGCACACACATGCTAGTGGCCTCCAGCCTCCATGAAAGAAGCTTTCCTCCCAGGTTAAGCCCTCTCCTGCAGCCCGAGCCTGTGAGCTTCTGCCATGTTCGTCTCTTCAGTCCCTGAGGACAGAAAAACAGCCCACACTAGCAGCAGCATCTCAACCAGTGCAGGACAAAGCGCTAGCAGTTAAAGAGCCAATAAGGTGTTTGATAATACACACCTCATAAGAGAGGAACCGTTTCCCGCCATTCAGTCAGAAATGTTAATGACAGACGATGAAGGAGAACTTATTTCCTTTGACTTGAGAAATGGCTGCTAAACTGAAGTGATGGGAACATGTGCGATGCTGCCATGCGGAGCGCTTCCAAACGGGACAGTCCTATACTGCGTATAAATGCTGCCTCCTGATTGGACCGCACTAATTAACTGCTAAGCTTGTATGCCTCTTTATTAATTAGCCGCAGTCGTTTTTTTTAATTCGAAAGTATTTCCGTGGAAAGTAAACACAGCAGCTGAAAGAACAGTCTCAGTATCGATGTTTTTTACATGAGGACTCTTCAAGGAAAAGGCATCGACACACCCCTCCCTGCTGCTCAGCACCGCAGCTTTGATACAGCAGAGCAGGAGTGTTGGCTCTGGGTTTTCCCCTTTCAATCCCTCTCTCCCTTCCTCTCTCACTCTTTGTCTCCCGGTTCCTCCCTCCTTCCTTTATCAGATGCGGTTAGCGGGCTGGAAAGCCCCTGCGGCCTTTCTCACACCGGCCGAGAGACCACACCGACACGCACAGAGAGAGAGAGGGAGAGAGAGAGAGAGGGAGAGAGAGGGAGAGAGAGAGAGAGAGGGAGAGAGAGAAGAGAGAGAGAGAGAGGAGAGGGAGAGGAGGAGGAGAGGAGAGGGAGAGAGAGAGAGGGAGAGGGAGAGGAGGGAGAGAGAGGAGAGAGAGAGGAGAGGGAGAGGGAGGGGGAGAGGAGAGAGAGAGAGAGAGAGAGAGAGAGAGAGAGAGAGAAAACACAGCAAGGCTACACCTCTGTCACTACCACTGATGTTAGGAGAGCAGGAAATAAAGCGCAGCACACACACACACACACACACACACACACACACACACACACAGAGGTAGAGAAGAAAAAAGCTGTTTACGTTTCTGGAACACATTCACTCTGCCCAAATTAATTAATGCTCCTAGTTCTCTGGCTGGAGAAGACAGACAGTTTGATTAGTAACTAGCATGACTGAGTGTGTGTGTGTGTGTGTGAAAGTGTGTGATGTTTATTTAAGCAGGTTGTTCTACACTCCTCATTTTGTCTTTTGCTCATTCCTTGGAGGTATGATGCAGCGATTAAAGCCTCTTGGAGAGAGAGAGAGAGAGAGAGAGATTGGAAGAGAAAAAAGAAATAGAAGAAGGAGATGACTAAAGACAGAACAAAAGAAGGAGAAAGAGAGCAAGAAAATGGAGCAATAAAGCGGAGCAGGAAGAAACAAGAGAGGGAGTCAGAAAGAAGGTAGAATAGGAAGGCAGAAAGACAGAAGAAGAGTGAGAGAGATTTTAAAGAAACTGGAAAGAAATAGGTGAAAAGATAAAGAAAAAGTAAAAATGAGAGACACTTCTTCTAGTGAAGGGCTCAGTCTTTCATCATTTCCGCTGTTTTCTTTCCTTCAGTGCTCCATTTCAGCTGACCCCAAACGACCTCTAGTCCTGAAACCCATTAATCACCATTAGCAGGCCATTCGACCTGACTACAATACCCACAATGCCCCCTGCCCTGTTTGAACTGTTGCACTTTATTAATAAGCAGAACTGTCCTTTAACCAGCTAACAAAAAAGCGGAGACAGAAAGAAGAGAGCGAGAGTGGAAGAGAGAGTGTGAGGACAGAGAGAGATAAAGGAGGGTGTGTGCATGTGTGTGTGTGTGTGTGTGTGTCTCACCTCTCTCACAGTTCTGGCCAGAGTAGCCCTCAGGACAGGCACAGTGGTACTTGTCTGGTCCTGTGTTACTGCAAGTTCCTCCATTCAGACACGGCTGCAGCGTCGCACAGGTGTTCAGGTCTAAAACCACACACACACACACACACACACACACACACACACGATCTTGTACAGGCCATGTGGTTTGCGTAGGTGAGGTAAAACTATGTGTCTGGGTACAGAGCCACCCAGAATTTGCTGATAAAAAGAACAACAGTTTGGAAATGATGTTTGGAAAACAGAGAAGAATTCAGTCAAACAACGGGGAAAAGACTACTGGTTCTATTCCTACAAGACCAGAATGGAACAGAACAGAATAGAAGTTGAAAAGATTAGAGCTGAGTGAACAAGAACAGAAAAATGAATGAAATGAATAAAACATAATACTGTAAAATACAGATCAGGTTCTATTCCTAGAAGAGCAGGAAGGGAATATAAAGAATAGAAAAGAACAGAGTTGACTAGAGTGAGGAAATAGAACAGAACAAGAGCCAGAGCACAACAGAACTGAGAGGAATAGAACAGAATAGAGTTGAGTAGACAAAAAATAGAGATACAATAGAACAGAACAGAACAGAACGGAATAGAATAGAATAGAATAGAATAGAATACCCTTGTCACAGAGCTGCCCTCCCCAGTTGATGTCGCACATACACTGCCAGGGCTCCACACAGGTGCCATGTACACACCCAGGGTGAGAATACACTGATCACAGTATTCACCCACCACCCATAAACACCTGCACACACACACACACACACACACACACAGTGAAAGAGAGAGAGTTGATTATTTGATTATTTTATGATATCAATGGAAATTTTATTAACAATTTAGATTCACGCTTTAAAGAATCTGTTTGCATAAAAGGAAGTTTGTTTTACAGTCTCAGGTATCTGCAGGATCCATGTTCAGCACTGCAACCTTGCCTACAGATCGCTGAGAGAGAGAGAGAGAGAGAGAGAGAGAGAGAGAGGGGTGTGATTACTGTTGTATCTATTATCCCATTCACTGTTATCATAGCCATTCACTTCATTATTTGTTTAGCCCATGAAGTCATCCCTCTCTCCCTCTGTCTCTGTCTCTCTCTTTCTGCATGTCACTCACTCTCGTGTTCAGCACACAACGGCAGCATGAGTCATTTCCCTGCTGGCCCCTTGTCTATCTCTCTCAGGAAAGAGGATGAATGAAGGGAAGATCGAAATCTCCCACGCGGCACAATCACATGATCCGCCGCGGATCTGTGCTGGGCACCTGCAGCAGCCTTGCGCTGCCGCAAATCAGCTTCAATACAACTAAACTAACTACGGAGTGTGTGTAAAAAGTGGAGATGGTCACTGATTAACAGACAGTGAGAGCCTGACTTTGGCCCGATTCAGAGAAGCATTTGTGGGTCAATGGGTCAACAACCAACCAGCCTGACCTAAGCTGGAACTCCAGAACAGACCAAGGCCATGATTTTCGCCTCTTCATCCAATGAGAGAACAAAGCTTTGGCTTTCTATGCTGCGTTCAAAAACAATCAGGAAACTCTCCCGAGCCCTCAATGAAAAAAACAAGAATTTGAACGTCCACGATCCCCACTTGGAAAGTCTGGGCTTTTTCATGGCGCCGATGCTCATGATAATGCTGATGCAAATTCGAGCTGGGCGGCATCCACAGGAGAAAGAGAGCAATCAGTGTTTGTTTGGATGGCTGTTTGTGTGGGATATGGCTAAACACTGGGAACGCTGGGATGATTGTAAGGTTTCGCCGTTCTGGGCGAAGATCAGACTCTGTGCTTTCATGACCGTTTCCGGCGTTTTTGTTAATGGTGATTATACCACAGCCTGAATCCTTTTTAAAATAAATAAGCAGACAAGCAGGTGTCCGTCAATGGGCGCTGCTTAAGAGCTTTTATAGGCTTTATGGTCCTTTAGCTGCCAATGACATGTTTTCAACCCTCAAACAGGTAAACATCTCCCCAACGTTTCTCCATGGGTAAGAGATTCTGAGCTGAAATGGCCAGAACTCCAAATCGTCAACGGAAACAGCTTGCTCATAAATCTGCTGTTGTGATAAAGTAATGTGTATTAAAATAATAAGTTATAAAATGTAGTGCACTGTCATTAAAAATGTTATAAGTAAATGCAAAATGTAGAGTATTAGGTCGTACTGTATTTAATTATAGTGTACTTCTATTAAAATGTAGTCGTACTGTAGTGGATTATTTTGTATGAAAAATTTTTAAATTATAATATGATTGCAATGCATTCAGTTATAATGTATTGTAATTAAATTAAAATAAAATGTATAAAATAAAATTTATAAAATTAACAAGAAATAAAATAAAATGTTGTTCTAGAATATAATGTCACTTATTGTGCCACATATATTATATAATTATTACGGTACACTGTATAATATAAAATATTTTTTGTGACATCCGGTAAGTCTCAGGTTGATGTTTCATTTCAAACAGCGTCTCAGTTTAATTTCGAGACTTCTGAGCAGCGAGGATGGCCCGTTTTAAGAGGGATTTACTGTAATTCATAGTAAATTATAGCGTGAGGGAAATGTGAGAAGACGGTGAGTGCGTGCTTTATCTCTGAACGCTCTCTGGGACCGAGCGGCTCTCACCGCTGTTGCACTCTGGACTGGCCCAGCCTTCCATGCAGGTTTTGTTGCCGTTGTGGTCGCAGGTGTAGTGGCGAAGAAGTCGTCTGGGTCGGCAGGGCTTATTTGCAGCCGAATCCATAATAATGTTCTTCACAGATGACGCGGATCTGATAGTCCGAACTGGAGCCCACCCGGGGCCGTTATGGCTGAGATCTGCCACTGGCAACTCAGGTTAATCATCCCAGACTGAACCTCCTTCTCAATCATCCTGACCCGTGTGCCTGAGAGAGAGGGGGAAGGGGGTTACTGTGTATGTGTGTGTGTTTATTGTGTGTCACACATGGCACTATTCCCACCTGGCCACATTCACTAAGGCAGGAGGAAGAAAACTAGAGAACGAGAGAGAGAAAAGAGAGAGAGAGAGCGACAGAGAGAACAGAGAGACAGAGAGAGACAGAGAGAGAGACAGAGAGAGAGACAGAGAGAGACAGAGAGAGAGAGAGAGAGAGAGAGACCGAGAGAGAGAGACAGAGAGAGAGCGACAGAGAGAAGACAGAGAGACAGAGAGAGAGACAGAGAGAGAGACAGAGAGAGAGAGAGAGGAAGCGACAGAGAGGCGACAGAGAGAAGAGAGCGACAGAGAGAGAAGAGACAGAGAGACAGAGAGAGAGAGACAGACAGAAGCGACAGAGAGAGACAGAGAGAGAGAGGCGAGAGAGGCAGAGAGAGACAGAGAGAGAGACAGAGAGAGAAGACAGAGAGACAGAGAGAGAAAGCAAAGACAGAGGACAGGAACAGAGAGACAGAGAAGACAGAGAGACAGAGAGAGAGACAGAGAGGGCAGAGAGAGAGAGACAGAGAGAGACAGAGAGAGACAGAGAGAGACAGAGAGAGAGGCGACAGGAGAGAGACGAAAGAGACATAGAGAGAGAGAAAGCAGAGACAGAAGACAGAGAGAGATTGATAGTTAGATAGAAAGACAGACAGACAGAGAGAAACAGAAAGACAGACAGACAGAGATAGATAGAAAGACAGAGAGAGACAGAAAGACAGAGAGAGACAGAGACAGAGAGAGAGAGAGAAGAGAGAAAGCGAGAGACAGAAGACAGAGAGAGAAAGAGAGAGAAAGCGAGAGACAGAGACAGAGAAGAGAGACAGAGAGAGACAAGAGAGAAGACAGAGAAGACAGAAAGCGAAGACAGAGAGAGAGAGAGACAGAAACAGAAACACAGAGAGACAGAGAGAGAGAGAGACAGAGAGAGAGAGAGAGAGAGACAGAGAGACAGAGAGAGAGAGCGAGACAAGAGAGAGAGAGAAGGCAGAGACAGAGAGAAGAGAGACAGAGACAGAGAGAGACAGAGAGACACAGAGAGACAGAGAGAACAGAGAGACAGAGAGAGACAAGAGAGAGACAGAGAGAGAGACAGAGAGGGACAGAGAGAAGACAGAGAGAGACAGAGAGAGACAGCATGTGTGTGTGTTTTGGACAGTGTGTAATGGCAGCTGCAGTTCAATTACATTTCTCTAAACCGTGACGGCAAAAATATTCAACACAGCCGCATACACGCGCACACACACACACGCGCACACACACACACACACACACACACACACACACACACACACACACACACACACACACACACACACACACATACCTGAGCCTAAAACCTTTTTACAAGTTTGTGAAGCCCAAAAACTTATGTCTACATAAACAGAGTGTGACCTGTGTGTGCAGGTGTGTGTTTGTGTGATATGTGTGTGTGTAGGGCTTGCGGAGGGCAAACGAGCCGGACTCATTTTTTTCACAGTCGTTTGAAATCCCACGCTAGCGTGAGGTATTTGCTCAGTGGACAGAGGAGAGTGTGTGGTGTGTGTTTGCGAAGTACGTTTTGGAGCGTAGCTCGAGCTGAAAATGAGTGTGACCTCATGCCCAGCACACACACACACACACACACAAAGTAAGCTTTCCAAGCTTCAGGCAAAACGGATCTGCCAGTGGCCCGCCCACCAGTGTGTTCTCTCATAGCAACAGTTGCTCAGTTGCAAAGTTTTGTGGGTCCCTGCAGGGCTGGGCAATTTGAGGATTATTATCATTATTGTGATAAATTCCATCCCAATATACTTTTCCAAGCGTATCATGATCTTGGCAGTAAATTCAGACTTCAGAAAATTTTGCAGAATGACGCATGTCAGGTGTGCCCAGTAGTTGTGCAAGCTGACAGGATTTTGTTTGTAGAGTCTGAAAGACTCAGATTCTCGGGTTTCTACCCCATGAAGCTCACGATTCACTGGGCACAGGAGCGCGACTCAACAACCTCACTCTCACTTGGACATTTTCATGTCGATCGCTGGCTGGAAACCACCTACGGTTCTCACGGTCGGTTTTGGTTAACCGACAGTAAAGCTTGTCTAACTTAGCAACTGCTGCTATGCAAAAACGCCCAATGACAGAGCATGGAGAGCTAGTCAGCTTTGCAACTTTGACAGCATCAACTTTTGTTTCTGTGTGTGTGTGTGTGTGTGTGTGTGTGTGTGTGTGGTGTGCATGTTTTGAGTAGGCCATAGAGTAGGAAGAGAGGTCTTAAAGGGCCATTTTGCACACTGATGTTAGAAAGAGTCAATATTTGCACCAGTGCCTCACACACACACACACACACACACACCTCTTGACAGGTCAGGGTAGCTTCATGATGTTTGGGTGGACTTCAAAAACTTTCACTACAAAGACCAGCCACCCCTCAGTGTCCTCACTGATTGTGAGAGCAGCTCAATCCTGAACTGAATCATGGGATTTGTAGTCTCTTGCATTAACACAAAACAACACAGGCATGATCCAAAATCAATAAATAAATAAACAAAACACACACACATACACAAACCTTGTGCTGATCCTCATCACACATATCAGCAAACATACACAAATGAGCTTGTTTTAATAGCTTACCAGAACATGGGTTCACACATATGTGTATATGAGCTCACACGGTGTGCATGCAAGCATCTGTATGTAATGCCACACACACGCACACACACAGCTCCATGATGGCAGGCATTGTGTGGTAGGAAACATATAATCTGTGAGAAGTTGGGTGAGAAAGTGTGTGTGTGTAATATTGCAACACTGTGTCCCGTTATTAACTCACTGCCTGCACCTGCTCTTAGTCATCAGCCATTCAAATTTTACATGCATTCAAAACACACACACACACACACGTCTAGGTTTCATTCAAGTCTGCCTCAACTTTACATCAAGCTTTATGTATGTGTGTGTGTGTGTGTGTGTGTGTGTGTGTGTGTGTGTGACACAGGGGGACGGATAGCTGTTAGGAAAAATGCAAACAAGAAAGGTGTACTCACTCCCAGTGCTGGAGTCGTTGTTGAAGTCCATGGCCTCCAGGATCAGTGTGTATGACCTCTAAGAGAGAGAGAGAGAGAGAGAGAGAGAGAGAGAGAGAGAGAGAGAGAGAGAATAAGAATAAATATATATTTGTACTCATAACTCCTAATAACCTGATCTCTCAGTGCTGTTGTCGTTTAAGCAAACATCAAAGTGAAAATGAAAGTCATTGAACCGCAACAAAATGCTTCTCGATATTTAACCCAAACACCGTACAGCAGTCGGCAGCCATATTCCGGCACCCAGGGAGCAGTGATGGGTACGGTACCTTGTTCATGGGCAACCTACAACTCTGGGACTCAAACAGACAACTTTCTGATCAAGGAAGGAAGGATTGAAGGAAGAAAGTAAGGAAGGAAGAAAGAAAGAAAGAAAGAAAGGAGGTTATCAATCCCCTCTCGCCATAACTTACCTCAGTCAGGCAGCGGGGTCTACTGTTTAGGAACTGATGAATCCCCAGACAGTGAAAGTTTGCCTGGTACCCTTGAGGAGTACCGTCCCCATCACTGCTCCCCAGGCACTTTCAATAGCTGCCCCCTGCTGCACATGTGTATGTGTGTGTGTGGGTGAAAAGCAGGCATGCATTTCGTTGTGGTTCACCGTGTGCTGTGCTTCACAATGACAGATAGTCACTTTCACTTTTCACTTCAGTTCACACAGGGATTTTAATTAGTCTCTCTCTCTCTCTCTCTCACACACACACACACACACACACACACACACACACACACACACACACACACACACACAAGTAATCGTTTTTAATCTCTTAATGATCCTCAAAGGCATATTGGGGAAGCTGCATTCGCTCAAGCAACAAACCCACAGTAGCCTGATTTCCTGACCCTAATAATATTATGGACGTGGGCCACACTGTCCTAAATCAACCAGTGTGTATCCACCTGG
Source organism: Hepsetus odoe (assembly GCA_017165825.1). NCBI lineage: Eukaryota > Metazoa > Chordata > Actinopteri > Characiformes > Hepsetidae > Hepsetus > Hepsetus odoe. The sequence continues at coordinate 19,818,237 of CM029386.1, forward strand.
GCAAGAGGGACAGAAAGAAGAGAGGACAGAGAGAAGAGGGACAGAGAAGGGCAGAGAAGAGAGGGACAGAGAAGAGAGGGGCTGAGAGAAGAGAGGGGCAGAGAGAAGGAGAGAGACGTCTGGGTGAGACTGGACTGGTCATTTTCTTTCCTTCTCCGTGGTATCTCTCTCTCTCTCAGTCAGACTTTGTCAGGCTCTCAACGCAACTTCATACCAGTGTCTCCACTGACCAGCCATGCGTGTGTGTGTGTGTGTGTGTGTGTGTGTGTGTGTGTGTGTGTTTGTGGGGCTTTCCTTCAGTGCGGCTCCCGCTTTGAAGGCTTTTGTCACCCTTAATGCCACTGTCTCTCTCTCACCAATATCAGATAACAAGTCACACAGCAGAGTTTGTGTGTGTGGGTGTGTGTGTGTGTGTGTGTGTGTGTGTGTGTGAGTGACTTCAGAAGGAATGCTAGGGTATTGTGCAGGAGGGCCGGAGGGCCAGTGTGTGTGTGTGTGTGTGCGTGTGTGAGTGGCTTAGGTGAGCAGAATGTGAGATTATGCGTGTGTGATGTGTGCTGCCTTTCTCTTCTCTTTTCTATCTTCCACTCCACCTCCATCTTTCTTTTATTCAGGCTCAGCGTAGCACAGCTGGATAGAAATACTTCCAGATGAGATCTACCTATTTCTCTTTCTATTATTCTCTCTCTCTCCTCTCTCTCTCTCTCTCTCTCTCTCTCTCTCTCTCTCTCTCTCTCTCTGTTAAAGGTGCTGATAAAAGTCCAGATATTTGTTATCTTAGTAAAAGTACAGATAAATGTGCATTAACTTCTTTGTAGTGTAAAGTAAACAGTTCATGAATGTACTGAGGTGTAAAGTAAACAGTGGGAATTTACTGAAATTAATAAATTAAAAGTACAGAAATGTACTGAGAATATAAAGTAAAAGTACAGGAATGTACTGAGAGTATAAAGTAAAAGTACAGGAATGTACTGAGAGTATATTAAAAGTACAGGAATGTACTTAGGTGTAAAGTAAAAGTACAGGAATGTACTGAGTATAAAGAGTACGGGAATGTACTGAGAGTGTAATGTAAAAGTACAGGAATGTACTGAGAGTATAAAGTAAAAAGTACAGGAATGAACTGAGCGTATAAAGTAAAAAGTACAGGAATGTACTGAGAGTGTAAAGTAAAAGTACAGGAATGTACTGAGAGTGTAAAGTAAAAGTACAGGGATGTACTGAGTGTAAAGTAAAAAGTACAGAGATGTACTGAGAGTGTAAAGTAAAAGTACAGGAATGTACTGAGGTACTAAAAAGTAAAAGGAATACAGGGAATGTACTGAGAGTGTAAAGTAAAAGAAGTACAGGAATATTACTGAGAGTGTAAGTAAAAAGTACAGGAATGTACTGAGAGTGTAAAGTAAAAAGTGTTTCCACTGAAGGACATTTCTAGCAACTGAATCTCGAGCCATATTAATATAATTCAAAGACTATGAAACCACTACTGAACCATTTGTTTGTATTTGATTTGAATCGTTTGTTTGTAAGTTTAAAGTAAAATTAATAAAAAAAGAAATACATTAAAAGAATTATATATACACATTTAAAAATAGTAATTGTATATAAAAATTATTATTTTATATTTTTTAATTATAACATATTACACTTGAGGACAGTTTATTTAAGAGAAAATCAACTACTTAACTTTTTCTTTTACACAAGCACACGCATGCACACACACACGCACACACACACACACACACAAAGGAAAGCACAGTGGTATTAGAGGAGCTGGTGGATCTCTGGCCTAAACTATCTCCTGAACTCACAAACACAGTCCAATGAACTCTATGTACCACTGTCTCGCCCGGAGGCTTTTGGCGCTCTACACACACACACACCATCACACACACACACACACAGCACATAACAGCCTCTTCAGCACAATGTCATTCCCCAGAGTGGAGCTTCCTGCTAAAGCGTGTGTGTGACCTGCAAGTCTTTATTCACCCCTAATCCGCCCGGCCGCACGAGCTGATGTTTACTGCTGTCCCACACACTCACACACACACACACACACACACACACACACACACACACACACACACACACACACAGAAAATAAACAATGAAGGCAATGAAGACAATGAAGTTCCATCACATTTAAATCCAAGACAAACAGAAGACATGAGGGACAAAAGACATCTTTACAGAGAGATACCCAATCAGTGCCACTCGACATTCAATCTCTCCCCTTACCCCCCCTTGACGATTCGGGAATCCTGTGAAATTTGCAGAAGAAAGGTTCTAGGCATTCGTTTAGCAACGATTTTCGCAAGCGCCATTCATTTTCTGATTCAGTGACACACGTCGTCCATGGGAACCTGATCTTCACTGCACTTCTTTCCACACTGTACAGACTTTCCCCTCCCTGGTCCTGGAGGCCCGCTGACCTTTAGTGGCCTTCCTGCTTTTCCACACCCACCTCACATCAGTGGGGGGTTGTTAATGAGCTGATCGGGACGTGTCGGGGGACAGAGGTCAGGGTGGGGCAACCCTGCTGCAGATTTTGATGCATTATGCACTTGTTTGTCTTGGCTTTCGTATTGCCGGGTGAAATAAAAGTAATCCTGATTCACATTCACAACCCCCCACCAAAAGCAACAAAAATCGGATTCACATCCCCCCCTCGAAAGGGAGGAAAAAACTCTCAGCTGGAGACCGGTTGCCTAGCGACCGCCCAAACCATCCTCTCGCAAGCCTCGGGACGGTAGAGACGCCTATGGAGGTGCTGATGATGCAAAAAAAAAAAAAAGAAAGAAAAGAAAAAGTACGATCAAAACCCACACACACTGATTCATGAGCCCCCCTGTGTTCCTTTCTAACCTCCGTCCTTTGTTGCTGGAGCTCTTTGTACGGCACTGGACCGGCCCGAGCTGGTGCTAGGTAGAGATTTAAGGGAAAAGAAAGCATGCAAGATGACAATGTCTAATTATTCTCCTTTCAGCACAGGCTCTGGAGCCGGTCTAGACTGTTAGACGGGCGGAGGGCATGTGAGATGTCTGAAGGACGGCTGCCCCGGTAACTAGGGCTAATTGGACTGTCGGCCTGACTCTGCGTGACCCGTTATTGACAGCTAAACCCGTGGGGCGGCGAAAGTAAACACACACGGTGAACAATCGCGACCATTCATGGGTGTGGACTGAGAAAAAAGAAAAACATCTAAAACATTCGCCTGGATCATCTCTCACAGTCTAGGAGTCATGAGTGGGAGGGAAGCCCAATTCTATACAGCAATTATTCCATGCTCTGCACCCGAGACTCACACCATAATGCAAGTAAAAGACATTGATCTGACAGTGAGAACTGCTGCAAATTGTTTTGATCATGTTTCGACATGTTCTGAGCTTCGCCTCGCAGGAATCTTCAGAATGTTTCCAAATTGATTAAACTGAAAATCAAGACCGAGTGGGTTCACATCACATTATTTAATATAATAAAAGTCCAACATTTGAATAAAAGCTCTGGGTTTTTTCAGGCTGATACACTCTCAGTCGTCTGTGTGTGAAACGGCAGCTGGGACGGTGTGTGTGAAGGCTGGCGTGTTGATTAAGAGACGGGACGGGACTACAGATACAGGATCACATGCTTTAGTTAAAAAATATGCTAAAGACGCAGAGGCTCTTCCACACTTTCTTGGAGGGTAAAATGCAAAGACAAGGAGCAAGCAGGGGAACTGGATGAGAAAAGGCCGTTCTGATTACAACGGCACTGCTGGGGCGGGATCATTTTTACACAGGGGAGATCTTAACTGCCGTTTTTCAATGATTCAAGCCACATCTGAGTCCAGTCATCCTATCGGTCTGGATGGTCCCACATCCTTCTATGGAATGAGGCCTAAACCCAGGCTTTATGGACCACCAGTGAAGGAAATGGCAGAAAAAAATGCTGGAAAAGAACCAGAGGCACCGAGAAATGTGTCCAAAATGAGACAGACCTCAGAGTCCTCAGATGGAAGACTCTGGACATTAAAACGTGTCCAAAGTTTGATTTGTTGAATTAAAGTGAGGCTACAAATAGACGCATAGAATCACAAATAAAAAGAAAATGTAAGACATGGGCTGAAATGCATTGAAATGCTTTAGAGTGTGTGTGCGGCAAATCACACACACACACACACACACACCCGTGGGGTGAACGTTATCAGCAGTGGAAGTGTGTGGGGCTAATGGTGTGTGTGAGGAATCGGTGAGGCCGTTTCCTTTGTGTGTGTAACAGTGAGCGAGAATCCAGAGGCTGATAAAGTGAAGAGATTTTATGGGTCTCATTGTTTCGACCCTTTGATCTGAAACAGTGCAGATCAGACCATCTCAGATTCACACACACACACACACACACACACACACTGACCCA
>CM029386.1:19825131-19827631 GCA_017165825.1 Hepsetus odoe
TCACTTAATATTCATAAGTGGGCGTGGTGATGTTGAGGCCACGCCCGTCGTCGTATAAAGCAGGAGGTGGGACTTTACTGATCGTGGCTTTAAAGGGCCTGTAATGCACTTTTTTGTGTTATTTGACCTTTTTGGTCCCCCAAGTGTGTTTTATGTTCAATTATTTTTACCACAATCTAGATTTGTCATTTTCTCTTGTTCCTGTGTCATTAAAAGTGGAAAAGTGGCTATTTTGCATGCAGGACATGCAGGACATTTATAGGACGGTAGTGAGACCAGCTATGTTGTATGAGTTGGAGACGGTGGCACTGATGAAAAGACAGGAGGCGGAGCTGGAGGTGTCAGAGTTAAAGATGCTGAGATGTTTGTTGGGTGTGATGAGGACGGACAGGATTAGAAATGAGTATATTAGAGGGACAGATCAGGTTGGATGTTTGGGAGACGAAGTTAGAGAAGCAAGGTTTTGTTGGTTTGGACATGTCCAGAGGAGAGACGAGGATTATATCGGGAGGAGGATGTTGAAGATGGAGCTGCCAGGAAAGAGGAGAAGAGGAAGACCAAAGAGGAGGTTTATGGACGTGGTGAGAGAGGACATGCAGGTGGTCGGTTTGAAGGAGGAAGATGCAGAGGACAGGAAGAAATGGAAACAGTTGATCTCCTGTGGCGACCCCTAAACGGGAGCAGCTCAAAGAAAAAGAAGAAAAAAAGTGAGACCAGCTATGTTATAAGGGTTAAATGCTGAAGACAGTGGCACTGATTAAAAGACAAGCGGTGGAGCTGAATTGGGCAGAGATGCCGCAATTGTGCTGGAGGGACGAGGGTGGACAGGATTAGGAACGAGTATAGTAGAAGGACAGCTCAGGCAGGCCAGGTTGGATGAAGAAGCCAGAGAAGGGGGACAGGCTGAATGAGAAAGATGAGGAAGAAATGAGGAATGAGGAAGATTGCATTTTCTTTGGAAAGCATCTGTCTCCATTTCTTCCTGTCCTCTGCATCTTCCTCATTCACCCTGTCCATTCACTTCTGAGCCAGTAGTGCCACAAATCAACTGACAAACCATGAGGTGACCGCTGCCCCCTAAAGGCTGATTCAAGCAAAAGACCCCTGTTATGATTGGCTGTCAAGACTAAAAGCAACTTCAGCGTAATTGTGTTTTTGTTTTTATGTACACGTATGTAAATGTGTTCATTTTGTGACATCACAAAAGATAATACAAAATGGCTGTATCAGGCTTGCATTTATTTGTACTGATGAAGAACAGCTCTCCAGACTTCTTAGAGGACACAGTTTTTGTCTCTCATTTTCTCATTGTCTCTGTACATCTCCACAGAGAACAGAGCGAAAGGCAGCCGACGTCCAAAGAAGAGCTTTGCAACGTCCTTCAAGAAACCTGGAGAATTGTTCCTTCACGCAACTTAATTATATGTCCAGAAGGCTCGTCTAAGAGAGTTCAGGTTGAGCTGAAGAACACCGGTGGTCAAACAAAACATCGACTTTAAAGCTGGTTAGAAGTCTACACATCTTTGTGTCTACACTGGATTTACATGTGTGTTTAAACATGCAGCAGTCGATCACTAAATCTATTGTCTCATTTTTAAAGAGAAAGTGAAAGTGATCCATTGTCATTGTCACAAAAAGCCATGTCCTGCACCCAGGGAGCAGTGATAGGGGCGGTACTTTGCTCAAGGGTGCTTAAGGGCATCCTACTGTTCTGGGATTCGAACACATGACATTGGAGCCTAGTCCCTAACCACTAGTCCACCACTGTCCCAACATGTTATAAAGAATTGAGAGTTGGCTCAAGACTTTTTTCAAGGGTCACTGCAGGTAAACAGGGGAGTAAAAGATACATTTTAACGAGCAGATTCCTGCCTTCAGGTGTTTTATTCTGCGCTAACCAAGATGCCGAACAGCACAGAAGCATCTGAGTGATCGATTAAGCTACATTAGCTTGATTAAGCTTTGTTTCTGTACCAAATGTCTTCACAGTCCCTGTCGTCCCCCCTGACTATCTGCCAATTCTGCCTCTTTTAAGAACCAGTTAATCAGCGCTGCTCATGTATTATGCATCAGCTGGGACCGTGGTTTAATCCCAGAGCTGCCTAAACAGGAACAGGGACAAAACACATCTGTAACGACAGCTGGTTTGAGCCCTAAACCTGGACCAGTGTGGACTTCCAGTGCTCTGTTTCTTCAATTGGGGCGGTACTGGAACACAATATTGGAATGTCTGAATTGATTATACATCAAAGTATTAAAAATATATTTCAATATATCATTTATCTCAGACTGTTGAATCCATAAAGTGATGGTGAAATGTGAGATTTTAGCTCTAAAATAGTCTAAATTGTATTGATTAAATATGGCATATATTATTATTAGTTAGACTGGATTTAAATGGATGATTAGTGTATTATTGTGAAAACCTCTGTTGTTTATAATGCAGGGCGATGTATCCCGTTGATTTTGAAAAGTATTTGAATCACATCAAAGCTGAATT
>CM029386.1:19835131-19990131 GCA_017165825.1 Hepsetus odoe
GTGTGATATTGTTACAGTGTGATATTGTTACAGTGGATTGTTACAGTGTAGAATTGTTACAGTGTAGAATTGTTACAATTGAGTGTTACAGTGTAATATTGTTACAGTGTATGTGATAGTGTAATATTGCGCCAGTGTAATATTGTTACAGTATATATTTGCAGTTGATTGTTACACTGTGATATTGTTACAGTGTATATTGTTACAGTTGATTGTTACATTGAGATATTGCTACAGTGAGATATTGTTACAGTGTATAACAGTGTAATATTGTTACAGTTGATTGCTGATTGTACCTCAGGGCAACCTATTGGGAAGGGGTTCGAACCCCCTATCCTCCGATCATGCGGCCAACGCCCTAACCACTAGGACACCGCTGCCCCAGTGTATGTATCAATGTAATATTGTTACAGTTGATTGTTACAGTGAGATATTGTTACAGTTTATGTAACAGTGTAATATTGTAACAGTGTAATGTTGTTACAGTGCATTGTTACAGGTGATTGTTACAGTGTATGTTACAGTGTAATATGGTTATTGTGCAAACATGTTTAAATGTATGTTTTACAGTGTAATATTGTTACAAGTTATTATTGTGATTGGTATATATTGTGAAATTGTTATCGGCTAAAGTGTATTTTTGTCATTATGCAGTAATGTTCAATATTTTGCAATATCATGTAATATTTTTTACAGTGTGCTGTCACGGTGTGATACTTTTACAGCATAAGACTATAAAATGAGTCTGTTTAGTTTGAGTCCGCTTCTCTATTTCTGTGACTTGTGTGAAAATCTGATGCCATTTCAGGTTACATTTATATAGAAATGTCTACAATTCTACAGGGTTCACAAACCTTCCAGCACCCTTGTACTTGGGAAAATCAATATTTATGCAGAGCATTCTGAGAAATGAAAAACACATGAAATCCAAAGCATACAGAAGTGCTGATTTCCAAAATAGTTCACACTTCACTTACAATACAAGAGACAAAGTGTATTCATGTGCAGAAAGACAGACAGATGTTTTGTGGCTTAATATTTTCACAGCAAAGCCAAAGCTTGAGTGTCAGACCCCTGTTTAGACGACGTCTGGTTGCTTTAAAATGACTGAGGGCGAAGTGTGATGAGATAAACTTTGAGGGCTGCTGTGAGAAGCTCCTAATCCTGACAACGTCAACACGTATCTGTCCAACTCTTAAAGCAACAGTCTGGCGAGAGTCGGATTTCCACATTTTTCCCCTTAATCCAGATGTAACCAGTTTCTGTGTTTGAAGTTTGCTGCTTTAGTTTCTCATTGGGTGGGTGGCACGGTGGGTAGCGCTGTCTCCTCATAGCGCAAAGGTCCTGGGTTTGATTCCCAGGCGGGACGGTCCGGGTCCTGGAGTTTGCTGTTTTCTCCTCGTGTCTGTGCTTGTTTCCTCCAGGAGCTCTGGTTTCATCCCACCGTCCAGGGACAAGACGGTGGACTGAGATGCTGAAATGCCCCATAGGTGAGAGTCTGTCCTGAGACGTACTGTCCAGGGTGTGTCCCCTCCTTTCACCCCATGAGAGCTGAGATCACAGTGAACCACAACCTAACGCATCCTCTGCATTTAACATATACAAAGTGCAGCTGGGGCAGCTATGTCTAGCGCCCAGACAGCAGTGATGGGGACGGTACATTGCTCAAGTGTGCCTCAGAGCAACCTACTGGTCTGGGATTTGAACCCACAACCTTCAGATTCTGGTGCCAACTCCCTAACCACTAGGTCAATGCTGTACACCCCCGTATACCCTGCATTTGCGGATATATTTAGAGATAAATATCAACAGAAGGAAAGTCCACATACCAGAACTGTCCCATCTGAGCGAGTCCATTAATAATGAGGTGGAAATGTTGTAAATTTGATTTCTTATTTATCAAAGTGTTCATTTAAAAGACCCACAGGAATGCATTACTACACTGCACGCCATGCTGAATTCATCAGAGCAGAAATGTTAAACTGATGCTGCCAACAGACATACGAGGAATAAAGTGAATACAAAGACCCAGCTTACCACAAAACAACATCTTTTTTTTTGGAAATTAAAAGGTTGGAATGGAACTGTATCTGCATTCGGGCCAGACTGCAGCTTAAAATAGGAAGAATACAGGCATTTCTGCAGTTTTAGGGAGCGTTTTGAATTCTACCCTGTAAATAAAAAACACATCTTAAAAAGCATCATGTTTATTACATCTTTACTCACTATTTCAATATTTGTGCACAAATATATCTGAACACTGAAGTTCCAGCTAAAGCCTGACTGGACTGATAAATCAGTATGATCAGGTATTTATCCCAGTGTTACTAAGCTCTGTTGAAGCCTGACTGACGGGCAGCGGTGGCCACTGGTTAGGGAGTCGCCCCGGATCGAAAGATTGTGGGTTCAATTCCCTCACCAGTATGTTGCCCTGAGGTACCCTTGAGCAAGGTACCGTCCAAATCACGGCTCCCCGGCGCTTTCAATAGCTGCCCCCTGCTGCACGTGCGTGTATGAGTGAAACGCAGAGGTTGAATTTCAGTTTGTTGTGCTGTGCTGCATTTCACAATGACAAGGGTAGTCACTTTCACTTTCACTGGACTGATAAATCAGTGTGATCATCTCAGCGTTGCTGGACTATAGTAAAGTCTGAATGTACGGATCAATCCGAGTAATTGTTGGTAAATTATCTGAGAGTTACTGAGCTCTGTTACAGTCCGAGCAGCTAGATCAGAATACAGATCCTGACTTTTCCTGGAGTTAAATATTTATCAGTGTGTCATTATAAAGTGAGCAAAAAGGGTTTGTTGCCCCAAGACAACACTGTGCACTACAGACTCTGGGTTGTATTTTTTTGGGATGTTTGGTGCTTATCCTTATCAGTTCTCATCACACACACATACACACACACACACACACACACCATCCTGTCCCGCTCGCCGTGGGCTCCACAGCTGTGTGCTGTGGGATGCCTCTGCTGTTTCCCCTACTGTTACACACGCACCACACACCCGACTGCACTCAGAAACCTGGAACACACTGACACACACACTCTTTCAGTGGTTACTGGAGGGGGTTTTGCACTGGACAGGCAAGCAGGAGCTGCAGGTTACGAGCATTGAGTGTGTGTGTGTGTGTGTGTGTGTGTGTGTGTGTGTGTGTGTGTGTGTGTGTGTGTGTGTGTGTGTGTGTGCTTGCATTTGTGTAGGCATGTCTGTGTGCACTTCTGGAACTGGTTTGGATCTCTTTCTCTCTCTCTCTCTCTCTCTCTCTCTCTCTCTCTCGCTCTCTCTCATTCTCTCTCGTTTTCTCTCTTGTCTTTCTCACTCACTCATCTTTCCTTTACTTCTCCCTTTCTCTCATTCCCTCTCTTTTTCTCTCTGTTATCGCACTCCTTCTCTTGTCTCTCTTCCTCTCTTTTTCTCTCACAATCCTTTCTTTACCCCCCCCCCTCTCCCCTCTCTCTCTTTTTCCCCCTATCTCTGGAAAACAACAAACATTAGGAAACATGATCTGGAGCAACAACAAGTTCAAAATGCGCATCTGGACCACAGCAGGAAAAAACGAGAGAATCCCTGGCAGCAAACCAAAACGGTCCTCAGTAAGACACACACACACACACACAGACACAGAGGGAGGGAGGGAGGGAGAGAGAGAGCAAGAGAGAGAGAGAGAGAGAGCTCTGTTTACTAACAGAGAGCGCTGGGAACGTATTCTCCTCGTCTTGGACGGAGAGATTTTAAACATGATCCACAGGAGGTTTAATCTCAGTAGAACAGACCTGGGATCAGTGCTCATCCTGATCCTGATCTATCATGTTAGTTCACTCTACCAGTAAAAACCCTTACAATAGGTTCCCCAGTTCTGGCATAAACATCACTGTCTAAAGTCCTGTGCACACATCACACTTACTGACCGACTAGGATCATTACTGTATTACTCTCATCTCTCAGCCAACTGGCTGCAAACCTACCGCTACATGTGGGACACCAGACTGACCTGAGAACAGGCTCTGCCCACAGTCCAGACTGCAGCTGAGAGGCTCTTAGAAGAACTCCCCTATTATATTAGCATCCTTGCACTGCCTCTCAAATACAAAGTTCAATTTATTCCACCGGGGCAGCGGTGGCCAATAATTTAAAGGCTTGACCCCATAATCAGAAGGAGTCCCAGACCAGTGGGTTGCCCTGAGGTGCCCTTGAGCAAGGTACTGTCCCCATCACTGCTCCCCAAGTGCTGGATATCGTAGCCCACTGTGAGAAGGTGTGTGTAGGTTAAATACAGAGGCATTTCTGTTTGATTTACTGTGTGCTGTGTTCACAATGACAAACAGTGTCAGGTGGATCTCCGGTGTCTTTCTCATGGTGTTTGTTGGTGTGTCTGCCATGTGGTGGACCAATAGGGGCTGAGATTGTGACACAGGCCCATCCCAGAGTTCCGTGCGGCAGAATTTCAGCACCTGAAGGTCAAAAACATCTGCAGGTCTGATTTTTGTTTAACGGTGAAAAAGCTGCAGGTTTACTTTTTGCTTCCAAAAGACCCACTTATGGTGTGTTTGTGTCTCTCCCTCCCTCCTTTCCCTCTCTCTGCTCTTACTCGCTCTCTTTCTCTATTCCCTCAGTCTCCCCCCTTCTCTCTTTTCTGTCACTCTGTCTCACTAGTCTCCACATGTCTGTCTGTTCTTTCTCTCGTGCTGTTCTTTCTTGCACTCTCCTTCTCTCTCTCTCTTTCTTACTCTCTGTGTTCTTCTTCTCTTTTGCTCCCTGTCACTTTCTCTGTTCTTTCGCTCTTTCTCTCTTTGTTCTTGTTCTTTCTCGTTCTGTTTCTTCACTCTGTCTCTCCTTCTTCTCTCACTCACAATCTCTGTTCTTTCTCTCTCTCCATTCCGTTATACACTTTCACTCTCTCTCTATCTTTCTCTCTCTCTCTCTCTCTCTCTCTCTCTCTCTTTCTTCTAACAGTCTCATGTCCTGTGTTAGTTGGAATAGACATATCAACATATCCATATGGGGTCTTGCAAACACACAGACACACACACACACACAGACACAACACACACACACACACACACACACACACACACACACACGCACACGCACACTTCAGATTGATATGAAGCTGATTTTTACAGCTTACTCTGAACATGTCCATCATCCCTCTTCTGAGAAGATGAAAGGAGTCACTCGGGTTTGTGTTTTCCTGCTTTAAGGGGACGCCGCTACATAAGAGGTGTTGATGCATGAAAGGAAAGGTGGTGGCTGAGGAAGCTCATTCCTAAAACACTCAGATCCAGCAAGCGTCCAGAGAGAGTCTGAGCCCACTCGTCCACTAACTGAGCTCAGCTTTAGGCAGGTCATGCTCACGGGTCATGTAACCACACGGAAAGTCAGAGCGAAGGAAACGCTCTCGAGGAGAGACCAGTGAACCCTGCAGGGTCAAAACAATTGTTTTGAAAAGTTTGAGGATGTTTTATCATTGTTGCTAAATGGCATCCCATCACTGTCAGGATCAAAACTGCATTTGGGGTCAATGAACTGCAGTGCAGTGTGTGTGTGTGTGTGTGTGTGTGTGTGTGTGTGTGTGTGTGAGAGAGAGAGAGAGAGAGAGGGGTCATTGCTCTTGTCCTGAGTCTATGAGCTCTGTTTGTACTCTGAAAGGTTGGAAGTCCAATTACGCTCAGGCTCACACCGACCTGCTAGAGTTTATTTGCAGTGAGCTTATGAAACCATGTGTAGATACTGACCTCTCCTACAAACTCGCTGCACTCCTGACTAAAGATCTGATTACGTTAATGTCAGTAAAGTTCTTCCTCTATTAAAATTCACAGTGAAGGTGTGCTTCAGTTATTAAAACACAAATGATTCTAGAAAGCATTTCATTGGAGAACTGCATGAAAACACACTTTCCACCAACAGAGAACTGGCCATTGAACCAGTTCCTTTCAGGATCCTTTCAATCTTGGTGCCTCCTGATGAACCAGCCCACCAGTCAGGAGCAGAACCAACCACATTTGTTCTTCATCAACAAACATCTTCATCCAAATGGTTCGTGATTTGCTGTCTGAACCTGAACGGAGTCAGTTTCCTGCTGGGAAACCACTGGGAATTCTAGAATGCAGAGAATTCTAGAACAGCACGGTGAATTTCAGAACCACTGAGAGTACAGACCATTCTAGAACTGTTATTTTGGAATGTAGAACATTTGGGAAACACTCAAATTCTGGAATAACACAGAGAATCCTAAAAACAAAGAGAATTCTGAAAATCACAGAATTCTAAGAAAGAAAAACAGAATCATAAAAAACACTCTTCTTCTTCTTCTTCTTCTTCTTCTTCTTCTTTCGGCTGCTCCCGTTTAGGGGTCGCCACAGCGGATGAACCATCTCCATTACTTCTGGTCCTCTGCATCTTCCTCCTTCAAACTGACTACCTTCATTTCCTCTCTCACCACATCCATAAACACTGAGAATTTTAAAAAAAAATCACAGAGAATGCCAGGACAAGGAGAATGGAGAGAATGACACAGAATCCAAGTTGTCCAGAACAAACCATGGTTCATTTAAAAGAAGAACATTTCATGGAGCATTTTTGTGGCTATAATTTTTCGAAAGAACTTTATTTGTAGGAAACTATTTGTAACAGCTGAATGCCCAGTTCAGCAAGTGAGGCTGAAGTTCTGAAGTTCTAGAGTATCAGAGTCTGAGTGTTTCACTATGAGAAGTATTCCTTGAAAAGAAAAGTGCAACATTATCTGACCTTTAATTCTTTTTCCACAGTTAAATCCTCCACATGCCTGGAGCTTTAAGTCTGCAGTTTCAGGGACAGGATTCAACTTCGTTGTTTTTTTGCGGGGTCTCAGCTGATCTCACAACAGATCCCACAACAGATTTTAGCAGATCTCACAAAAGATCTCAAAATACATCTTACTGCAGATCCCACAACAGATCTTAGAGCAGATCTCATAGTTAATCTCAGAGTACATCTAAAGGGAGACCTCAGACTGATCTCAGAGCAGATCTTACAGTCAATCTCACATTAGATCTCAGAGCAGATCACATAGCAAGTTTTCACAACTGATCACGGAACAGATCTAATTTGCTACAGTTAAATGACACAAGTGTTGAAACACACACACACACACAATCACAGTTTCCCTCTTGGGATGTGTGTGTGTGTGTGTGTGTGTGTGTGTGCTGGTACAGTACTGGCAGGTTGCCAGGTCTGGCAGTACTGGCAGGTTGGACAAAGATAACAACTTACTCTTGTTACACATACTCTCTCTCTCTCTCTCTCTCTCTCTCTCTCTCTCTCTCTCTCTCTCTCTTCTCTCTCTCTCACTTCTCTCTCTCTCACTTGCTATCTCTCTCCTCTCTGCTTTCTCTCAGCTCACCAGCACAGTGATCCAGCAGTAATACTTCCAACCACAACATACACACACACACACACCCTTGCTGCAGAAACTGTTCCATGGTCAGATATGACATCATCAGGTGAGGTTGCCAGGTTTGGGTAAATCCCTTTTTAAATCAAACTAGCCAAAAAACATCAAGCCAAAAGTGCACTGTCATTGCCGTGCAGCAAAGAACCAGCTGCCTGCAGAGGAAGTGAACAGAAAAGTTAATGTTTGCTCTGCATCTCTTTCTTTGGCTGTTAGACTCTATAAAGCCTAATTATGAGTTCAGTGCTAAACTACTGCCTCTGCTCCCACACCCACAAAAATATCTTCTCTTCCCACTGGAGCTGAATCGCTCAGAACTATAGATTCACTGGAAAACTTCTCTCTGTCCTTCATGTTCATCATTCAAGCTCAAATGACTTTTTCTTACACTGCAACCGTAACACCATTTCTGCAGTTGGGATTAGGATTAGGCGCTGGACTCAGAATGCTGAGATTTGCATTGGGAGGACAGAGGACAGGAGTAGGAACGAGCATATTTGAGGGACAGCTCAGGTTGGACAGGTTGGATGACAAAGTGTTTCTTTGGACATGTCCAGATGAGAGATGAGGACTATGTTGAGAGAAGAATGTTGAGGATGGAGCTGCCTGGACAGAGGAGAAGAGGAAGGTCAAAGAGGAGGTTTATGGACGTGGTGAGAGAGGACATGCAGGGGGTTGCGGTGAAAGAGGAAGATGCAGAGGACTGGAAGAAATGGAGACGGATGATCCGCTGTGGCGACCCCTAAGCTGCCAAAAGAAGAAGAAGAAGAAGAAGAAGATATGTAGTTCTGTGTGTGGGTGTGTGTGTGTGTGTGTGTGTGTGTGTGTGTGTGTGTGTGTGTGGGTGGGTGGCAGCAGAAGAAACAGAAAGTGCTAAAACACCATTCATTAATATCTCCCTGGAGATTCACGACATGTTTGACATAAAGAGACAGAAAGTATGAAAACACATTCGCTGACACCTGTTGAAAATGAGAAATTCACAGCAGCTCAAATAGCTGGAATTCCTCCTCTTAGAAATACCATCACTCCATAAACACACCTCCTAAAGATCTGAAACATGTCAGAAACAGGTACCGACACTTCAAACTGAGGCCTCCTGATTACAAAATCCTGATCACACCCCTGTAGATGAGCACTCTGCTCTCACGACCACAAGTGCAGATCTCAGATCAGCTACAGCTCAACTCACTCTTTGAAACATTTGTCTCGCTGCTTTTTACTGTTCGCAGTTGTTTTTATTGAATCTAATTTGATTAGTGGCTTTTGATTGGGGCAGCGGTGGCCTAGTGGTTAGGGAGTTGGCCCCAGGATCGGAAGGTCATAGGTTCGAATGGGTTCCGTCCCCGTCACTGCTCCCAAGGCACTTTCAATAGCTACCCCCTTCTGCACGTGTGTGTATGGGTTGAATGCAGAGGCTGCATTTCATTGTGGTTCACTGTGTGTTGTGTTGTGTTTCACAGTGACAAGTTGTCACTTTCACTTTTAGTTGTTATCGATTACTTTGATAACTTTGAGAGAAACTCTCACTCAGTCGTAACCACTGATCCTCAGAAAGGCTGTGGGCAGTGCTGGAGATTATCAGGGCGAAAGGCAGGGACACATTCTGGATAGGTCACCAGTCCCAGACAGGGTGAATACACAAACACACACTCGCACTTAGGGGACAGTTTAGCATCTCCAACTGATGTATTGTCGGTGGGAGGAAACCGGAGCTCCTGGAGGAGACACAGGGAGAACATGCTCACTCCACACAGAAAGGACCAGGACCGTCCCGCCTGGGAATTGAACCCGGCATCTTCTCTAACCACATCCTAACCACTAGGCTGTGGTGGCCTAGTGGTTTGGGAGTTGGCCACAGAATCGGAAGATGGTGGGTTCAAACCCACAGTAGGTTGCCCTGAGGTACCCTTGAGCAGGGTACCGTCCCCATCACTGCTCCCTGGGCGCTTTCACAGCTGCCCTCTGCTGGACAGTGGGTGTTTGTGCATGGGTTAAATGCAGAGATCCAATTTTGTTGTGGTGTGCTGTGCTGTGTGTACTAGAATAGTCACTTTCACTCTACCCTCTGCACCTCCATTATTAATGGAATATTAATGAAATGTAAGAATGGCAGCTGTGAATCACATCTACACGCAAACAATGAATTATTCCAACAACTTTTGTATTTGTACTAAACCTGATCTATAAACTGTGCCTAAATGGCTTTTATTAGCTGGTTTATATGTATGCATATAATAGTGAACGAGAAGGAATATTAGCCTGAAAGATGGAGCTTGCATAGTAGAGAGCAGATCTACAGCCCAGGATTAGTGTTCTGGATCCAGACTAGGAATCGAACCCAGAAGCTTCTTGCTGTGAGGCGACAGCACTAAGCATGCCCACCATGGACATTTGGACAAAGTTCAGACCAAAACTAGTAACTCTGCTACTGCTTTAGCCATGCCGTAAAACCCTTCACTCAGGCTGCATGGCAGCCGTTACGCCTCTTATGTAAACGAGTAGGTATAAAACGCTGACGCTGTTTGATGTGAGGTTTGTGCGTGCAGAAGCCTGCTGTATTCAAATACATTTCTTTCTTCTTCTCTCATCTGGTCAAGTCTTGCCTCATCATGCAGCTGTCAGTCACGCTGCCAGTTTTATCATCAGCCTTGATCATCACAGTGATTCACTGCGCCTGGAGGAGCCGTTTGGCCCTGCAGCTCACCGTCGCACTGCTCTTACTGCCACCTTCAGGATATACATTTATATAAAGTGTGAAAATGTGAAATGTAACTGAGTTATATGGAATTAATCCACTGATAAATGGAGCAAATCTCTGATGAATGGAATGAAAGAATGAATATATAGAATGAAATAATGAATAAATGGAATGAAAGTACGAGTATATGGAATGAAAGTATTAATAAATGGAAAGAAAGTGACGATAAATGGAATGAAAGAATGAATATATGGAATGAAAGTCTGACGCCTGACGTCATCACAGCACCGGCGCCACCTAAATATTCTTCAATACTCATGCAATAAAAAAGAGTGCCCCACACACACACACACACACACACACACACACACACATACGAGATACGAGAGCTATATAACAGCTGAAACAAGTTTTGTTCTTCAGTGGGGGGTTTGCTTGTTTGCTGGATTATAATCAGTTTCTTTGGTTAAATCCAGTCTGTCCACTGGTTCAGCTGGTGGGGAGCGACAGGCTGCACTCTAGACCTGCTGTCACGCTCTTTCCAGCAGAATCTGATAGTTTTTGAACATTTTCGTCTTTTTTAGTCTTTAGTTTGCTGCAGCGACCCGGGCTCAGAGTCTTATTCTGTTGTTGTGGAAAAAGCCACACTGTTCTCGCAAACACTCCCCGGGTACAAAACTGTTCAACCAATCAGAGCGTCCCGCCAGGGAATACTGCTGCATAATTACCATATAATAGAGTGACTAAAATATAAAGTGTGCCTGTGTGTGTGTGTGTGTGTGTGTGTGTGTGTGTGTGTGTGTGTGTGTGTGTGTGTGTGTGTAGGTGTGTGTGTGTGTGTGTGTGTGTGTGTGTGTGTGTTTAAGCTCATTATCATCATCTTTGTCTCTCAGTGTTTGTGATTTTGTGTGAATGTGTGTGTGTGTCCGACAGAGCAAAAGAGCAAAAGAGCAAAAGAGAGAGAGAGAGAGAAAGAGAGAGAGAGAGAAAGAGAGAGAGCTGTCCCTGTGTGAGTCTCCAGGGAGATATTAATGAATTGTGGGTTTTAGCACTTTTTCTTTCTTCCTCTGCCACACACACACACACACACACACACACACACACACACACACACACACACACACACACACATACACATACACACATACACACCTACACACACACACACACACACACACACATCTTGATTAGATTAACGGCTCTGTGGTCGCCAGGAAACCAAAAGGGGACCAGTCAATCCACAGAGACAAAGAGAGAAACAAAGAAGAAAAGAGGAAGAATATGAGATATTGTCTGACTGTCAGATGCCAGAGAGACAGAGAGAGACAGAGAGAGAGAGAGAGAGAGAAACAATAAAGAGAGAGAGAAACAATAAAGAGAGAGAGCGGTTAACTGTAGTAGACTACACAAAATAATGAGACGAGACGTGATAAGCTGCATAGACGACACAAAAATGTGCTTAAAGGCGAATGACTGGCACAAAAATAATGGCGTTATTTGTTATTTAATGCACAGAGTGATGTGATTTACCCAGATTAATTATGCAGAACAATGTGATTGATTGTGATGAACTACACAAAACAACCACACACGGTAACTTGACCAGATGTGATCAAACTACATGAAATAATGTGATGAACGTTTGAAGTTCACAGAACATTCGGCTTCAGTTTTTAGCAGAGAGGAGAGACCACATGGCCTTGGTGCTCTTTTATTAGGAATTAGAGCCTAGAACAGTGTGTGTGTGTGTGTGTGTGTGTGAGTGTGGAGCCATATTTGCATTCCTGAGGAGGGACTGGTATTCAAAAATGTCCCTCAGCCCGAGGGCACAGACATTACTGCTACTGGCCCCCATGTGTGTGTGTGTATATGTGTTGGGACCTTGCCCTAAGACTGCAGGCACACACACACACACACACACACACACTCCCTCTCTCTTTCTCCCACGAGAATGATGCTTTCCTGCCAAAAATAAAGCAGTTTCTCTCATCGTCAGTCTGCATTGTTCAGAAATGAGTAAATGTTTTATAAGAAATGATCGGTTCTCATCGGTTCCTGCTCTTTAATTCACACTGAATAACACACACAAACTTGAAACATCTACTTTAAAGGGCCCGTAGCATGAAAAACATCAATTTTTCCTATTTGTCACAAATCATTAAAGAGTCGCATGTGTTTAAACCCTTCTCTGCCTTTTCATCTTAGAATTAGAAGTTAGAAATGCAGCCTCATTTGCATTTGTGATGTCACAAAATACATGTGCATATTGGTTCTCGACCTACAACACTTTAGTCCTGCCCCACTGGAGTTAAGAGGAGTGTTTCGGGGGCAGTGATGGCCTAGCGTTAAGGACTAGGCCCTGGATTGGAAGGTCATGGGTTTGAATCCCAGACCAGAAGGTTGCCCTGAGGTACCCTTGAACAAGGTAGCGCCCACATCACTGTTCCCTGGGTGCTGAATATGGCCGCACATTGTGTGTGGATGAAAAGCAGAGAATGCATTTCATTGTGGTTCACTGTGTGTTTCCCAACGACAAATGGTCACTTTCACTCCTGGACTGCTTTTTTAGACCTATCCAATCAAAATGACGGAAAAATGGTTTTCCGTTTAACTTAACTCTGAACACATTCATTTCAATCTGAACACATCTGAACACTGAGGCTTGGATCTGGACAACCTGAGAATTCTTCACGGTGGTGGTGAAGGGAACGAGACGTCTGAATCGGATTTATGAAGACACGGCCTGCTGCCTGAGACACAGTTTTGGAACAGTCTTGGGTAGATTTTGATGCCAAATGTATCACTTCCTGGTGGTGCGGTGGTTAACACTGTCATCTCACAGCGAGAAGGGCTTGGGCTTGATAGCCATTCATACTAAATCCTTTTTCAGTGGAGGTTTCCTTCAGGCACTCCATATTCCTGCAACAAGGCATGTCAGATGTACTGAAGATGCTAAATTGCCCCCCCCACCCCCCCCCAAGGTGTGTATGTGTGTGAGAGTGTGTCTGCCCAGGATGTTTCACCAGCTTCCACACACACATAGAAATGGTGAAAAAAATCAAGGGTGGCCTTCGGAGAGTTACATCAGTATAAAGTGTGTGTGTGTGCAGTGTGTGTTTTTGCTGTGCTGCTGTTAGACATTATGAAATCTCCGCGTTGGCCTTGAGTATGAGTGTGGGTATAGACACAGCAGTAACACAGGAGTCTGTAGTCCATCTCTCTCACCCCTCGTGTGTGTGTGTGTGTGTGTGTGTGTGTGTGTGTGTGTGTGTGTGTGTCAGCACACCACAGTAAAACAAGCTGTTAAACTACAACTCCCCTTCTGGAGTGACTGATGGTAATGATGGCCCCAGGGCAGAAAGAGATGGGGAGAGAGAGAGAGAGAGAGAGAGAGAGAGAGAGACCTCTTTCTGTTCTCTCTCTCTCTCTCCCTCTTTCTGTTCTCTCTCTCTCTCTCCCTCTTTCTGTTCTCTCTCTCTCTCTCTCTCTCTCTCTCGCTCCCTCTTTCTGTTCTCTCTCTCTCTCTCTCTCTCTCTCTCTCTCTCTCTCTCTCTCTCTCTCTCTCAAGAACACATCTTTTTTTTGTGTGGGGAAACTGCTGTAAAGCAGCACAGTGTTATTCTTCATGGGAAAAATGTTCATAATGTCAGAATTTTTGTGGGATAGTTTGCCCCGCAACAGGAGAAAAATAGTACACAAACATGCACACACACACACACACACACACGCACGAATGCACGCACACACACACACACACACACAAACACAGACACACACACACTAAAGCTTTTTACATCACGTCATGTTGTGCCCTTTATCAGACATGCAGTCTAGTTTTTAATGTCAGACAAAATCTGCTGATCCCACAGACATCCCAGAGAGAGAGAGGGGGAGAGAGAGAGTGGGAGAGAGAGGGGGAGAGAGAGAGTGGGAGAGAGAGAGCGAGAGAGAGAGAGAGAGAGACACTGGGGCCAAAAGCCTCTGACCAAAGAAAAGTTCCGTAATTGAATACAAGGTGTTTATGAGCTCAGTAAGCCCTCAGCCACGTGGAGAGAGAGAGAAATAGAGAGAGAGGGGAAAACAGATAAACACACACGAGAAGCAGCTCAATTAAAATGTTCATAAAAAGAGGAAGACAAAAGGGTGCCATGATTTCTCAGAAACTGCTGAGAGTGTGAGATCAGGCTGCAGGTCTATGATCAGGATGTAACAGCTGCATTTTTAACAAAAATGGAACAAAAACTTCTGCAGGAGGAGCTGAGAATGTAATCATGCAGAATGTGAAGGCACCAGATCTCAGATGTTCAGGGGTTTGAATCCCAGACCAGCAGGTTGCCCTGAGGTACCCTTGAGCATGGTATTGTCCTCGTCACTACTCTGCGGGTGCTGGATATGGTTGCTCGCTGCTGCATGTGTGTGTGTGGGTTAAATAGAGGATGCAGCTTGCTGTGGTTTACTGCGTGCTGCGCTGCATAATGACCAATAGCTTTCACTTACTAAAAAGGTGCATGGAGGCCTCACGTCCATCTGACTTTTTATGGGTTGGAACACTTAGACTCCACCTTTAGTAAGCAGTGTACGTCTTTGGGTGTTTTGGCTGCGTCCTTTGGAGGATGCATTAAAAAGTCAGATACGTAACAGAGCTGCAGCCTTCGTTTCCATGGAAACAAAGGATCCAATAGTTGTATCCTTCACAGCTTACCATATTGTATGGCAGTTAATCAGTTAAAGGGAGTTTAAAAAGTAAAACATATATAACATTAATCTTTCAGCTGTTTTTAGGAGTTTTTATTATTATTAATTGCTGGCACCAGTAGCTGTTGAGGTTGCTGCCAACAAGAGCAGTGATTCATCCATAGGCAAGACTGTCTCTTTTAAGACCTTGTTTCTTGTCCCTGTCTGTCCTTCGCAGCCTCTGAAGGCCACACCTACACAGACCTCATCCTTCGAAGGATGTTTCTGGTACCTTTTATGCCAGTAAAATGTGTGTGTTCAGTGTGGTGGTGGAGCATTTCCTGCCCTCCAGTTTATTCTATCACCGTGATAAAGAAGCACCATGCTGCCCTTACTGATGGATGTACCACCATTCACTTTTTCCTTTCGTTCATTCAATTAGTCCTTAAGAAAAGCAGAGAGTGAGAGCAAGAAGAGAGAGAGAGAGAGAGAGAGAGAGAGAGAGAGAGAGAGACAGAGAGAGAGCGAGAGCAAGAGAGAGAGAGAGAGAGAGAGAGAGAGAGAGAGAGAGAGAGAGAGAGAGAGCGAGAGAAAGAGAGAGAGAAAGAGAGAGACAGAGAGGGGGGTGAAGAAAGAGAGCATGAATGTGGAGAAGAAAACTAAAAAGATAAAATAGAAAGAAAGAAAGAAAAAAAATGTAGAGGAGAAAATGAAAAAGACAAAAAAGAAAAAGATAAGATATATAGAAAAAAAAAAGAAAAGGAAATATCATTTAAAGAGAAAAAAGGAAAAAGAAAGAAAGAAAGAAAGAGAAAGAGAAAGAGAGAAAGAAAGAAAATTAATGAGAAAATGAAAATAAGACAGAAAAAAGTGAAAGAGAAACTGAATCAGCAAAATTTTAGAAGGAAAGAAAGTAAAGTAAATATTATTTAAGGAAAAGGAAAGAAAGAAAGAAAGAAAGAAAGAAAGAAAGAAAGAAAGAAAGAAAGAAAGAAAGAAAAGAGAAAGACTGAATGTCACACACACGGTGAGTGAGGCTGGTGTGGTGTGTGTTCTTATTCACACACATGTAAAAACGGTTCACTCCTGCACTTTCATTGGACACGTGATTGAACACTCCTCCTTTTTTTGGGAGAGAAAAGAGGAAAAGTGAGCAGAAAGTTGGAGCCTCTGTCTGGTCGTCAGGGCCAAAAGAGTCTTTTAACCTTGTCTTGCTCTCCAGGCTGGGAAAGCGTCCCACTAACCACTCACTCACACACACAGCGTTCAGGGCTAAACCCTCAGACCCTCAGCTCACACACACATACACACACACACACACACACATACACAGGTTACATCATTATTTCAAATTAATTGTAATTGCTCACACCAAAGGGGTAATTTAGCATCTCCATTCTGGTGTGCACGTTTTTGGACGGTGTGAGAAACCCCACACAGACACTGGGAGCACAGGACCCTCCCGGATGGGACACCATGTTTTCTGTAGTGAGGTGAAAGTGAAAGTGACTTTGCCCTTGTGAAACACACAGTGAAACACAACGAAACGCAGCCTCTGCTTTTAACCCACACACGCGCGCAGCACATGTATCCACCACCCGGGGAGCAGTGACAGGGACGGTACCTTGCTCAAGTGTAACTCAGGCCAACCTACGGGTCTGGGATTCGAACCCACAGCCTTCGGATCCTCATCCCTTAAGACTCGGGCTAATTATCTGATCTCCCTCACAACCGTATCTAGCCAGCCTGCTGGTTATTAAGTGAATTTCCCCTCCAACCAGAAACAGACGCAGCCAAAGCAAACACTGCTTGTTTGATCTGGTGTGAGCTGGGATGCTGGACTCCTCTGTATATGTGGTTTTTGGAGGAGTGGTATTGCAGTGCATGCTGGGCCTGTGGAGGACGGTCAGGAGCGGAGGAGTTCGGAAAACTTGCTGGCTTAGAGGGTTAGGAACGTAATACCACTGCATTTAGAAGATTTATACCACACTTCCAAACGAGAACACACACAGGCTACAGGCTTCACTGATTCATAACTCTCACAAGCCATGCCTATGTGTGTGAGTGTGTGTGTGTGTGTGTGTGTGTGTGTGTGTGTGTGTGTGTGTGTGTGTGTGTGTGTGTGTTCTTCACCCTAAAGACCCAGACGTCCTAATCCATTAGGAATTTTTGATGACATGAATCAGAATCTCATACACAGTTGGAGCTGCTGCCATCAGACAAGCCGCCCCTTGATCTACTGCCTACCAGCCCATTCAGTTGAAGCTTGGTCTTCAGAGCGTTTTGCGCAACAGACATTGTCCCAAAGCAGCTTTCTAGAAATGAGCTTTGGCAGAATTGGCAGAGAGTGAGTTTCATGTTTTCTACACAGCTGCTCTGCATTGGTGTGATTTTGAAAGTGCACATCAGTCCTGCAGCAATAAAACACAGTCCATCAACACAGTTACTGCCAACGGTTCGGGCAGGGATGGGATGTGGACTGTCTAGGAACTTTCTCCCGATTTCGTAAAAAAGTAAAAAGTACAGGAGTAGTAAGTAATATGTAAGTAAGTAAGTAAGTAAATAAGTAATTCAGACGTGTCTCCTCTGTAGGACGCCTGTAAGTGAACTGACTCAAACTTCAACTCCAATAAAAACAATCTACTGAAAATAATCAACATTAACTTCACCGCTCCACTTTCATCCATGACTCACATCATGTCACACCTCAATATTTCACCACCTGTTCCAACTTCTGTTTCGCATTTTAGGACACTCTCGTCTTTTCTGGTCTTCGCATGTTAGGAAGTGGCTTAAATAATGGAGAATTCATAAATTCTCAAGTGCATAAAATCTAACGTGAGTGGTGTGATTCTCAACACATGAGGAGAAACATAATACAATAACACAACATTACACGATAGCATGAGATGCTATTGAACTGATGGATGGATGGATGGATGGACGGAGGGATGGATGGTGCACGCTTTTGAAAGATCACTTGGAAAATGCCGAGGCATTCAGGGGCAAATAAGGTTAAATTCTAACTGCACTCGTCCTAATTACTCTCCACAAACATCTATTTATCGGCTCGGTCAGAAAAGTACACACATATACTCACACACAGGTATGCCCTGTTCTACAAACTACAGCACCTCTTCACAGAGAGCAGAGAAATACACACACACACACACACACACACTCAGGTGCACAAACGAAAAGCAGCCGGTCGCACTGTGCAGTGAAATACCTGCACTGAGACTCCACTGGCTTTCATGAACCTGGTTTTCATTGTTAGTGTCACTCAGAAATCTTAAATGTTCATCAGCTGATAAAAACTATTATTCCCAGTATGCAATACGCTTTATTCTAGTGATCGAGATTTTAACACTAGAGCCTTGCGGTTGTGGATTATCTCCAACATCTGTGATTTAACTGAACATTTCTGCAACATTTTTATAAAAGTAAAAACTGAAAAATTTAAGAAAAAAGAAATTGTTTCCACAAAAATAATTGTTTGTAAAATAATATTTGGCAAAAAAAAGTTGACTTTCTGCACAAAATCTGAACAGATGATGGGATTTTAGTTTGAATGGATTTTATTTTTGGACAACTTTTAAGGAACAGTATGGTTCCTATAAGCTGCATCTTAGAGGAAGGCACCCAAATGATGATCACCAGAATGGTGCAAGATTAAATTAAAGTACAATATTAAGCCGTGGAACACTTTTCAGCCAATCGGACGGAGTGGGCGGAGTTAAACGTCACATTATGAAACACATTAAAGCATCTGAACAGCTTCTTATCTTAATTACTGTCTTTAAACACAGGCTGCACTTCTCAGTGTGCTTAAAGGCCATACCTGCACACACACACACACACACACACACACACACACGCACGCACACACACACATGCAATGCTCCACTAACTTCACAAAGTCACAGTATGTTGAGAAATACACACGCATGCACACACACACACACATACACACACACACACACACACACAAACACATACACACAAAAACAAACACAAACACACAAACATCCGTCCGACTGCTTTCCACTCTCCACTTTCCTCTTCTTGGTGTCGAGCAAATTTTCCAAAAACTGCTAAAAATATGGACCAAAATCTAGAATTTCTTGTATCTTTAATATCTTGTTAAGGAGCAGTTCTCCAGATCTTCCTGAAGGACAGTGTTGTTGTCTCTCATTTTCAGTCCAGTCTCTGTACCTGAGCAGTTCTCCAGATCTTTCTGAAGGACAGAGTTTTGGTCTCTCATTTTCCCACACTGTGCCTCTTTCAGAAGGACCCAGACTGAGGGGGCTTTCAGTTTGAATCAAACCAAAGTGCATTTGACCCCTTTGGTTCAAACTGAACCAAGCACCATCAAAAGAGACCAATAATAGGTGGTCACATCATCTGGCGAGCGCTTGTGGTCCCTGAGCCTAACAATCAAAGAGCCTTGATCTTACTGTTCAAATAAGTGAAAGTGACTATTTGTCATTGTGAACACTTTGAACCACAGCAAAATGCTTCTCTGCATTTTACTCATAACCATTGGGCAGTGATGGTCTAGAGTTTGGGGACTAGGCCCCAGGATCAGAAGGTCATGGGTTTGAATCCTGGAACAGTAGATTACCCTGAAGAACCCTTGAGCAAGGTACTGTCCCCATCACTTCTCCCTGGGTGCGGGATATGGCTGCCCACTGCTGCACTGTGAAATGATTTGTGTTGTGGTATGGAGTGTTTCACAGCATGACAAATAGTCACTTTCACCTCATAGTCACTTTCATACACTCAGGGGGAAGCATATCCGGTGCCCTGAGAGCAGTGATGGGAACGGTACCCTGCTCAATGTTACCTCAGGGCAACCTACTGGTCTGGGATTCGGACCCACAGCCTACTAAACACTTGGCCAGCATTGCACCAAAACCAATGTTTCTACCTGGTTTCGAACTGGGGACCTTCTGTGTCTAAGGCAAACCTGATAACCAGTACACCGCGGAAACTGGCCAAACATTGCTAAACGGGTGTGGGGTGTATTGAAGAACACTTGATCCATCGAATATATGATGAGTGTTGCTGAAGATTAGTGTCCTACTGAAATGATGTGATATGTGCCTTCGATGTATCTAGACCATGAAGACATTGTTCTCCCATTTCAAACTGTGTCTGTGAAGATAAGTGAAAGTGAAACAAAAGTGAGTACGTGTCACTGTGAAGCACTACAAAATGCAAACTGCTTTTCACCATACACACCGTGCAGCAGTGGGCAGCAGTGATGGGGACAGTCCTTTGTTCAGGGGTACCTCAGGGTAGCCTATTTGTCCTGGTTTTGAACCCATGACTGATCCAGGAGCCTAGTCCCTGAACACTAGCTCAACACTGCCCCCTAAAATATACAGATAATAAATAACGCCGAGGGCTGAGACCAACTCTCGCAGTTGTCCTTCCACTGTAAAACTGGAGAGTGGCCGTAATCCTGTTCCAGATGTTCCAGCTGTTTTAAGTTCCCATAAATGAACTGTATGAGCTGTGGAGTGAATGTTTAAACATTTACAGTGTTTTGTACCACAGAATAGCAAAAACGTAAGGAGATGTGGGTTCGCCATGATTTTAACCTTTTATAGCTTTTTAGTGATGAACTCAAAAACAGTTTTTTCCTTTAGGTTGTGACAGTCTTACTCTGTGTATGTTCAGAAAGTTTTTGCCAGAATTTGTTAGATAGTAACAGGATTTTATCTACTCATTATGGCTCATTGAACTAACTCATTTTCTTAGCCGCTTGTTCTGATTAGTGTTGTGGGTGGTGCTGGAGTCTAGTCCAGCTTTCACAGGGTGAAAGACAAGAAAATACCCTGGACAGGACGCAAGTCCATTGCAGGGACCACACACAGACAAACACTTACCTAGAGGACAATCAGTCATCTCCAGTCCCCTGCACAGACACAGGGAGAACATGTCCACTCCACACAAACAGGACCTGGACCACCCCGTCTGGGAATCAAACCCAGGACTTTCTAGCTGTGAGGCGACAGCATTACCTACTGCACCACCCCAATTAGGGCTACGATAATTAAGTAGCCAGTGCTAATTAGTTATTAGTGCTCAGCACTGTTCTCCTAGGGAACTAACCACAAAAATTAAGTGCATCCCAATTTTAGAAACAGGTTCTTTATTGTGGTATAACCTCTGATGACCTAGAGATCCCAACAAGGGCCTTAGGAAGCTTTTCATAGGTCTCCTCACTGTATGGAACTGAGATGCGATGCTTCTTATAAAGAACTAAGGAGACATACAGTTCGAAACACATGTACGATCCCATTTTCTCACTGCATCAGCCTTGCCTCCAGAATGGGTTTTTACATGGTCATTTTAGATCAAACCCTCTTCTGTGTGTTGCAGACATAAAATTGGCCTTGCGCTTACATGCATCATGGCTCCTTTTCTTTCATACATGTGTAGGATTTCCTCCGGGTTCTCCGAGTTACACAGTCCAAATATACCGCCCCCCTCGATGTGACTTTGTGGGTTTGTCTGTGGATCTCTGTGGACCTCCACGCCTCCAACACCCGACCCTGCTTAGGATCTCTGAAAATGGGCAGATGGATGAAAGGTGGGGGTCCAATTAACATGACCTCATTTACATGATATGTAACCATTTGCGAATAACAACTGCTGTTGTCAGAGATTCTCTTAAAGAAATCTCCAAGGTGATCTTTATATGTAAAAAAAAAACAAACAAAACATGGAAAGCAAGCTAATTCCTTAATCATCCTAATATTTACATTTACGGCATTTAGCAGACGCTCTTATCCAGAGCGACTTACATGTCCTAATGACAGGGACAGTCCCCCTGGAGACACTCAGGGTTAAGGGTCTTGCTCAGGGACCCAGTGGTGGTAGTGCCAGAGGTGGGATTCGAACCTGGGACCTCTTGAGCCATAGCTCCATAGGCAAGTATCCTACCGCTGGACCACCACCACCCTAATATCTCTTTATTGGGTTTCACTGACTGATCTCATGAAATAATCATGGTTTGATCAAGTTTTTACTTGTCCATGTGTTTGAAGGCACTGAAAGGGCAGATCCGGATTGACCACGGTACCTGCAGCAGAGCGCTGGAGGGGAATTTACGATTCTACTAAGTGAGGAAAGGAAGATATGAAATGCAGTGGAAAGAGAAATAAAGCAATAAAACATACTTTTAGGAGCTGGTACAGACATTTGGGCTTTTGGACATTGATTTGAAAAGGGGTGAGGGACACTGAATACACACATACATACACACACACATGTTCACAAACACACACACACACACACTAGCCGGATGTTCACAGTACATTGGCTCTGTTTGACCGTGGACTCTCACTCACTGGACACATTTTTCATGTAAAATAAATGTAAAAGATTGTGTACGTGTGTATGTGTGTGTGTGTGTGTGTGTGCAATAGTGGGGTTTATTTTTGTACATGTTCAGAGTTGAAACCACACTTCCTCTGTATTACACACCGACCAGCCATAACATTAAGACCACTATAACATTGTGTAGGTCTCACTAGTGAGTGTAAGCAATAATTACAGTTTTGATGTGTTTGAATGGGACAGAGTGGATGATGAGGATGGAGTTCCCTGGAAAGAGGAAAAGAGGAAGGACAAAGAGAAGGTTTATGGATGTGGTGAAAGAGAGGACATGCAGGTCATCAGAGTGAAAGAGGAAGATGCAGAAGACAGGAAGACATGAAGACATGGAGATGGATGATCCACTATGGGAACTCCTAACAGGAACTTGGAAGAAGAAGAAGAAGAAGAAGAAGAAGAAGAAGAAGAAGAAGAAGAAGAAGAAGAAGAAGAAGAAGAAGAAGAAAACAGAGAATTCTGGTCCACTCTCTTCATCCACATCCTATTAGCTCATCTGATGCACACACACACACACACACACACACACACACACACACACACACATATTCTGGCATTATAAACCATGGCAACATACACCCATACACACCTACACACGCTCACAAATGACTCACTTTGTAAACTGAGGAAACCCTTCGCAGTCTACACACACACACACACACACTGAAAGCAGATGGAACTAATTTACCGCCTAGGTTGATTTACCCTTATTTCTACAGTGATTCCTTCATGTACTGAACAAGTGCTGAATCACACACAAGCCCTTTATGCACAAACCTGCCAAAATCACTTTAATTTTACACCACACACCTCGTCTGCACTGGGGCAGCGGTGGTCTAGTGTTTAGGGACCGGGCCCCAGGATCGGAAGGTCGTGGGTTTGACTCCCAGACCAGTAGGTTGCCCTGAGGTACCCGTGTGCAAGGTACTGTCCCCATCACTGCTCCCTGGATGCTTTAAATAGCTGCTCCCTGCCATTGTATTACAATACAATAACTACTATAAATTGTTCAGATTCTACTCTGAATTATTTAGTAACTACTTAACATTTCAGTATCTACTACCAATGATATAGTATCTGGTTAGAAATCATAAATCAACCTCTATACATTATTCAGTATTTACTAGAAATGATTCCCAATCTGCCAACTTATGATAATTTATGCAGTACTTATTATAGTATTGTCAGTATTGTTGTAAATGTTCAGCAACCACTAGAAATTATTCAGTATATTTATTTATTTAGAAATGATTCAGCATATGCTATACATTTTTAGTGTCTACCAGATATTATTCTAGTCTAAATCGTTGAGTCAGCTACACTTGGGTTAAGGGGTGAAGTGTTTAAATTTGATTCTCAGTGACCTTTTGATTTAAGCTGTTTGACTGCCCATAAGAGCAGAGCGGAAGGAAACGTATCAACATCTCCCATCTCCCCCCTCCCGTATAGGCGCTCTGAGTCGACCACAGAGACACTTAGAGGACTGAGGGAAAACAGAACAGGCCGCTGAGGGACAGAAAGAGTAGAATGAGAACGAGAGAAAGAGGGAGTGAAAAAAGAAAGTCAAAACTTTTTTATTCCATCTATATTTATATGGTTATTTGGCAAAGTGGAACTTGCCAGTTTTCATGTTTGTAACATTCTTGCCAATGGAGTACTTCTGAACTTCTCAGAAGAGAGAGAGAGAGAGAGAGAGAGAGAGAGAGAGAGAGAGAGAGAGAGAGAGAGAGAGAGAGAATCACTAAGGTTGCAGGAATAGTTTTCTGGCCAGTTTGAGGTTAATGAAGCACAGATAATTTTTCCACCGCAGAGCGAAAGGTACTTTTACACAAGAGTTCCTGTTTCTGCTGTGGTGAAGGGACGTCAACAGCATTAGAGAGAGAGAGAGAGAGAGAGAGAGAGAGAGAGAGAGAGAGAGAGAATAAATTGACTTTTAAAGATTATTCCTTAAAAACATAAAAAAAACAGGAGGAATGTTCATATTAATCCAGACATGCTGCTCAAGTTCAAAATGTTCATGTCCAGACTTTCAGACTCCGACCTGGAGGATTTCCAAACGGCAACAAATTAGGCAAAATATATTGAGTCCAGTGGGCCTTGAAAATACCTACAAGCCTAAGAAGAACAAAGAAAAATACTCTCCAAAAAACATGATTTATGAAATGGAAGATCTCTAGAAAGGTCCACTAAAGCCACGTCTTGCTTTGCATCCAGGTACTTTCCTTGCAGCTTTAATGAACTGGATGAACAGAGAAGAAGATTTTAAAAATGTGAATGAGGAGAATGCTCTGATTGGGGGAGAGCTTTCCATGAGAGTATGAAGAAGACTGTGCTGGAAAATGTTTTTTGTGATTGTCAGAGATTGAGTGTTTTTTTTGGGGAACATTAGGTTGTTTCTTGTCTGTTGGAGATCAGTGGGTTTGTCGGTGTTTGATGTAAAACTTTGGGATTGTTGGTTGGAGAACACAAGGCTGGAGTTTGATGGAGAACATTGAGTTTTTTGGTGTTGGATAGAGAACTTTGGGTTTAGTGGTGTTGATGGACAACTGTGGGTTCATTCATGTTTGACGGAGAACATCGGGCTGATGTTTGATGAAAAACATTGATGTTGTTTGATGGAGAATCTTGGGTTTGTTGGTATTGATGGAGAGCTTTGGAACTTTTGTGTTTGATGGAGAACACAGCTTTGTCTGGATCTGCTGGGGAAAAAATGGGTTTCTTGGAGAATATTTGGGTTTCTTGGGGAACGTTTGGTTTGATTGTGTTTGCATCAGAATATTGGGTTCATTGTTTGAGAGAACAGTGACTTTTTATGTAAACTGGAGAATGTTTGAGCCTTTTGGTGCTTTTTTCATGTTTCTTGGAGAAGGTTAATTCCTGTGTTCACTAGAGAACATTGGATTTGCTTGAGAACATTGGATTTATTGGTATTAAATTTCATGGGCTTTGGCAATGCATCACTCACTCTGCACTGCACCTTCCTCTGTTCCTGCAACTACTTCCTGAGGAGTGTTCATCCACGGCTGCACTGGTTTAGAGTTCTCTGTTCATATTGTCCAGAATGGTGGAGATTTAGTCCACCGTGTCTTGTAATGGACTATCAATGTAACAAATATTAAACCACTGAAAGATAAGAAATGAATGATTGAAACTCTAAAGTTTCAAAAAAAAGTAATAAAACAAAAATGCACAAGCTGATTGAAAGCTTTACAATGACTCCAGCATGCATTCACACACACACACACACACACATTCTCCCATGGTGCAATACCTGATGACTTTTACATTGAATTCTCTCATGCGTTGGTGCGATGCGTGGTTTCAGCTCAATGTGCCATGGATCATCTCTACATGTAGAGCAGTACAGAGCGGAACTGCTGAGATGGAGCTCACACACATACACACAGACACAGACACACACACACACACACACACACACACACACACATACAGGGGGGGTCTATGTTGAAAATCTGTTTTTTCCATGTAAATCTGTAACAATTTGTTGTCACTGTGATAATTAAAGTAACTAATATTATAAAGAAATATTCAGTTTGGTCATATTTGTAGGTCAAATTTAAGCAAATTCAAGACGATGATCCTTAAGGCCGCTGTACATTTTTAACGCTGAATCTCTGGTGGGTTGAGTTTTCTCACCAGAGGCTCAAATCAAGTGCAAACTGTCATTAAAGTGATTAAAAGGGAACATCACCAAACACAGATCTTGTCATTCATGCACATTTTTCAGAGAATTCTACTTCCTTTCTTTCTTCCTTTCTTCCTTTCTTTCTTTCTTTCCTTCTTTCCTTCCTTTTACTTTGTTTCTCATCTCCTTTGTCCCCTCTCTCCTGCATCTTTCTCTTTTTCTTCTAGATTGACTGGACTGGATTATTCTCTTACTCTCTGCTTTCTCTTTCTTCTCTCTAGCTCTTTCTTCTCTCTCTCTCTCTCTCTCTCTCTCTCTCTTTCTCTCTCAGTCTTTCTCTACATTTCAGTGTATTTCCATTTATTCAGTGTTTCCTGTAACTTGTTTCAGAAAGAAAAAAGGGGGAAAACTGCTTTTTGCCTTTCTGCTGAGTTTGAAGATGAAACACTGACAGCTCCAGTGTGAGTTTATGGAAGAATCCCGTCACACACACACACACACACACACACACACACACACACACACAAACACACCCACACACACATCCAGTGCTGCCACCCTTCAGGGTATACAGTTTACACACGCCTGCCTGACAGCGACAAACCTGACCCTCCACACTGACCGTGACAGGAGTCCAGTAAAAACTGTGGGTTCTTTCCCAAATCCTGCCTCACATTCATCTGAACATCTGTGTCCATTAGCAGTTTCACAGTGAAACAGGAGAGCATTGCACCAATCCTGCAACATCAATACATCGTTTCTAATAATATTCTGCACTTACTACAAACCATGATCTACTTTTTTGGGAAAAATGGGAATTTTTGTCAAGCATAATAATTCCTTCCATGAGCTTAGTCTTTCCACTATCATCATTAAAGCTGATTTCAAACATTCATTAAAATATTTCATATAAACATTATCACATAAACTAAATCTGAAAGTATAATATCCCTAACTTTGGATGAACTGGTATCCTGAGCAGCTTGTCCACCTATGAACACTGGGAACAGATAATGGATGGAAAGATGGATGGATGGATGGAAGGATGAATGAACCATCATGTGAGCAGGCCTCCAGTCACATTGATTTCTCAGTTCGGTAAAATATGAGATTTAATCAGGCCCTAAATCATTTTTTAATCGATCCGAATTGAAGCAAGAGATTTTAAACCTCTAGTATTTATCCAACCCTGCCAGTGAGGCTGTGGTGTTTAGTGTGGTCTACCATCCAAAAAACATCCAGGCAACCGCAGACCAATGATGAATGAGGTAGAAAAATTAATAGAAATATAATACACAAAGTCTGTGTTCCACTTCTCCCCAGATACAGATAATGTTCCCCAACCAATCGCACTGACGTTTCTGACACTTTAGCCTGTCAGGTCTCCACTGGTGTGATTCGTACCCCACAGACTCCCCCAACGGGGAATCTTTCTCGTTTCATTTTGATGCCTTTTATTGCATTAATTGTCAGACAACATTAATTAGTCTGACAAACTGACAAACTGCATTCTCTCTCCCTCTCTCTCTCTCACTCTCTCTCTCTCTCACTCTATGACAATTAAAAATGCACTTCATACAATATACAATTTATAGAAGACGTTCATCTTTGTAAACTCTATGGCAACAAAAGTAACACTTTAACACCACATCTGTAGAAGCCCTTTGAACATCCCATTGTAAATGGACATAATAAAGTTCCTCACCCCTCTTTTGCATCAATAACACTTCGTCAAATTAGCATATGTGCGGTGAAGGTAACTTACATTCCCCTTCCCAGAGGTTGTAAATTGGACTGTGAGAAGGAGTGTGTGAAGGCCACTGAAGTTCCTCCAAAACAACCCGATCAAACCTTTATTTATGGATTTCAATTAAGGGCCATAATGTTGGGGGGGTAAAAATCTAAGAACGCTGTAGCATTAACATTAACCTACACTACAACTTAATGCATGTGCCCAAATCATGAACAATCCCCCTGCCCATTAACCCTCCTCCACCAAACTTGTATGCTTGCATTACAAATGAAAGGTGCTCTTCTCCTGGCATCCACCAAACTCAGATTGGTTAGCCAGACGTCAGATAGTGATGCGTGATTCACCGCTGCTTAAGGGTGTGGTTCTAGCGTGCTTTACATCCATCAACCCAATGCTGGGCATGAAGTAATTCTAGGCTTGAGGCCGCTTGGCTATGGAAACCCATTACATTAAGCTCATGACACAGATGCTGATGTCTCTTCCAGAGGCAGTTTGGAACTCAGCAGTGAGAGATGCACTAGGGAACGTAACATTTTAAACATGCTAAGTGCTTCAGTACTCGGTGGCCCCACTTTATGAGTATGTGTGGACTGTCACTTTGTGGCTTTGCCTCATGACTTGCTTCTAAAAGCTTCCATTTGACAATAAACACCCATGAGAGCAGGGCGGTCCTAAAAGAGCTGAAATTCCATAAACAGATAAAGGTGCCATCCTATGACTGTGGCCTGTGTCTCGAAGCTTTTCAGAATGTCCCATTCAGTGTTGTATATGGAGATGGTATGTCTATGTTCTTGATTTGATGCCTCTATTGGAAGAAGGCGTGGGTGAAACATCTGGACCTCATGAATAAGGAACAATGTTCTTATGCATTTTTCCATACACTCTATAGACATATAGATAATTGTTATGCCGCTTCTCTCACTGGTCTGTAGTTGTGCTGAAAATTAAGATATGAACACTAGCATGTGTGTAGGACTGCATGCATTACATTGTTTAATGATCTCTGTTATGTGAATTATTAATAATTTCTAAAACATAAAGTATTCATGAATTAATACAGACCTCAGATTTGGA
This sequence comes from Hepsetus odoe, assembly GCA_017165825.1. NCBI lineage: Eukaryota > Metazoa > Chordata > Actinopteri > Characiformes > Hepsetidae > Hepsetus > Hepsetus odoe. The sequence continues at coordinate 19,863,821 of CM029386.1, forward strand.
TCTTAATAGCACGTTTTACCCATTCAAACGGATTCAAAGTTTTCATTCACATGAATGGCACTGAGACCTGGAGGTCAAAATTCCCTCTAACACGGCAGCCAGAACTGCAGCAAAAGCTAATAAAATGTCCACCAACTGCAACAAATATAAAGTTCACCAATAAACAGAAGAGAAACGTAGACTTGTGAACATAGCGGAAGTCTTGAGCACCTGGAAACCCACTGCAGTGTTTAATTCCTGCAAAAACAGCTCAGTTTCTGCCCTGTGCATGGGTCAAAAATGTTCGCTACCATCCTCTTTTCAAAAATCTGCTAATCTGCAAAAAGTGTTAACGAAACGTCTCTTCAATTACAGAAATGATAATTTCCGTTGGCATGACTTGATTAGACCATTGCGTTGGGGAAGAAAACCTATTCGCCTATTCAAGTTAGGAAAGGATCATGTTTAGGACAACTTATTTAAAAGACTTTAAAAGTAAATGAATGAACTGTGACTGTGATGACTGTGCAAACTGTTTTATATTGGGAGTTTGAGGGACTTCTGCTAGAAACACAACATCCTGCCAGTGGTGGAGATCCTACCAGAGCATAATATTTTAAGGGGATGTTTGGGAGTGCCCTTTTTTTTCTGGAATTGTTGCACACAGCTAGACAGCAGTGCTAATATCGCAGCACTGGCAAGATCGTTCAGCTCTCACACACCGTTCATGAAGCAATGAAGTGTTTTCAGCATTTAAATGCTTGTCCAGAACTCCAACAGGAGGACATAAATAATTCTTTACAGCACACTATTTTTAGGCATATATGCAAGACACACCAGCACCCACACACACATACACATTATTTGGAAACCATGTAACCAGCCTATAGTTAGTTTCATTGTCTGCTACTTTTTGCACCCTTAACTGTTCATTGAGTCGTAAAAAAGGGGGGAAAAAAGGCAACAACAATCAAACGCAGCAAATTAACGCTGGCGTGTTTTGCGCCATTTTTTCCATCCGCGAGGGAAAACACTCTTGGAGGAGTGTGAAAACCGCAGGAGTTGTGGCCGCAGCCAAGGAGTCTTAGATCAGCCTCTTAAAATAAAGGCCGGCAGCTTGTTAGGGCCCTGAGGGACCACTAGGTCACTCTTTTATGTCCCTACATGTCTGCCACACACCATGCTCAATGCTCAATTAGAAGCAGTTTGCATTGTTGGTCTATCAGAAAAATCTAACTTGCACAGTTTGGCCTTTTAAATGCAACTGAGACATGTTTGTTGTCTGTGGTTCTTCTTTAGTTTTTCTTTGGCGCTACAAGACTTGTGTAGCAAGCATGAAATTAAATAAACAATGGACAAGCATGCCTAAAAGTGGCCTAGCACCCCAAATAGTGGCCTAACATGCCAAACAGTGGCCTATTATGATTAATAGTGGCTTAGCACACCAAACAGTTGTCTAGCACCCATAACAGAATGCCAAACAGTGGCCTAGCATGCCAAATGTTGGCCTAGAATGCCAAAAACTGGCCTAGCACACCCAACTTTGGCATAGCATCCCAAATAGTGGCCTAGCATGAGTAATAGTGGCCTAGCACACCCAACATTGCCCTAGCACGCCAAATAGTGGCCTAGCACACCCAACATCGCCCTAGCATGCCAAATAGTGGCCTAGCATGATTAACAGTGGCCTAGCACACCCAACATCACCCTAGCATGCCAAATAGTGGCCTAGCATGTCAAATGGTGGCCAAGCCCCCCTAACAGGATGCCAGCCTGTGTACCAAACAATGGCCAAGTGCACCAAATGTTGACCTAGCATGCTTAAAAGTGTGTCTGTAATCATGTGTGTTTGCATCAAACATTTGTAACATGTCAGAATCCATAAGCAACTTAATTACAGGATTAATGAACAACCCGAGAAGAGTGTCATCATTTAGACACACAGTTAACGAGGCAACCCAGCAACAAAGAGTCAAGTCAAGATGGCTTTCTTTGTTTAGTGGTTTTTCCAACTGTCATTATCTCAAAGTAGCTTCTGAGTCTCTAGAGAGTCTCTAGGGCAAAACTCCCTAAAACTGGAGGAAGAAAACTTAGGAGAAACCAAGACTCAGAGGGGGAACCCGACCTCCTTTTGCCAACATTTATATTAAATATATAAAATATGTCATAATATTATAAGTTGCAGCACTGTAAACAGACTGAAGCAATGACAGCTGGTACAGTCTATGGTCAGTAGAAATGAGGTCCATTACAGTCTGTAGTTTGAAGTTCATTAAAGTAATAGTTTTGGTTCTGTTTGTGTGTAACGGTGGCGGGGTGCAGGGAGGACGCCAATGCAGAGCCAGGAGTTCGGGTTATAACTTTATTAACTATATTTACAAAACAAAACGAAACCAGGGACTGCAGTCCTAACTAAAACCAGGGAACTGCAGCCTATACCAAGAACACCAGATTACCCAATACCAAAACCACCAGACCACGTAGGCTTAGCCTACCGAATGAGCCGCGCTCTGTTCTGACTCATCGGGGCTTAAATAGTCAGCCCCAATGAGGCAAACCTGTGCCTTCATGAGCTCAGGTGTGCTCAATCAGAACAGAGCGCCCTCTATCGTGCCCAAAACACACCTCACCCGTGACAGAATCCCCCCCCAAAAGGCGTGGCTTCCGAAGCGCCAAAACATAGCCAAACCTCTGGGGGGAGGTCAAGAACAAAAAACATTCTACAAAAAAGTCTCTTTTTGAGGCATATGGTCAGGTCCATAAAACACTTCAGCACAAAAGGACCTCTGACCAGCCATGTCCAGGCAGAAGGTGGTGGTGAGGGGAATCCTAGAAGTTCAGTCCACTTCTTTAACTGTTGCCTGGACTCGACCCTGGAGTCACTGGAGGAATTGCCAGACTCAGCGGAACACCTTGCCTTGATGGAACCTGAAAGAGAGCTAAACAAAGATTTTACAGGGTTCAAAGAGGAAGTCTTTCACACAGTCCAAACTCTGCTTCCAACCATTGCCATCTTTGTTCTTCACGTCTCTCATCACAGAATCCACAGTGCAGAAGCTGTCGTTCACTTTCTTGAACTGAGACAGGTCATTGCTGATGTCTTTTGGCTCCTTCCTCTTCTTGCTCATACTTCCCTGCTGCTTGGAGCTGCGTGAGGCAGCATCCCAGCTCCTGGTTCCACTACGAAAAGTTCCACTTGGACTCCTCCACGAACCACCTTGTTCTGAGTCTGCTGAACTGTGAGGGTGAACTAAAGGTAGGGAGTCATCATGCAGCTGTTCAACCTCTGGAATCTTTCCCTGCTTCTCCATCAGACTGTTCTTCAGCTGCTCCGCTCTGGCGTTAACCACCAGGGTCCCAGCATGTACTGGTGTCTGTGGAGTGAGTCGAGATTCGAAGATTGCCAATTTTGCTTCCATACCTCTGACCTGCTTCTCCAGCTCGCTGAACTTACTGGCCTCACTTCGGGCTTCTCTCAGTTCAGCCTGTAGAGCAACGTTGTGGTCCTGCACCCATCTCAGCTCTGCTCTGGTCTGATTCAGCTGTTCTTCCATAGTGGCTATTTTAGCTTCCAGCTTCTCCTGAATGGTTGGAGTCTCAACTCTCCTCGTTGTCTGGCATACAGTTTGGTCCCTCTGTTCATCCGTTCTCTCCAGCCTTTCTCTTTGGACAGCTGTCACAGCTTGCAGCTTTATTCTAGAGATCTCTCTCTCTCTTCTCTGACTTTCGCGCTCTTTCCGTGAAGCTCACCTTTGTCTTGAGCCAGAGCTTTTCTGTTTCCATGGCTTCGATCTCCCTTTGGCAACTGGACAAGAGTCCTTTGGTCCTCTCCAGCTGAGGAGGCAGATAGGTGATCCTTTCCTTGAGTTTCAACCCTTTGTTCGTGACTGAGGCATTCACCTGTAGCATCGAGGCTTCTTTCTCCATCAGCTGCTGGCAGAGCTCTGTCAGCAACTCCTCCTGTTCAGTGATCTGAACATTCATGCAGCTGATCTGTTCATCTCCGAGGTGAGATTGGATTGTCCTTGCAGCTCTGATCCATTTGGCCAGATCCCTTGCCCGCTTTCCTCTGAATGACTTTTGCAAGCAAGTTGCAGCATGTCTGAACAGCTGATACCTCTTTGTTGATGCCCAAGCTTCCACCTTCTGTACCTCCTCTGAAGAACGCTTGCTGCCCAGCATTGCTTCTTGAAAACCAATCTTTGCTGGTGCATTCTTACTGCAGCCTGAATAATGGTAGCAGCTTTGTGCATTGCAGCAACATTCTTTCAAACAGAATAACCCCTAAAAGCTGCCTGGATGCATCTCGCAGACCTTCTTAACACTTGGAATTTCTCACGTTCAAATTTACCCTTAACGTAGGACCTATAATGTCTTTGAATGATGATGGCTGACACCCTTATGGCCTGATACTTTACTACCTCCCTGTGTCTTCTGAACGCAGCCTGAATTAGGGAAGCTGCCTGATGTTGCAGGATCATCTCCCTTCTGGCCCTCTGACCTCTGAAGCAGGCTTGCAGGAACATTGCAGCAGAGCGCAATCTCAAGAATTCCTCCCTCTGCTTTCTGGCATCAAGTGTGGAGTGATACCTAAGCTGGATGGCAATAGCAGCATACTTGATGCGTACATATCGCGTCCGAGCACAGTGAGCCCTGTAAGCACATTGTATCACAGTGGCAGCCTGGTGCTTCTGTTTCAGAGTCTGTCTGGCCTTCATCCCTCGGAATGCAGCTTGTAGAACAGCAGCCATCTTTTTCTCCTTCAAAGACTTCATTTCTTGCTTCATCATCATATTAGCTCGGTAATATCACTGAACAGTCCTGGCTGCCCACAGTAGCTTCAGGTAGTATTTTCTGCTCAAATGCTTCCTCACCTGCACCTGAATGGTTACTGCAGCCTCATGTTCAATTTTCATCTGCACTCGAACCTTCATTCTAAACTTCCCACTAACCTGGAGCTGCTCCTTCTCTGCTTTCTGTGCAGCAGACGGGTCAGTGATGCTGGGTTTGGGGGTCAACTCCTTGATGCCGCTTTCCTTGCTGCGAAGGGCTTTCTTGGTCGACCTTCCCGGTTGCACGATGCAGGAAGCGGTCTCTGCCATCTTCCTGCTCTCTGTGTCAGGAACGGCCTTCTTTGCCACTGCCTCGCTTCTCTTGTTGCGGGCAGCCTTCTTTGCCTTCCTTTCGTGTTTAAGAGTGCAGGGAGCGTTTACTTCTCCTGCTTTACTGTTATTCGCACTGGCTGTGTTCACCGCTGTGTTTTCACGTTGAGCTGCGCAGAGCGCCGTGTTTACCATAACGCCTCCATTAGCTGCACAGGCAGAATTCTTTACCGTAGCGCCTCCATTAGCTGCGCAGGGAGAATTCTTTACCGAAAATCCGCTATCAGCTGCGCGTGGCGTCTCCTCCGCTGGCGGATCGTGGCGGATCGTGGCGGTTGGCTCGTGACGCTTTCTCCGCTGGCGGATCGCGATGCTTGGCGTGCTGCACTGTCGGCGCTGAATCTCCGCGTTGAACAGCGCAGGCCGCACCACTATCATCGTTCCGCTTTGAATGACGTAGGGCTTGTTGACTGGCGTCCTTCCGCGTTGCGTGATGCCCGTCGTCAACGAAGCCCCGCCTTCCATGTCACGTGCGGAAAAAACACGTGGTTCAGCGTGTCAAGGTAGCGCTGTGTGTTCCCGGCTAGAGCGACCAGCCTCTGCAGCAGGAAGTTGAACCAGTCCGCGCCAACCTCGGGACCCAGGCGGCTGACTTTACGATATCTGACGTCAGCCGTGTCAGATGTTTCCTGAGCTCCCTGGCGGTGGCCGCCAGCATCCGTCGTACCCAATCCTCGCCCTCCAATTCCTCACGGAGGTCCACGGACTCAACGTATGCTGGCACCCTCGTCTACCAGGTTTCAATAAACTCCAGCGTCTTCTTGATCATGGCTGCACTCGTGCGCAACACCTGGTCTTGCTCGCACTCCTGACTCGCGACGTCCAGGTACTGGCGGCTCATTCTGTAACGGTGGCGGGGTGCAGGGAGGACGCCAATGCAGAGCCAGGAGTTCGGGTTATAACATTATTAACTATATTTACAAAACAAAACAAAACAAAACCAAGGACTGCAGTACTAACTAAAACCAGGGAACTGCAGCCTATACCAAGAACACCAGATTACCCAATACCCAATACCACCATACCACCATACCACCATACCACCATACCACCATACCACCATACCACATAGGTTTAGCCTACCAAATGAGCCGCGCTCTGTTCTGACTCATCGGGGCTTAAATAGTCAGCCCCAATGAGGCACACCTGTGCCTTCATGAGCTCAGGTGTGCTCAATCAGAACAGAGTACCCTCTATCATGCCCAAAACACACCTCACCCGTGACATTGTGTGAGTCTGTGTAGCTTTGGTCTCTTGTTAGCAGAGATAGAAAGTAAACAAATTACAAATACTCCATTACTGTAATTAAATAGAATTGTCAGGTGTTTGGACTTTACGTGATTTTTCAGATTTTTGATGATTTTTTACTTTTACTCCCCACATTTGGACCTAACAATTTGTACTTTCTACTTTACATTTTCAGAACTGACTCCTTACTTTAATTTGATGCACCATGAGGTGAATCATGAGGTAAACGATGTAAGAGAGAGGACAGGGTGAGTGGACGGTGGAGTTCAGGCATGTGTTGAGTGTGACGTCCGTGATGGGAGAACTAGTAGAGACGTGGATGAAAGTGAAGCAGTGAAGTTCATGTTGATTATTTTCAGTAGATTGTTTTTCTTGGAGTTGAAGTTCGAGGCTTTAATAGTCTTTGAATTCTTTTAATATGGAGTGAAATTCAGTTCACTTTCAGCACAAACGGACGCTACAGATGTCCTTCAGAGGAGACACTTTTCTTTACACAAGTATCTTTTGTATCTTCTACAAAAATAAAACTTTATAGAAAACTTCAAACACCAAACACGCTACATTTGGGACAAACCATCTCTCTCTCCCTCTAATGAGAGAGAGAGAGAGAGAGAGAGAGAGAGAGAGAGAGAGAGAGAGAGAGAGAGAGAGAGAGAGAGGGAAAATAGTGAGTAACAGAATTTTTAGTATGGATTTAGTCATGAGAAACTTTCTTACCAGTAAAGCAAGTGACAGACTGAGGAAAACAGAAAGAGTCTACAGAAAGTGCACATTTTTATTTGTGTGTCTCTGATCTTTTAAAATTAAATCTTTTAAAATATAGACTTTCTCAGGCGAATAGGATATGAGCTATGTCAGCAATGCTTACTGAACAACACCAGTAGAGAGAGAACGAGACAGAGAGAGCAAAAGAGAGAGAGAGGGAGAGAGAGAGAGAGAGAGAGAGAATGCATAATTTCTAAATGAGTCATTTGCAATCAAGACAGTCAGTCTGGGGTTTGGCTTTGGCTCATCGTTATGGCAACACGATGGCTACGGCTGAAGACAACCACACACACACACACACACACACACACATGCATGCGCGTATACACTCAGAGCTCGTCATCTGAGTTCCATCAGCATTCCATCAAATCCTTCCATCAAATTCCATCTTGTAGAACTTTTGCAATGGAAGGACATTTGCTCCTCTGTCTGATAGATTTTCTTATAAACTCACTGTCCACGACGTGTCCATTTATTAGAAACATCCACCTTGTCCTTTCAATGAACTTATCTGGTGCTTTTACTCAACTGTCAGTTTTTTTAGAAACACCTACCTCATCCTTTTACTTTACGCCACTTTATTAGAAGCACCTACCTTGTCCAGCATACCTACCATTACCCAGTCAGTGTAGCTGCTGGGCAGAGCGTGGCCCACCTCCCAAATCATCCAGCCAAGAACACATCTGGGGTCAGATATAAGGGGTTAGAGGATGACTAACATAAACTGTATGGTCTACAGTGTCCAACGTCACACCAGCAAGGAGATGTAAGTCTGGGTGTTCTGCTGAAAAGTTAATTATTATCAGAGGCTTTATGAACATTGTGGTGTTATATATTCTCTCCATCTACAGAATAGTACAGTATAGAGAAGTAATGATGGAAAAGATGGTGAGTTTCTTTCAACAGTTGTGAAACTTCGCAAAACTTGCAGTTTCTGATGCACGCAGCCTGCCCACGATGAAGCTCGGGATTCGGGTCGCTGGCAGGTGCCATGGTTGCTATGGTAACAGGCCATAAAGCCCCCTCTTTGTTATTCATTGGCCCAGTGTATTGTGTGGTGTAGTGGAGTCGTCCATTGAGCTGCCATTGAGCTTTTCTTTCTTTTACTATTGTGAGTCACGAGGACGTCACATCAGAAATTGCATGGGTTTTTTGTTTTTTTTTACTGATGCACTTTTCAGGTTTGTTGCAATCACATTTTTCATTTTTTCAGCTGTAATTAAAGATAAAAAATGTTTTGTTTTTTTATTTTTATTTGAATGAATAATTTATATTTAAATGAATACCTTAAAAAACAAAGGGACAAAAAAACCCAGAACCAGATAAAATATAAAACTTTATATTAGAATTCATATTATTGCAGGATTTATTAGATTTATGACCTTTGTTTTGGAACATATGTAAATTACTTTCAACGTTTGAAGCTTTTTAGGTTTTCAGGTCTACTGTTTACTGAAGTGTGAGCAAATACAAGTTGAGCCAAACTTCTGCAACTTATCTTCCCTTTTCCTGCTTGGAAGAGCTAAACAAATCTTATCTTTTGATTTTAATTAGTTGCATTTGTGCTACTTTTCCATCCTGGCACAATCAGGAAAATCAGTCAGCATCTCTGCTAAACCAAACAGACACATGACTTGAAGTCGGGTTTGCTAGTGTTTGCTCTTGGCAGACGGCTCTACAATGGTGAAATTCCAGCCCAGATGAAAGACTTCTCTAAGTCTTCTCTGAATCAAAGGAACTCAAAGTCATTCAGAAGACTTTAGTGTGTCCAAAGCACTCGCAAGACTTTTGTGTCTCAAAGTCACTCAAAAAACATTGTGTCTCAAAGTCACTCAAAAGACTTTGGTGTCTCAAAGTCAGTAATAAAACTTTGGTGTCTCAGAGTCACTCAGAAGACTTTGGTGTCTCAGAGTCACTCAGAAGACTTTGGTGTCTCAGAGTTACTCAGAGCACTTTGGTGTCTCAGAGTCACTCAGAAGACTTTGGTGTCTCAGAGTCACACAGAAGACTTTGGTGTCTCAGAGTTACTCAGAGCACTTTGGTGTCTCAAAATCACTGCAAATACTATGGGAGAGCAACTCAATGTCACTCAACCTTGGTTAATTTAATCAATTAAAAGTCTGCATATCTCAGAATAACAAGAGAACGTCAGTATCTGAGAGGCACTCAGAAGACGTGGTTAGTCAGATGACATGGGTAATTCAAAGTCAATAAGAAGACTTAGGAAAGTTATTAGGAGTCTTGTAAAAGTGAGTAAACTGTTTACTCCATTAATTTTATACTTGTTTTGAAATAAAGTTCTGTGCAAAGGTCTTGAGCCCCTCATTTCTTCAATTATCACCTCAAAGGATCGAGATTTTCTTGTGCTAATGTACTGTTGAGGAACAGTTCTCCAGATCTTCCTGAAGGACAGTGTTGTTGTCTCTCATTTTCAGTCCAGTCTCTGTACCTGAGCAGTTCTCCAGATCTTCCTGAAGGACGGTAAATTCAATATGCCAAAGGTAAGATGATTCAAAATATAAACAAATGAAGAGTGACTCAAGTCTTCGCACTGCGATATGTATATTGCTTCATTCCCAGTTGATTCAATCAATGCTTTCCCTTTGAGTACTTACGACAAAAATTATGCTGAGTGATTTCAATTGATCACTTTTTCCAACATAGATTCTATATACCCTTTGTGTAAACAAGCATTAGATGCAATATCAAGACAAATATTGCGATTATGGTAAGCATATTTTTAGACTGCGGGTCCCAACTAATACTCTATCCTTTCAGAGCTCGATTAGGAACCAGCTGAGCCTATTTTTCACCGGTTGTTGCACCTAAACGGACTCAAACATCAACAAAACCTCACCTCAGTTTTGGCCCTAGTGGGCTTGTATGCTTCAGCCTGTTAACGTTCAATGTGTATCCCATATTGAGCCCTATTTAAACGCGCTAATAGGATTATAAGCACTCAGAAAGGCTTGGGTGAACATCAGGTGCTAGCACTCAACGTCACCCCCAGAACTTTACTGCTCATTTCACCGTACTTTGAGCCATAGAGATCAGTGCACATGGACTGTAACACTTGTTTGAAACTAAGAGGAGGGGGTCACAGCAACAATAGCAGACAATAAGAAAGGAGCAAGGGCCGAAACAGCTTATCAACAGCTGTTCCTCGCTGTTCTTTGCAGGAGGGGGGCTTTCTCTGCTTTCAAATGAGTGCTGGTGTGCTTGAAGAGAGTGATATAATATCCCCATCCGTCTCTATTGTGGGCGCCCGGTCACTGTGGGTTTATCTGCAGCCAGTGTGTGTGTGTGTGTGTGTGCCTGCTGTCAGTGAATGGGATTATAGCAGTTTAATTGACTGTGTGTAAATACACCACGGATCAATAGGCCGGGCATTGGGCAGATGCAGGAGGAGATAATGTCCATTCTGAGGAATTCAAAATGCATTCAACACTCAATTATCCCATTGAAACTAGCGAAGGAGGGAGGAGTGGAGGGAGAGGGAGGCAAGAGGCATAGAGACACAGAGAGAGAGAGGGAGACAGAGGTGGCACAGATGGTCATGGAGCAGCAAAAAAGAAAGTTTGGAGTCGGGGCTGAACTATAGAACTTTTTCTGAGGGTGTCTTTTCTTCCGAGCAAACTTAGCGTAGAATAATGGGCTCTTTATTGGGCATTCATAAGTTGTGAACATGGTGCACTTTCTGGGGCCTGAATGGGCTAATGAGAATGGGAGGAAGAATGAGAGAGAGGGAAAAAAGAGAGACCCATGCATGAAGGAGAATGGAGTTGAAGGCACGATCAGTTGCCACGTTCTTCGGCACTAATGTTGGCCAAACAGATCCCACAAATCTTACTGTCCCTTTAGGACGAAGTGACCCGGCTCTGAATCTCAGGCTGAAATCCAAATGGTTCCTTTCTTGCACCACATTGACACGGAAATAAAAGCCACTGCTTATTATCACAGATGATATTTTGCTGTCTTTTATGTGGGGCAAATATTTCACAGTAAAAAGACCAATAGAAATGGTCCATAATTTTAAAATACCCCATGCTCAGTTACTATCTGCCACCCCTATGGTCAGTTCCTGTATTTTTGGGTGCCTAATACACTCCCAACAGTAACACCCACATTACTCTACACAGCTATGCTGAAAACAGACAATCACCCAAATAACATCTGCTTTCCTTTGATAGGACATGGGAGGCTGATTAACTGATGGGTCATAGTCTGTAAAGCTAAGGAGGACATCTGTAAAGGAGGACATCTGTATGGAAGATGTAGCCCATGACTATTAGTTACTGTTCTTTTGAAAGGGTATTTTGATATTAGGAATATTAGAAACTCCATGCATGACTTGATTCATTTTCATTTAGTATAATATGTTTAAGATTATATTTCTTGATTCCTAGTGGAATGCATAACATTTATTATTCAGCTTATTAACAAAGGTGATTAAAGATGGCTTAAAATGAGCTTCGTTCAAATAAGGTGGAGTGTTATTTAAAGAAATGTAAAAATATAGAATTGAATGGAACAGAATTGCTCATTTACATTAACAGCATTTAGCAGACGCTCTGATTTTTGTGCTGACAAAGGCAGGCAGCAGAGCTGGAGGTGTCAGAGTTAAAGATGCTGAGATGTGTATTAAGAAAGAAGAGCATGGACATGAATATATTAGGGGGACAGCTCAGGTTGAACGATTTGGAGACAAAGTCAGAGAAGTGAGGTTGTGCTGGTTTGGACGTGTCCAGAGAAGATCAGAGGAGGATATCAGGAGAAGGATATTAAGGATGGAACTGCCAAGAAAGAGGAGAAGGGTTGGCATGAAAGAGGAAGATGCAGAAGACAGGAAGAAATGGAGACGGATGATCCACTGTGGAGACCTCTAAACTGGACCAGCCAATGACTAGATTTTTTTGTCACTGAACAAGTTGAACTTATGCCTTAAAAAACCAGCATAGAAGTGCTGAAAGGCTTTTTAGGGTAATAAAGGGATGAAAAAGTTGGGATTTTTTGCCACTTAAATGCTCTCAGCCAATCACACTGCGAGATTGGAACTGTGATATTCAAATAGTGCATTCAATGACCAATGGGGTGACATCTCTCTCTCTCTCTCACTCTCTGTCTCACTCAATCCCACACACACACACATACACACAAACCCTCTATCTGTCGCTTCCTCACTAGACACACTTTTTGCCTGTAAAAAAATAACGGGGATTGTGCTGGCCATGAGGGGTGTGCCCGTCTCCCACGATGCACCTGGGGCCCGCTGCCTAGCCGTCTTCTGTCTTTTCTCACTTCCATCCAAAGGAACAATGACCTCCCCTTTTAAAAGCACATCATGAACAATCCTGCTTCAAAAAACAACTGAGACTGTCACACCCCTTCCACGAAATCCTTCACACACACTCACAGACAATACAGAGGGGCCGATCCTTACCCGTCCCATGAATATAGGGCCTCCATTACTGCGCCATGTGTTCCCTCCGAACCACTGTGGTTCCCATGCTTGCGGCCTTTATTGTGGATGAAAAGGCCTGTCATATAAAGAATGGAGTCTCTGGAGAGGCGCTGGGTTAGTACGGCTAATTCGTCTTTTATCCCTCTAAACACCCTTTCATTGTAATAGACTTCTAATTGACTTTGGCAAATCAGTGATTGAATGCGCGGAGGGAGGGGAATGGAGTAATCTGTAAGTCTGAAGTCTCTTGTTGAACGTAAACGTGTTGCTAATATACGAGTGCACAAATATACACACTAATCCCACTCTGACACAGGCCACTTTACTGGAGACACCAATGTTCTATCGCCACTGCCTTAATGAAGTGAAGTGAAAGTGACTATATATCATTGTGAACGCACGGCACACAGTGAAACACAACGTAATGAAACCTTTGCTTCTCTCCCACCGTGCAGCAGTAGGCAGCCACGTTCAGTACCCAGGGAGCAGTGATGGGGACGGTACCTTGCTCAGGGGTACCTCAAGGTATCCTGCTGACCTGGGATTCGAGCCCACGGCCTTCTGAACCTGGGGCCTATTCTTTGTTCTTCCACTTACTGGCCATTTTATTAGAAAAATCTTTCTTGTTCTTCTGCATATCAGCCACTGTATTGGAAACACCTACCTTGTTCATCCATTTATCTGGCCAGTTTATTGGAAACACCTATCTTGCTCTGCCACTATAATAGAACCATCAACACTTTCTGCTATTCTGCTATTCACTTTACTGCAAAACCTCCACTCATTGGTCATTTTATTTGAAACACCATTATTGCACCAACTGGCCACTTTATTAGAAACACTCATCTTGTTCTTCTAACTGCCCACTTATCTTTCTATGTATTGTATGTGACCACATTATATATATGCATTATTATGATACGCTGATACATTTTCACAGCCCTCACCCACAATTACTGAGTGCATCTCTTGTTGCACACTTTATCAGCCCCGCCTCTGCCCCATTCATGGACCACAGGACAATTGCTATCCAGTTACTATTGAGATGACGGACCATCTCACACCAGCAGTGACCCTGATGTGCTCGGGGTGTGTATAGGCTGGTAATATCTGTCGCCTGCCCTGGGAACCACTGCTGCACAATGATTCGCATGTGAGTCAAACGTGTAAACATTAAAGACAAATGCTCTTGTATAATCTCTTCCCTCTACAACTAATCTCTTCCTCTGGGGCTAATCTGAGTGATAAGGCATTTTTCTCTCATGTTCATGTGTGGTGATTTAGTAGAATGACTTTCCTACTACTTCCCTAACTTTCTGTTCCATCCAGGTAGCTCGAATCAGTGTGGAAGGAAGGGCAGCTGATAGGAGAGAGAGGAAGGAAGTGTTTGACAGGGCCTGGCCCTAAATCAGCTCACAGTTGAATGTCCCTTTCGGTCCCACACTGGGAGACTCCACCATCCATCCAACACCTGCAGCATAAATCACATCCACTGGTCCAACTAAGGAGGACGGGGACAGAGAAAGAGTAACAGATGTTTGTGTATATGGATGCAAGTGGTGGGAAAGCTGTTTTACCAGTCCATTTTCATCAATTTTCTGCAAAAAGCACATATGCTATATTATAGTTTCATATTATAGCATTATATTGTTTCTTATTGTTGTGGAGAAGAGTGGCTGGAGTGATTTGTGACAGACGGATACTAGCTAGAGTAAAAGGGACGGTTTACAGGATGGTAGTGAGACCAGCTATGTTCTATGGCTTGGAGATGGTAGCACTGATGAAAAGACAGGAGGCGGAGCTTGAGGTGTCCAAGTCAAAGGTGCTGAGATTTTCGTTGAGTGTGACGAGGATGGACAGGATTAGAAATGCGTATATTAGAGGGACAGCGCAGGTTAGTTGCCTTGGAGACAAAGTTAGAGAAGCAAGGTTGCGTTGGTTTGGATATGTTCAGAGGAGAGACGAGGAGTATATTGGGAGGAGGATGTTGATCACTTGGTCAGTTTGAAGGAGGAAGATGCAGAAGACCGGAAGAAATGGAAACAGATGATCCGCTGTGGCGACCCCTAAACAGGAGCAGCCGAAAGAAGAAGAAGAATCATTTCTAATTGTTTTTGTTTTGTCAAATGGTTAGCGGCGGTAATTTTTTTTTCCCCCCGAGTTAAAATCCCGATAGTGAAACATGTGACCTAAGGCTGGTTGTAGATGCTTTTGGTGGGATCTAAAGTGAAAGTGAAGTGAAAGTGACTAGTGTGTCTTACTGAACAAACCACAACACCAAGCGCATGCAGCACTTCTCTGCATTTAACCCATCACACAACACTCTAGAGCAGCGTGCAGCCATTCATCAAGTGCCTGGGAGGAAGTGTTGGGGTACCCCACAATTCCTCAGAGTAACCTTTTGGTCCAGGACTTAAACCCACAACCTTTTGATCATATTTAGTCCCACTATGCCTCCATTCATTTTCCTTTCTGAGCATATTGTGATATCGCTAGTAATTAAGTAAAGATTGACCAGCAGGTTGTTTCCTTTAAAATTATCAAAATTAGTCCTTTTCACCTGGATTTTTCAGCTTGGGTTGATCCAAAAGCACATACCGGTTCCCTTTTCTCCAGTCAAACCTAACAAACGTCTGAAAAACACAAATACCCAGACATACTTTGTATCGTGAATTGATATCACAGTATGAACTTTTTTTTTTTTTTTTGCCATATTGCCCTCAAACTGAACTTCCTGAGCAGTTGATCTGGATTTTCTTGAATCCTTTTTTTTTTTTTTTTTTTTTAATATATGCCAGCCTCGTTTCAGCACCTTTCAGTTCCTCCACTGGTTTTTCTCAATCCATCATCAAGAAAACACGATGTAGTGAATAGTAAACGAGTGCCTATTCTTGAAGGTTACCCTTCCCCTTCTACCCGGGGAGCAGTGTTGGGGACGGTAGTTTGCTCAAGGATACCTCAGGGCAACCTACTGTTCTGGGAAACCCACAACCTTCTGATCCTTTGGTTTTTTGGTCCCTAAACAGCAGACCACCATTGGCCTTTCACTTGTTGCCTTTCCTTTAGGTTTGTTAACTAGCAACAGTGACTGATTACTTTAATCCATGAAGCCTTCTTTAAACTAAACAAATCAAATGTCATCATTTAAAAATAATAATTAATAGGAGAGTCTGGGCATTTGCTAATTCAGTGAAGCCACATATTGACATAAACTGAATTGAAATCCAGGGTTTGCACACATGCACACTGCGAGCAGTGAATTTGTTCTCTGCATTAAAGCTTTCCTATACACACACCAGGAGCAGGAGCAGTGAGCTGCAAAACTGCACCCAGGGGGCAGATTTGGGGTTAAGCGCCTTACCCAGGGGCACTTCAGCCATGAATGCATGAGCAGAGAAAGCGCTGTTCATCAAACTCCCCCACTGGCCTCTATTTTCCTTTCAATCCAGGGGAACAAACCTCTACCCTCTGGTTGCAAGTCCTAATCTCTAACCATTGACCAATAGCTGCCTCATAATAGACGGACCAGGGACAAGAAGTCCAACATGATAACCGCTAGACATAAACATGCTTGTAAATGTAACAATTGTTGGTTTTATTGTATTGTTTGATGATGCAGGGAACATTTTTGAGGGTCACACTAATTGTTGGTACTCCTAAGTGGGTATCCCCTGTTGCTAAGCAACAAAAACGCCATGACCATTAGTCAGCTGGGCTGTCCAGGCTGGGAGGTCTGCCATTCGCCCTATATAAGCTTGCAAAAATAAACATAAAAGAGTGATAACGGAAGAGTTAAAGCCATGATCAGGGACTGATAACATGGATGGATGAGCGTGGCAGACAGTGCTCCATGAGACTGATCTTGATTACAGGGAGCTGAAAATGATTACATGTTGGCTGAAGGCTAGTGCCACGTGCAATGAACACTAATAATGTTGTTTTCTTACCGAGATCCCTGATGAATATATATAAGTGTCATTTACGCAAAAGCCTCAGATCTTGCATGAAAGATGTGAGAAGGAGCATCACCAAAGGTCCATCTAGCTCTTACCATTACAAGAAGTACTAACTGGCACAGTGCAGAAGGCCCAGTGGCTTTAATTTTGCTTAAGTGATCCATAAGAACGGTTGACGGCCAGACAATGGTCATTTCCTGGACTAAATAGCTCCCGAACAGCCACACAAATGGCAGGGAGCGGAGCAGGGAAGGAGCTTTTTAAGCCGAGATTGAAATCAACGTCCAGACAATACAGAGTGCTGCCTATTTATGGCCTCTTTCAAATCAGGCCAATGCCTTCCCCTTCTTTCTGTCTCCCTCTCTTACTCTTTAATCACTTCATGGCCTCTCTCTCTCTCTCTCTCTCTCTCTCTGTCTTTCTCTCTCTCTGGCCTTGGTCCCCACAGCAATTAGCAAATCCTTGTATAACTTCACTGCTATTCGAGCAACGAGTGCATTCCTAGACCCGCTGCTTTATCGAGCTGCTTTCTTGCTCACGTTCAGGTTGAGAGCCCATGTCCGCACACACACACTGCATTCTTCTGAGCCCAAAAAAACGAGCTCTTGTTGTTGTTTGGGCCTACATAAAAGAGATTCTTCACAGTCATTACATTTCACACGGCGACCTCTTAGGGCAAAGGCATGTCTGCTGCTCACTTTGTTCCATTTCAACAAGCTTTGTTTTTGCTTTTTTATACCAGCAGAGCTTCACACCAGCATGGACCAGGCCACACCTGGAATATGCAGCCATGCAAGAATGAAGAACGTTGCACAAGCGTTCAGGATTTAAATCATCACACATTCTTCAACCGACCGTCCATGATCTGAGCAACTTATCCCACACAGGAGATCAGGGAGCCTAGCCAGCACACATAGGACGAAAGGTGAGAGAGCATCCCGGACAAGTGCATCGCTGGGAGCAGGTTTGATTTGATGCAGCCTTCTAGCATTTTATTTTGCGATAAAATTCCTTTCACGGTGAGATTGTCCTCTGTACCCATTTAACCCATCCAAACACATTGACATTCAACACACACCTGGAGCAGTGAGCTGCAATACCAGCGACCAGGGAGCAGTGTTGGGGGCGGTACCTAGCTGAAGGGTACTTCAGGGTAACCTCAGGACATATCCCACGACCCTCTGATCATGGTTGCCTAACCAGTGCCCCCATCATTCCTAGATTCATATTCCACAACACTTAGAATTAAGCTGGTTTTTTATTTTTAGTGTGATCTGGGTGAATGACCTCTCATCTGATGGCTCATTCAAAAAGTAGTACACGTACAAGTAGTACAGTAGTAAACGCATAAGTGGGAGGCGCTGAATTGACAGGTATAAATGGGCTGCATTTGTGACGTCACAGAAGACGGACTTCAAAAGCACATTAGTGCCCATATATGGACTGGAACGTGAAATTTAATTATAAATAATTAATTGGAGTCGCCTTTGAATGAGCTGGGCGTTTATTGAGGCGCCTTTGCTGCCACCTGCTGGCCATCCGGAGAACAGCAGCGAGCTCCCCTGCAGAAAGAGTTTGATTTATAGTCTTCACTTAAAAAGTATGTCCATTTTTCCTTCTTGACATCTCTCTGTAAATGCCCAGCATTCTTCTCGGGCGAGAAAGGGGCCGTTTCGTCCACGTAATGTAGAGATTTTGCCCGGTTCGTGTCGTGTTTGGGAGCGCCGGGCGGCCCCAGATGTGCTTTTTCCGACCCGCTGCCTGGAGTTGCCCATTAAAACTTTTACGACCTCTTTTTAAGGGCTTAATTTTCTGACATCATATGTGAGCACGCTGATCTAGGCAGCCAAACAACTCGACGATTTTCCCTCGGCGTACTTTCGATCCTGTTTTTGGTTTATATTATTTATTTACAAAAAAAAAAAGCAAAAAAATACGATGCTAGCTCGCTTGCTAGCAATGTTAGGCTAGCGTTAGCTTAGCTGCTTGAACGCGCTCAACATATTCGTGCCTTTTTAGTCTCGTGGTGAGTTAAAAGTCCATTTGTGCAGCACATTCATTTTATTAAACTTATATAAACGCCATTCCTTTCAGGACGACAGCCGTCGTGGCTGACGGCTCGTTTTAGCATGCTAATGCTAATGCTAGGCTAGCAGATAAATATGGATAAAGTCGTTTAATTTCATTAACTTCTAGATTTCTACAGCTTATAAACTGCAGGAATCTCGATTATGTGCAAAAGGCATTGCTATTTGTCCAGTAAATGATATAGTTGTGGAGATATCAGGCCGTGTTGTGCTGTTAGCTTGTAAACAGGATTATTTTGGGAGGTTTGTTTGTATTGGCTTTATTTCTTTGCAGAGCCACAAACCAGCCTCGTCCAAATGATGACACTGATGACATTTTGCAGTTTATAGTACATTAATTCTGCATTTAGAGCCAAAGTGCAAGGGTTTGGGCTGTAAATGTTGGGATTTGATGTGACCGGACTTTTAAAAATGGCACTAAAGGCTTGGTTTGTGAGGGAAGTTTAAATAAAGTTGTGTTTATTTTGATCAACAAACTGTCTAAACTGTAAGGGCTCATCTCGGCTGCAAGCGAAAAGGAGAACGTCAATCGCTTCTCCTAAATTCCTCCACATTTCTGTGGTTTATTTGTGAACCGGGTTTGTTTTATAGTAGAAAAACTGGTTTCTTTACATCGGTGTAACCGGGGATTCATCATTTCAGATTTCTTTCATTGCCAGTCTGACCAGTAAATCCGCTTTCTGTGCCATGTTGGTGATGGTGGAACACTTACTTAGTTAAAAGATTTTATCCAAAGTGACTTAAACGTGAACAGCAAGCTGCAGTGCAGGGAGATTTTCGTGAATATGAAGTGATGTAAAATGCAGGGGTGTGAACGAAAATGAAAGTGGTGTGTTAAGTGCTTGGGATGTTTGGACGGTTCTCCAGAAATGTCCTCCTTGTCCTTCACATCTGATGTATTGATGACCGTTTCATGGAGCTTTTAGAGGCATTAAACTCCAGACGTTTGGTTCCATTCACAACAACTGTGAGCAAATCCTCATAACAGCATCTCGGACTATCTAAAACAATGTCCTGGATGTCCGATGTATTGATGACCATTTCATGGGACGTCTTAAAGTGAGGGATCTTTTCAGAGATGTTAAACTCCAGACGTTGGGTTCCATTCACCACTATGAGCAAATCTGACTTCAGTCTAAAAAGGATTTCAGAATGACTTTTCTTTTTTTCTCTCTGCCTTTTATGATAACAAAAAAAACAGTCAAATAATGTTTAATTTTGTCTTCCAGGTAATCCAGCAACTCTAGGCCTTGTTTCCTCACCTACCCCAGTACCCTGCTGTCAGGTGCACGGCCATGAGTGCTGCCTGACTACCTGAGGCAGGTGTGGTAAAATGGCGGCGGAGCTTTATCCTGCCAAGAAGCTGCCGTCCATCTCCGCCAGCGCTGTGCAGCAGTACCAGCAGCAGAACATCAGCAACAACAACACCATCCAGGGCTGCAACTGGCAAGGCCTGTATCCCACCATCAGAGAGAGGTACGGTCGCTGACGCTCTCAAACACCAGCTCAGCGGGGAGTTTATAGGCTGTAGCTGCAATAAGTCTCCAAAATAGCCTGATGTGTCATGGCCTGGTTTTAGACGGTTGGATTTGTCATTATGTTTACTGTGTGATGTAAATCCAGTTAGTCAGGTAATGTAAATTTAGCTGTGGTCAAGTCCTTTTACAACTTTGTCTTTAAGCCCTGGTTTACAAATTTAGGCTATGATTAACCTTCAGTATGGTGTTTATGACGGACAGCCAGTCATGTGGAATACGAGGAGTCTAGCAGCTTATTTTTTCATTTGGATCTTCCTTTAAAACTTTAAAAAGCTGCTATAGCGGTGGCTTTTATTAGACTGGGATTCTCAACTTTATACAAACCTGCGGTCCGCACAACTGACGACAAAAGCATCCGCGACCCACGAGAAGATTTAGCCGACCCGGTAGTTTAAAATGCGAACAGATGTAGACAACCATGACTGTACAGAAAATGAACTCCACAATCAAATATGAATGTGATGATCTTTCCATCATGATCTCAAAGAGAAAATATGAATAGCTGTCGATTTTAAGTCTTGCCTTGTGCACATCTGCAAGTAAACAGGGTTTGTGATCAGGGTTTAGCTCAGCAGAGATGCTGGAAAACATCCAGATGTGCAAGACCACACTGTGAAGCTGTACGGCTGCGCCGAAGCTGGAAAATAACCTTTGCGTTTCTGCAGGAACGCAGTCATGTTTAACAACGAGCTGATGGCGGACGTGCACTTCGTGGTTGGACCTCCAGGGGGAACGCAGAGGGTTCCAGGACACAAGGTGAGAAGATCGTCACTTTTTGTTCTTCTCCATTCACACTGTGCACACCACAGTGGCAGCAGCCTTCATTAAAGTGCTGTGAGGTTCCTCAAGAGAAGGAGGGTCACGATCAGCCACGATCTACCCACTACCCCACTCACTTACTTGATTCATTTCTACATGGCACATTCAGTCAAAATATTTAAAAAAATATGAATACATCACATTTTTTTCTCTCTCTCTCTCCCTCCCTCTCCCCCTCTCCTTCTCTCCTTCTCTCTCTCTCAGTATGTCCTGGCTGTGGGGAGTTCTGTTTTCCACGCTATGTTTTATGGGGAACTGGCAGAGGGTAAGGATGAGATCCGCATCCCTGACGTGGAGCCGCCCTCTTTCCTCGCCATGCTGAAGTAAGAAAGAAATTTTCAACTTTTTCTTCTTATTGAGTCTCCAGGATTTAAAAAGCCCTTCTTTTCCAAATTAGAAACATTTCTGGATTAAAACGTTCTTCATTTATGAATTCATAAATGCATCCATCTACCCAGGATGAATTGAAACATCTGATCAGGAATGTTTGGCTTTTCTTTCCATCTTTCTCTCGTAAATATTACTACCACACTTCCTCTTCATTTCCTCTTGTTTCTGTGCCCTTCTCTTTGATTTTTCTTTCATTTTCACACTTGATCACCACTTATCTCTTCCTGTAGTCATTCTTTTTTCCCCCTTCTGTTAGCAGTTCTTTTTTCTCTTCTTGCTCATTTTTCTCTTTTGATTTTCTGTCCTGTGCTCTCTTACCTTGCTCCTTACATCTTCCAAACTTCCTTCTTCTTCCTGTTCTCTTTGCCACCTTTATCCCTTTCTCCTTCAATCTGCTCCCTTTCATCTCTTCCTGCCTTTGTCATAATCTTATTCTCTCTTATTTCCCTCCCGTGTTCTCATTTTCTCCCTCGGTCTTTTTCTCTCCGTCTCCCGCAGGTATATCTACTGTGATGAGATCGATCTGTGCGCTGACACTGTGCTGGCCACTCTCTACGCTGCTAAGAAGTACATCGTGCCTCACTTGGCTCGGGCCTGTGTCACGTTTTTGGAGACGAGTCTGAGCGCGCGAAACGCCTGCGTGCTGCTCTCTCAGAGCTGTCTGTTCGAGGAGCCCGACCTGACGCAGCGCTGCTGGGAGGTGATTGACGCCCAGGCCGAGTTGGCCCTGCGTTCTGAGGGTTTCTGTGACATCGATGCTCAGACGCTGGAGAGCATCCTGCTCCGAGAGACGCTCAACGCTAAGGAGACAGTGGTGCTGGAGGCGGCGCTGAACTGGGCAGAGGCTGAGTGTCACCGACAGGTAGGGTGGGGAGAGCCGGTGTGGCCACATGTTCGGAGATGGATTTCATTTGTATGATCAGCCGTTCTAGAGAAAAAACTAAATCAACGTTCTTAACTAGAACACTGAACAATATACAAAGAGATGTTAAAACACGGTGCCAAACATCACAGAACACTTACTAACTGTGTAGAACATTCTAGAACACAATTAACTGCACCGTTCTAGAGCACCGGTTGACTGGGTGCCCGAGCAGTCTAGAACACAGAACAAGTGTTTGAAAGCTGCATAGAAAGATTAGAAAGGATTTGGCACACATGTGCAGGTGTTTTTAAAAACACAGCCGATTTTATTTATTGATTGATTGATTGATCTTCTCCTCCTTCTTCTTCCTCCCGCCTGTCCTCTTAGGACATTTAACACTGAGCTTTTTGGAAACACTCATTTGGAATTTGGAATTCTGCAGTTGATTAAAATCTGTTAAAAATGGCTTTACAAAAAAATTAAGCTTTACATATATATGTGTATATTTGTATTTTGAAAACTTCATTGCTGTTATCCATTGTTATTGAAAGGAGCTACAGCCCACCATGGAGAACAAGAGGCTAGTCCTGGGCAAGGCCATCTACTTGATCCGGATCCCAGCCATGTCTCTGGAAGACTTTGCCAATGGCGTGGCACAGTCTGGTGTGCTGACACTCAACGAGACCAACGACGTCTTCCTGTGGTTCACAGCAGCGAGAAAGCCCGAACTCCCGTTCGTCTGCAAGCCTCGAAAAGGCCTGACGCCACAGAAGTGCCACCGCTTTCAGTCGTGCGCCTACCGTAGCAACCAATGGCGGTACCGCGGACGCTGCGACAGCATCCAGTTCGCCGTGGATAAGCGAGTTTTCATCGCCGGCTTCGGCCTGTACGGATCCAGCTGCGGCTCGGCCGAGTACCAGGCCAAGATAGAGCTCAAGAGGCAGGGGGTCACTCTCGGGGTGGCCGTGATCAAGTACTTCTCTGACGGTTCCAGCAACACGTTCCCCGTGTTCTTTGAGTACCCAGTGCAGGTAGAGCCGGACACGTTCTACACAGCCAGCGTGGTGCTCGACGGCAACGAACTGAGCTACTTTGGCCAGGAAGGGATGACTGAAGTGCAGTGCGGAAAGGTCACCTTCCAGTTCCAGTGCTCCTCGGACAGCACCAACGGCACTGGCGTGCAGGGGGGCCAGATACCCGAACTCATATTTTACGCTTGAAAACCGCTGCTTTTCTGGTGAGGGGTGGGGTGGGGGGTATAGAGTGCCAGTGACAATCGTCTAGAACTTGGGTCCGACCTTATAAATAAATGGCAGGATTTCAGCTGGTTGTGGTCCACCACCTTGGAGAGCTTAGCTTCGTTGTTGACACTAAGTGGGAGGTTCTGTACTCATTTACACAAACTGATTTTGGGGAAATCCTTTATTTTTTGAATGTCCCGTGTGTTTTCCCTGCTCTAACACACTCTCCTTCAACTCGGAGGCCTTGTCAAATCAGGTTTGTCAGAGCAGACACACTCCATAACACACAAGACAGAGCTACTACTAGTCCAGGGTTGAGAACCACTGTCATAAAGGACACTATCCTGTACATATAACTGTTTTTTAAGCGTTGTTTGAAGACAACAAAACACTAGTGGCAATTTATGGTGGACAATCGTGTTCTTTTTGCAGTTATACTTCAGATGTACCGTCATCATCGCTGTTTCCCACAACCACCGGTGTTTCAGGGGCATTAATGATCTTATAAGCAGCAACACTGAGGGCTAGTCAGGTTCGAGGAGGTACTAAACATTTCAGAATGTCCTGTTCCTCAGCCCTAAATTTGTTCCATATCCTAAGATGCAGAAATTTGAGCCGCGTAACGTTGGGTTTTTCGGCTTCGATTGTTTTCGTAAAGCTAGATTATACTGTTGCAGCTTATCAAAACTAGGCAATTAATGAAGGCGGATTGCTCGTTGGCTCAAATAAACACTAGACTCTAAACCCTAAACTGAGCAAGGATATGTAGATGTCCAGGCGTGTGTCCTCGATTATAAAATGCCCCACGTCTGGCTAATTGTTGTTTTTTTTTTTGTTTGTTTTTTTAAAGCACATCCTCGAAGATGACGACAGTAACTGATCTTTTGCTCAACTTTTATCTCTCTTGATCTTCATCTTTGCACAAACGAGTGGACAATCGTCTCAGACCCCTGGCTGGTGTTTGTTCTGTGTTACAGTGGCCTTCTGTTGCCCTCATGATGAATCAGTTAAGCTCGAGGAGGAGCTTTTCTCTTGCGTGGTTCTTGCAGCATGGCAGCGTCTCGGGTTAGTTTTCGCTCTTTTTGTGAAGCCAGTTCATTTAGATGAGTGGAGTCGGGTGCTCGTCTGGGGTCGGTCTCACAAAGCATGATTTCTGGCTTGGCCAGCTTCTTCAGCTTGATCTAATCCAGAAGTTTCATTCTTAGGACGGTGGATCGCTTTTTATTAGACTTGCTGCACTCCACAACAGATTCACTCAAGATTAAGTTCAGGATTTAGGGATTATAACCTGCTCTTGGCCCAATCAGCCTTCTGACAGAAATGTCCATCGATTTTCTTTTTTTTGGACTCTCTCTGTGGAAGAAAAAAACATACAGGCGCATAATAGAAGTGATAACTTTTTTAAAAAGAGAACGCAATTATTCCGACAGGCTTAAACACATTGCTTTTTGGATTTTACAACATCTCAGAACTGGATTTGTAATCCTCACCTGCTCACTTGGCAGGGTTTCCACAAGGGGGCACCGTTAAGAGAGAAATAACTCACTGCTGTCGTAGCTTCGGCTAAACTTGTCTTCAAGTTGCAAACCGAGGTCTTAAAACGGGTCGATTCTGCGTTGATCGTGACTTGATGGGTTAGCTCTGAAGCTGAGCCAAAATTTAGTCTGGCCTAATTGTGCTTTGTGAGACAGCCCCCCCCTGCCTCATCGTTCCT
Source organism: Hepsetus odoe (assembly GCA_017165825.1). Classification (NCBI taxonomy): domain Eukaryota; kingdom Metazoa; phylum Chordata; class Actinopteri; order Characiformes; family Hepsetidae; genus Hepsetus; species Hepsetus odoe. The sequence goes on from CM029386.1 coordinate 19,889,046, forward strand.
AGAAGGAAATGATGGACCAGTTTTTGGAAAGGATTCTGGTTCAGCGGTGCAATGAAACACTAAAAAAAAATATATATATAACTGTAGTAAGCATTTACATAGTTTTCTTCATATACTGATGTTTTTCAATACATTTGCATATTCTACATGTAAGAAATCTAGAAGTTATTTTATTAAATATCCATTTTTATATACTTTGAGCGAATGAGGAAGCAGCGCTTTACTAAACATTTCTGAAACACCATTCTGGAATTGGCCACCTCGGTTGTAAACCAGTATTTTACTGTGAACCAGTTTTGTAACGTTGTTCTGATTTGTTGTCCTGGGACCTTTTATATTACATTTGAGTTTTGGTCTCTGCGTATCTGAGGTCTCAGAGTCTTCAGTTCTGGGATCGGGAACCACAAACTTCAAAAATCTAGCTTATAAAGTCGACCCAAGTCGATCAGCCAAGACATGTTTGGTTTCTGAAGTAAGCGTCTAAAGGTTTGAGCCGTTCGCCGCACTGTGAACACGGATAAAGGCCGTTTTAAAGCTTTATTTCCTGATCGGGATTTGGCCGATCAGCTGGATGAATTTTTCAGGTTGGTGTTTTTTTTTCAAAGTAGCGCAACGTTGGCTACCCTGTGTGAAGAAATAAAATCACATTTTCAGCTCCTTCACAAGTTGATCTGAAGCTTCTCACACTTGCTTCTGTTAGTGACCTCTTTTCATATTCTATTTTTCATTCACATTTAGGTTTTTTTTTATTAATGAGATTACCGCTTTCGTCACAACCTCGCAAGAACGTCGGAGGAGTCCGATTTTTAAAGATATGAATCTTAAAATTGAACTATTGTATCTAAATGCTGCACCGTTTTTGTTGGTCCGTGCATCGTGAAATGCTCAACAAAGCCATGGGGCATTAAAAAAAAAAGAAAAATGAAGGTTTTGGTGCAAGCGAGGCTATACTTAATGCTTAACCCATCCTGTAAACACAGGTCTGGAATCGGGTTAAAATCTGGCGTTCAGTCGTACGGTTTGTGCTGAATTTGTAATCGAGATGAGATTAATATAGACGTGTCTGTGTTCGTAACAACGTTCATTCGTTGCTGATGTGCCTGTGTTGCTCCCCAGTGATATTAAGTGCCAATGGAACTGAATGTGTGTCAGATCAGTGTCTGAATGACCAATAAACAAGTTTTCCTTCTCATTTTCTTCTTCATTTATTTTCCTTGCATACCTCTCCGTAGTCCGGGCACGTGTAGTGATTTCAGGAATTTACCTGGTTGCTAATTAAACCACTGTTTCCAGTTTCTTTATACTTTAGGCCACTTTGTCAGATGCAGAACCCTGTTTCACACCACCTTGTGTAGAATTCACACCATGTAAACATCTGGATTTAACCAGGTTCTGCAGATGTTGCTTTGCCAGGTGCATGATGTCATTAATGCAGAGGCAGAAGTCAGGAATGGAGCTCAAGGACTCTGATTGGTGAAGGATGGTGTCCTTAACCGGTTCCCAGTCTGGTGTTTGGACCTGGGTGCTACAGCAACTGCTGGTCAGTTAAACTCTCAGGTACTTCAGAAAAAACTTCCAATCCTTTGGCAACTACTGTGCAGTACTGAGTATCCAGCAGCCGGGGAGCAGTGATGAGGACGGTACCTTGCTCTGTGGTATCTCAGCGTAACCTACTGGTCTGAGATCCTGGCAGATAATTTGACATAGTAGGACTTCAGTCTCTCAAGACCAAAGCAACTGAAGCATTTTCTAAATGACATCAAACTAGATAACACAGGAAGTGGACGGTGGAGACGATTGTCCATTTCGGGAGAACTAGTAGAGACGTGGATGAAAGTGAAGCAGTGAAGTTAGCGTTCATTGTTTTCAGGAACAGTTTTTATTGGAGTGTGAAGATTTTGAATATTAATACGCCATCAGATTCGGTTCGCTTTGCAGGAAACGGCCGCTAGAAAGGTCCTTCAAAAGGAGACGCTTTTTACTTTTAGCGTCCATTTAGTTAGTTTTACAAGAAATTGGATCAGTACTTTTTCCAGTCGTTTTTTTTTTTTAAATAGTTACTGTACATGTTAGTGATGAACGTGTTTATTGCCCGCAGAAACAACACTCCCTATCGCTTCAACTGGAATTGGTGGGAGGGGCTAAACTGCTGAAGGTTGAATGGGCAGAATTTTTTTCTTTTTTGCTGCTTCAATAAGTGGACTGTGAATAAGCAGTAAATTGATTTCCTGATTTTACATTCTCAAATGTAATTTTTTGCTAAATGATGAAACGATAAGTCGATGTACTAAAGATTTCATTTATTTCCACAAAAACCTCTTTTTGTTGGTACTTCAGACACCAACTGAAAAAGTTCAACCCTGAAGAAGAAACAGGCGTCACTGCAGATCAGACTGGTCCAGTTCAGAGATGTTCTGATTCGACCTGCATCTAAATAAGGGTCAAAGCAGCACTAAAACTCTCCGTTTCATTTTGTCCTGTGTTTCTTGCGGGCCTGAAACTGCTCCGTCTTGTTCTTAACTGACTTAATCAACATCGACAGACTGGGGTCCATGACTTTCTTTGTCGACAGATCCCCTCCGCTGCTTGCGTTGTCTGGTTCTGACGTGTTCTCGCTCGGTTCCTCCGGCGTCGGTCGACGCCTCCGTGCCTCCGTGTGTTCGAGCTGCGGCTCCTGCTCCCTGCGCCTCTGCTTCTCCTCCAGGATGTTCCGAGTGGCCTTGGTCTTCTTGTACGCCGGGTCTGATGGATCCAGGTTGTAAAGGTGGGACGTGAACATGGCCTGGAAGCGAGGATCCTGCACATCCACCTGCTCAAAACAGACACAGATGATTAGATACAGTAAAGATCACGTTCAATCACACGTTTCCTGCACGTGATTATTCTCACGCTTCCCATCCCAACAACGTTCCACCTCCGTAATACGGGGCCGGTTTAGCAAGGAGACACGGATGCATTAAAACGAATCAGCTGAGCAGGACTGTCCGAGTTAGCTTCTGAAGAAACCAGTCATTATGCTGTCCGTGTGATGTCTTCTTGTCCTCCCACTTTGGGAACTGCTGGACCATGACTTAGGAGCTTCATGTACAGCTTATAATGTCCAACGCGAGACTGTGTCGGTCTGGAGACGTGCAGAGGAGAGACGAGGGGCATGTCGGGAGTTACATTTTCAGTGTTTGGTGTGGAACTGAACATGATTAAATTGGGGAGGGAAAAAAAGAAATTCACTTTCTTACAGGAATGAAAAGCAGTGTGAACATAAATATGGATTGTTTGCAGTTTCCCTAAAGATCTCTGACGTCCATAATGTCCAGTTGGACAGATTGTAATATGCTACAAGAAGCGTAGGTTGAATCTGAGCCCTGAGGTACTGTCCCCATCACTTCTCCACGGGCACTTTAAATGGCAGAGGCTGAATTTCATTGTGGTCCACCGTGTGCTTTGTTTCACAATGGCAATTAGTCACTTTCACTTTCATGTGGCTTTTATCGTTCTGCCATAAAGGGAAAGCACTTTTCTGAGAGAGCTTCCTCAAAGGTTCTGCATATTCACATATCTTTGCAAAATGGTTCTTCAAAGAACCGTCCATGGAAACTTCCTTTTGCAAGCAGTTATTTTGGGGAATCTCTCCAAAGAATCTCTTTTGATTTAATTCAGCACTGTTTTTTTTTTTTTTTTTTTTTCTAGATCAAATTTATAAATGAATTTTAGTTTGGCCTCTGACCTGGAAGTTGTCTTCCTCCAGCAGCTCGTTGCTCTTCAGCAGCTTCTTCCTCTTCTTCTTGCTGAGGTTCTGCTGCTCCACGATCTTATCGTAGTTAAAATGTCGGTGCTTCTCCTCTCCGTCGTCCTCCATAAGAAGAGCCATTTCAGCCTGAGAGAGTGAACAGGAAAAAAAAAAAAAAAAAAAGGAAGTCAGGCTGTTTTAAAGAAGGATCTTCAGCAGACAATCAGAAACAATGCAAACAGATCCTCATTTTTACCTTCTGCTTCTCTAATTCTGCCTCCTCCTCGGGTGTTTTTTGCTCCTCCACCTTTTTGTTCTTCTTTGTTTTCTTGCTCTTCTGGGATGCGCCTGTTCAAGCAGGGGGTTAAGAAACTTAGCGTGAAGACCAAACATTTCTTGTGAAGAGTGAGCGAAATGCAAAATGAAAAGATCAAAAGAGTGAGGAGAAAGGAGAAATTCAAGGATTAAAGAATAAAAGAGGAGGCTTTGGTCTGACCTGAAGAGCCGTCCAGCTCCTCTGTGAAAAAAGGGTCACTGAAGTCAACGTCAGGAGGAAGTTCATCATCACTGATGGCAGCCTCAGCCTCAGCCTCCTGCAGAAAGAAAGAAAGAGAGCGAGAGTCCATCAAACTTTCTACCTTAATACAAAAAGAGTGCTGGTAAAGGGCTTTTTTAATATATTTTTTTACCTTCTTTCCTTTCCTCTTCTGCTTCTTTTTATCTTTTTTCTTTTCCAAAAACTCCTCCCATGGGGTCAGTTGATCTTTTCCTTCCAGCTTTTTCTTCACCAGCTTCTCTGTGGTCTCCTTCAACCCTTCAACAAAAAACCACAACCCTCCACTAACCGTTCACCTCCAGAGCGAAAGCTAAAGAAGCGAGAAATGCCTTGAACCCGTTACCTGGTACCCATGTGATCTCCATCTCCATGTCCTTGTCCTTCTCCTTCTTGTCTTTCTCCTGGATGCTCTGCAGTAACTCACGGTATTTTGCAATTTGCTCTTCCTCCTTCTTTCCTTTCTTCTTTTCCTCTGAAGGCTCCACGAGCTTCACTGGGAATGGAGGTTAAAAGTGGGTGAAAACAGAGAGTGGGGGACGGGGACCATAGACGAGCTTGTTCCGCTGGGATTTTGAGCCTGTTTGGTGAATCCCGATTTTCTGAACGGATTGAAGATTGATTGATTATCACGAGGTGCCAAAAAAGCACCGTCATCACTTACCCTCGGCCGCTTCCTTGACCCTTCCTTCCTCTTCAAACTCCTCCTCATCCTCACTGGAGGAAGCCAGGTAAGCCTTGAAGTCCATCTCCAGCAGTTCATCCTTGCTGAAATTCTTGCTAAGGGCCTCCACTCGATCGTGATCCGTCTCGTCCCACGTCAGCTCCACCTGGAGACGGAACGTTTACAGCTTAAAATAGACACGAGAACGAAACGGAGTAAAAGGATATTCTTTTCTGCGTTCTTTATATCCGATATAGATTGAAGCACTGATAAGCTCTTTAAATTGGATGTTTTATCCCTATATATATATATATATTTTAAAAAAACTCAATGTAATTTTTTGAATTTCTATTGTAAGCCTCTCTGAAAACAACACCTTGTTCCATTTAAACTCCTTTCTTATTCCTACACTGAACACTTTAAAAGCTAAAAGTAGATAACAGTGGACTTTATTGTAATATTGTCTCAAGGCCCGGCTGTTCTTCAGTTCCTCTGCTGCTTTCTTCACCTCACTTTCAACTTTAAGACCAGAAACTTGCACAAACATTAAAACGATAAACCTTTACAGTTTCATTTTAATTGTGCTCATACAGATCGGACAGGGCCGGCTGACCTTGGCAGTGGTGGTTGCCGTGGAAAAGAAGAGCTTGGGCGCGTAGGCAGAGAAGTCCACGTCCGTCGCTTTGTCTCTGGGTTCCTCGTCGAACGTGACGTCGTCAGGAATGAACCTGCAGTTCGGGGTCAGCGGGTGCGAACAGGTCACTTGGAGCCCTGTGTTCTCATTACTGCTAAAAGCTAACAGTAAGCACTAACCAACGGCTATTGTTGCGGCAACCGGTTGCCATGACAACAGACTTTCAGCATCGTGTTATCCGATTACATCTCGATATTTCTTGTCATATTTACTTTTTCTGACATCTCAAAAGGAGTGTTCGTTATGCTAGGGGGACCTGATGTCACGTGATCGTTTCTTCCCGCCGTTAGCGTGTGTCTCACCGCAGGTCCAACGTGGAGCAGCTGCTCTCGTATTCGAAACCATCGCACTCCTCGTAGATCTTGGTCGCCGTTTCCACAGAGTCGCACTCCACCACGGCGTAGTAATACCGCAGACGCTTGAACTGGTAATCTCGCACCTTCTCTCGGAAGATCCTGCGAAGAGAAAATCATTCGTTCTTCTGTGAAGAACGTCTGCCAACACAGAGCCCTAACCAACCGGATCAAAGCTTTTAGAACGTGACTAATTGTCATTGTGAACAAAACCACCACTTAATGCTTCTCTGTATTTAACATCAGCAGTGGGCAGCCATATCCAGTGCCCAGGGAGCAGTGCTGGGGACAGTACCTTGGTCAGGTGGCCCTCATGCTGACCTCCTGGCCCTGACTGGAACTCACAGACGTCGTTAGTCCCTGAACACTGCCTTACAGCCCTTAGATCATATTACACAAACATTTACAGCATTTAGCAGACACTCTTTATCTAGAGGGACTTCCACGTCCTAATTACAGGGACAGTGTCCCTGGAGCAACTCGGGGTTACGGTTCTTGTTCAGGAACCCAAAGATGGTAGTGCTAGAGGTGGGATTCAACCTGTGACCACTTGGTCCATAGATCTATAGGCAAGTATCCTCCCACTAGACCACCAGCACTCCTAAAACAAAGTATATTTTTAAATCTGCTTTCTCCGCAGTGCGGCGAAGGACTGAACGGGAACTCTAGGCGGTCTCCAAGCCTCCAGTACGAGTCTGACAGCGTTATCAGTCTTAAGCCAGGAGGGTTTTCCTTAAACAAGGTTGTGTTTGTGAACAAAACTAAACACACTTTAGTGACTTTATGCAAAAATACGAACCAGTCTCACTCATAGACATGCATCTGTTTATCCTCCATCCTGTAGGATCGACTGTACTGGCAGCCACCTGACACTAATGACCGGCGGTCATACTACCTTAGATTTTACTACCTTAAATCTGCATGCAAGTCCATTTGTAAACATATTTAGCTATAAAATTAGCATTAATTTATTAAAAGATGGCTAAAATAGGATTTTTACCTTTGTTCATCTGTATCTGCATCTGGGTCGTCTGGAAGGCTGGTCAGTTCCAGTGGTCCCTGAGTCTGTTCTGCCTCTAGCCGCTCCTTTCCAAACTCTGATGGGTATATCTACACACACACACACACACACACACACAGTCGTTATAAATACACTTGGATGTCCCTTTTAAAGTGGCCACTTTATTGAGGGCTGTAGGTGTGAGATACTCACCATCACCGATAGCACCACTCCTCCTTTGGGTTTGAAGGAGCTGAAGAGAGCCAGCAAGTCTTTCGCTTTAATCCGGTCCCAGTCCATATTACACACCGCCAGCCTCCGGCTCACCTGCGCGCACACACACACACACACACACACACACACACACACACACACACGACTTTAAAACAGCTGGATTTACTCTACCTGCACTCGCGCATTAAACGACTGAAAGAAGTCTTCAAGAAAACAATATAGAAGAGAAATACCTGAAAGACTGAAAGGACTTTTAATTTGAAATACTGAAATTACAGCAAAAAAAGATTCCACCTGCTGCAGCACCTTTAAAGATCTAAAAGCACAATCTGGAGAAAGCAATAAATAAATAAATACTTCTAAAGGTGCAAACGTTTATATTTTCTTTTTTTCCCCTACAAATGTATTTACTGAAAGTGCACTTTATTGCATCGTTTTTGATACAAAATGAATAAAAACATGTCAAATTAAGAGTATCTGGATCTCCAAAAAGGCTAATTTCAATGCAGGTCCAACTAAATAAAATATGGATTTTTAAAGATATTTTAAATGATGCTTTTGGGTCTGCTTGTCCTGAAATTTTGACTTAATGTAAATAGTAGCTCGTATTTTTAAAGGGAGCCTATATGGCTGTTTAATGACGGCGCGACCTGTGCTGTTAAAAACGAATGTTAATGTCGTTTAGGAGACTCTGAGAGTAAAATCATTAACCGTAAAAATGCTTCAGATCTTGGGAAAAATGGGAAATACAGGGTTTCCTTTCAAGAAAAATGCTACTTTAAATATCTGTAATGCATTTCTAGAAGAACGGCACAGATCAGAAATGGAAAAAATGCACTTTAATGAAACATTATTAATAAAAGTCTGCTATTCTGAGCCCCTCAGTGATCAAAATAAAGAGTCCGACCTCCTCCGAGCACGGCGCGTCCTTCCACAGCTCCCCCCAGTTGTGCTCAATCTCCTCTTCCTCCTGTCGAAGAATATCCTCCACATCATCGTCCTCCTCCTCTTCCTCAGAGCTGGTCTCGATGTTGCCTTTCCCTCGAGCCAGATCAGGACCATCGTCACTGTCGCTGCCTTCCTCAGAGTCACTCTCATCCTCATCATCATCAGAGAGACCAACTTCTTTTTCAGGCTCACTATACTCTTCATCATCATCATCGTCATCCTCAAATTCGTCCTCCTCTCCTGCTGAAACAAAAAGACGTGAGTTTCGTTTCCAGCCTGCAGATGGATTTGGAGGAAACATTCTGTGGCCCACGTTCATAAAGTGTGTGTGTAAAACACACACACACCCCTCATCCTCGTTCACGGCTGTGCGGCCTTCATCTTGCGTTGATCACAGTACTTCTGGAAGAGCGTTTTAAACTTGGTCCACGCTCTTAAATCATTTTTATACGGGTGAAACTACCCAGAATTATCTGCGGGTACTTCTTTGTTAATTATCTCGTTATTCTTAATTGAGAGAATAATGTTCCATCAGAAAAAAGTGAAAGTGACTATTCCTGTCATTGTGAAACAGCACGGAACAAAGTGAGACACGATGAAATTACACCTCTGTATTTCACCCACACACACCGTGCAGCTATTGAAAGTGCCCGGGGAGCAGTGATGGGGCGATACCTTGCTCAACGGTATCTCAGGGCAACCTACTGGTCTGGGATTCGAAACCACAACCGTCCTATCCCGGGGTCTAGTCCCCAAACAGTCCCCTGTTTTATCTTTGTCGTATCGAGTGGATTAATTGAAATAAAAGCAAATGTTTGACTCTTTAGGCTGCAAAGTGTCTAAAGATACAAGGTTCTAGATAAAGGGGTTCCAACCACTCAGTGTTCAGCATCAGTTAGAGGGACTGGACTGACTGTACTTCTTCTGATAAACCCGCAGGAGATGATAATGGATTATTATTTTTGGATTAAAAGCACCTTCACAAAACTGTGAACCCGCCACTGATTATTACCTTCTTCAATCACTCTCACTCCTTTCACTGGTGCTGCTTCCTCTCTGGGTTTCAAAGTCTTCTTTTTCTTCATCGTTTTCTCCTCCACATGCTCCTCCTCTTCCGCCTGCAGTGGCTCCTCCTCCGCACCCGACTTCTCTTTCGTCTTCTTTTCCTCCTTCTGCTCCCCCTCGTCTCCGTCGGAGCCCTCCGACTCAGACAGTTTGTAGAAACGTTTCAGGTCCTCGGTGGACGTGTGACTGACCGGGCGGCCCCGTTTGTCCACCGTGTATTTCAGCTTGAACCGCTCGTCGTGGAACATGGACTGGAACCTCTTGTCGATCCGGACTTTTTTCTCCACGTCCGGAATCTCCCAGAAACGGGGGTCCTTGTTGATCCGGCTGAAGCGATCATCGCTGCTCGCCTGTTTCTTAGACGACATGATGTCTCACCGAGCTGAACACACACTCACCTGTGTATGAGACAGAAATTATAATTTTACATTTTAACTTAAATTATGCTTTAAGACCAATTTGTGTAAATGAGCTCTGTGAGACCAGCTGTGCTATACGGGTTGGAGACGGTGGCACTGATGAAAAGACAGGAGGCGGAGCTGGAGGTGTCAGAGTTAAAGATGCTGAGATTTTCATTGTGTGTGACGAGGATGGACAGGATTAGAAATGAGTACATTAGAGGGACAGATCAGGTTAGACATTTTGGAGACAAAGTTAGAGAAGCAAGGTTTGGACATGTCCAGAGGAGAGACGAGGACTATATCGGGAGGAGGATGTTGAAGATGGAGCAGAGAAAGAGGAGAAGAGGAAGACCAAAGAGGAGGTTTATGGACGTGGTGAGAGAGGACATGCAGGTGGTCGTTCTGAAGGAGGACGATGCAGAGAACCGGAAGAAATGGAAACAGATGATCTGCTGTGGCGACCCCTAAACTGGAGCAACCAAAAGAAGAAGAAGCTCTTAGTCTAGTCTCTATGACTACAGAGTAAGTGGGCAGGGCTAAACTGATGTTAAAACAACCATTTCCTGTTGACCAATAGGAGCACTAAGAAAATACTGTTAGTGTGATCAGTACTAAACACTAGGACAGAACAGAGTCCAGAGCAGCCAACTCCGAGCAGAGACAGTACTGAGGATGAATTTACAGCATGACTTCAGGACTGAATCCAGATTTAGTCCTAACACAAGCATCAAACAGAACAGATGGCAGATGCTGTATTTTTTTGTATGAACAGGTTGGATTCCTCTTCAGGTTTTGTTTTTGGTCTGTTCTTCGGGACATCATTGACTGAGAGGGTATTAATCGACCATCATCGCGTTTAAGGGCAGAGAAAACTGCAGTTTACAACACCAACTCCCACACTGCACTGTTCTGGGGTCAGCTGAAGATTTTAGGGGGGGTCAAATGGTCCGGTGTATTATAATGGCAGATCTGATGGAGTGTAAACAATGATGACCTGGTTTAATCAGATCACCAGTGATCTGAACTGTAACATTAAATAGCTTCTTCACAGGCCAGATTTACTTTTACAATAATGTGTTCAGTTATAATATATCTCCATATACTCTATATTATATTTATAACAAATATTTTCGTTTTTTTTATTCTATTGTACAAATAACTCAGCTGAAAAGACAAATATCTGACTTAAACCTGAACACACGTATGTCTGGAGATGATATTATATGAGTTTCCTCTGTTAGAAGTAAGAAAAACATCAGGTAGCTTTAGCATCCTGCTAACTGACATGCTAGCTGCTGGCACACAGGAGACGTCACTAAAGAAATGTCACTAAAGTAACTTCTCCTCCCGCCGACAGGGCACACGATGAGCCGCTGGTGTGAAATGATTCTAAACCCTGAAATAAAGGTTCGGTTAAAGCAGTAAAGTCACTCACCCGCAGATCTACTCCAACAGCTCGGCCATCCACGTGTTTCCCCTGCGCTGCCTTTAGCCCCGCCCCTCTGTTTGTATGGCAAGCCAGAGGGCGCCGAGAAACGCGAAGGCGCCTCTCCGAACCAGACTCAGAAGCTCGTCCAAGAGAGTTCAGGCTGATCCGAAACTGAGGTCAAACTCAATATTTACTCCAATTCTATATATACTTTTTTGGGGGGGGGGGATAGACGAATAGAGAGCGGGGTGCCCCCTAGATCTGAGCCCTTGTTTCTAAGTGCACTATGTAGTTCACTTGTGCACCGATTGGAGCAGCACGTGTGACGTCACATTGTGCGTCTGGAGTGAGCGGTCAGCGCCGGTGAGTACAAACACAAACCCTTCTCCCGTCTCTGTCTTCATCTGTGTCCACAAACCAGTCCTTATCTCTGTCCTGATCTCTGTCTCTGTTAGTCCCCATGATGTCCTTACCTCTGTCCTGATCTCTGTCTCTGTTAGTCCCCATGATGTCCTTATCTCTGTCCTGATCTCTGTCTCTGTTAGTCCCCATGATGTCCTTATCTCTGTCCTGATCTCTGTCTCTGTTAGTCCCCATGATGTCCTTATCTCTGTCCTGATCTCTGTCTCGGTTAGTCACCACAGTCTTTTCCCCATCTCTGTCTTCATCTGTGTCCTCATATCAGCCCTTAATTCTGTCCTGATCTCTGTCCCTGTTAGTCCCCATAATGCCCTTATTTCTCTCCTCTCTCTGTCCTTGTTAGTCCATATAATGTCCATATTTCTGTCCAAGTCTCGTTTCCAGTTAGTCTACATAATGTCCTTATTTCTGTCCAGATCTGTCTCTGTTAGTCTTCATGCTGTCCTTATTTCTGTCCTGATCTCTGTCCCATTTAGTCCTCCATGGACCAATCTGCGCCGTTGTCCAGAGAACAGGATGAATAAGTTGTATAGGACCGCTGTGAGCGGGGTCCTCCGGGTGACCCCTGGACTGTCTCAGGTGAACGCCCACCTGTGGAGACCCCTGTCCTCAGGAGGAAGAGGAGGAGGGATGAATGTGTTCGACAGAAAGATGAAGAGGCGGCAGAAAACATGGGCCTCGTCTTTACAGGACAATCACAAATACGACTACCTGAGAGACGAGGTCAGGGCGAGTTCAGTCAGTTTTATTAATGAACGGAAACATGAGTACTTTGGTACTTTATTTTTTAGAACTGAGTACTTCGCCACTGAGTACATCGCCGTAGTTACGGATGATATGGGAAGGTTTATACCTTTACTTTGAGCATTCATGGAGTTTTATGAATGAACTTTTACTGTAAGAGAGAGAAAAACATACTTTATTTAAGTCTTTGTATTTTTTTATTCAGACCTTTTAAGCGTCAGTCTCAGATCTCAAAGACCAGGAGATCAGAGGAGCCAAAAAGTTGTGATTTAATCATTTTTAACGTTGTCAAATCAAGAAGAGGTGGAGACATGCCGTAGAGGAATGAAAGTCAGTGCTAAGACAGAATACATGAGTGTGAATGAAAAGTAGGACAGCGGAGTGGTTAGGATGCAGTAAAGGTGGAGTGTGGAAGAGAGTGCAGGCAGGTTGGAATGGGTGGAGAAGAGTGGCTGGAGTGATCTGTGACAGACGGGAACCAGCGAGAGTGAAAGGGAAGGTTTACGGCAGTGAGACTTGCTATGCTATATGGGTTGGAGTCGATGGCACTGATGAAAAGACAGGAGGAGGAACTGGTCGTGTCCGAGTTAAAGATGCTGAGATGTTTTTTGGACGAGGATGGACAGGATTAGAAATGAGTATATTAGAGGGACAGCTCAGGTTGGACGTCTTGGAGACGAAGTTAGAGAAGCAAGGCTGCGTTGGTTTGGACATGTCCAGAGGAGAGACGAGGATTATATCAGGAGGAGGATGTTGAAGATGGAGCTGCCAGGAAGACCAAAGAGGAGGTTCATGGACGTGGTAACAGAGAACATGCAGGTAGTCTGTTTGAAGGAGGAAGATGCAGAGGATAGGAAGAAATGGAGACAGCTGATCTGCTCTGGCGACCCCTAAACGGGAGCAGCCGAAAGAAAGAGAAATTAATAGTCCAGTTTCTCATCCCCTGTACTCAAAGGTGTTGTTGATGTTGCAGGTGGGAAGCAGAGTTGCAGACAGGATTTATGACGTTGCACGGTAAGTGAAGAAGATCTCTACTGTCACAGAATTACGTCCTTAATGATGTGGTTTCTGATGCAGTTACACATTCTTTATACCTTCAGTGCTTCTTTCTTTTAAACATGCAGTAGTGTGCAAGAGTTTTAGGCAGGTGTGTAAAAAATGCTGTAAACAGAACACTTTCAGAAATGGAAGTGTTCATCATTTATTTTCATCAATCAACAAAATGCAGTGAATGAACAAAAGAGAATCTAAATCAGATCAATATTTGGTGTGACCACCCTTTGCCTTCGAAACAGCATCAGTTCTTCTAGGTACACTCGCACACAGTTTTTGAAGGAACTCGGCCAGTAGGTCGTTCCAAACATCTTGGAGAACTGAGCACAGATCTTCTGTGGATGTAGCTTCCTCACATCCTTCTGTCTCTTCATGTGATCCAGACACACTGGATGATGTGGAGATCAGGGCTCTGTGGGCCAGAAGAACTGATGCTGCTCTGAAGGTAAAAGGTAGAAACGGCAGATATTGATCTGATTTAGATTTTTCTTTTGTTCGCTCACTTTGCATTTTGTAAATTGATCAAAATAAACAATCGTTATTTCTATTTCTGAAAGCGTTCTTTGTTTACAGCATTTTTTCACACCTGCCTAAAACTTTTGCACAGTGCTGTACTTTCGCTCCAGATGAAGCCCGTTTGACTTCTCTTGGATTTTTCTCGAGGCTGCTGTGACCGAACTGCGCGGTGGTGTGCCCACCACCCCTGTCGGAGCTAACGATCACAGCTACTGCTGTTTCTTTTGCAGGACGTTCCCGTTAGCTCTCGACGTGGGGTGCGGAAAAAGCCACATCGCAGAGCATCTCAGCAAGGTGGGCCTGCAGACTCGTCTCCGAGCAGGACGGCGACGCTGTTGCCGTGCGAGAGTTCAGAATCAGGGTCGGACACCGTGGGAGCCTTTAAGGGATTTGGAGAGCAGGAGACAGTTTTTCTCAAAGAGACAGAATAGAATGGGGACAGATGTGAGATAGTTTGGTTGAAATGAATAGATCCCTTGAGAAGATTGACCTCGGTGACCTCTGGTTCTGTCCAGTGTTCTATTAAATGTCCTGTGATCTCAATTCAAAAGCGAAACCGAAATAAAATAAGTAGTTTAGACCTTGGGGCGCCACAGTGGCTAGAGCTGTCGCCTCACAGCGGTCCCGGGTTCGATTCCCAGACAGGACGGACCGGTTCCTATCTGTGTGGACATGTTCTCCACGTGTCTGTGGGTTTTTCCTCCGGGAGCTCCGGTTTCCTCCCACCATCCGAAGACCTGCATGTCAGGTGGACTGGAGATGCTGAATTAGGTGCGGGTGTGTGTGTCTCTGCCCTGTGATTGACAGTGTCCACAGCGTGTCCTCGCTTTTCTCCCTGCAAGAGCTGAGTTAGACTCCAGCATCTTCCGCAACCCTAATCAAGACAAGCGGCTCAGAAAGTGAGTGAGTGAGTCTGTCTGAGACTGCATCCAGAACTTTAATCAGGCCTGACATTTTGGCTCGAATAGCCCGAGGACTTTGTACTCTTCCTTGTTTGGAATTAAAGCATCATAAAAGTATCGCTCAGGAATTGAAACATGTTAAAAGTACCCAACTCAAATTATGACAACATTTTGACAATATGGAATATTTTGTATGTTTTTCAGGAAGTTGTGGAGCGCATTTTCCTGACGGACATTTCAGATGGTTTGCTGGTGAGCATCACTGCGCGTCTGGCGGTTTTCGGGCGTGTTTAAGGACAGTAGAGAGTGTGTGGAGTGTAAAGGTGTGTATTAGTGTGTCTGAAGCTGTACTTCATGTCTCAGAGGAAGAAGAAAGAGAGCGAGGTGCCCACACACTGCGTGATGGCCGACGAGGAGTTCCTGCCGTTTCGGGAAAACACATTTGACCTGGTGGTCAGCAGCTTAAGGCAAGTATTGCTATCATGTAAGGTTATTATTTCTATTTTTATTGCTATAATTATCACAATAACAGCAGAAATACAAGGTATTGACCATTAATGTGTATTAATAAAAAATAGGCAATTATATATGATAAAAATATATACAATAAAATCTAATTAACTTGTAAAACAACAGCGTTGCAGTGTATTATAAATGTAAGAGTTTTCTTGTTGCTTTTATTTTGTAGTATGCACTGGATCAATGATCTTCCTGGAGCTTTACGACAGGTACTACAGTTCATGCATCTGTGGGGCAGCAATAGCCTAGTGTTTATGGATTAGGTCCCAGGATTGGACGGTCTTGGGTTCGAATCCCAGACTAGTAGGTTGCCTTGAGGCACCCTTTAGCAAGGTACTGTTCCCCATCACTGCTCCCCGGGTGCTTTAAATAGCTGCTGCACGATGCGTGTGGGTGAAAAGCAGTGCTGTGCTGTGCGCCTCACCAGAGAGTAGCTCGTTGAGAGGCTTTTATTATGAAATAGTGAGTCGTTATTCAATGGAAGTTGTAATCAAGGCAACCTATTGGTCCGGGACCAACCCACGACCATCCAATCCGAGTCCCTAACCCTATCCTCTAGGCCGACACTGCCCTTATATGGAATGATATGTGAGCTGTGAAGCACAGCCTATAGAAAAGCACATCCTCACATGGATACGTCCCACTAAAAAGATAGCAGCTCCCTTCCCATCCTAGCTACGGAGACAAGAAACAGGACTGCAGGTCCAGGATCGGTAGGTCAAGGTACCCTTGAGCAAGGTACCGTTCCCATCACTGCTGCCCACATGCTGGATATGGCTGCCCCCTGCTGCACAATGTGTGTGGGTTAAAAGCAGAGCCTGCATTTGGTTGCGGTTCACTGTGTGCGCGCACGATGACACACAGTCGCTTTCACTTTCATGTAAATCGTTCGCCCCTGCACCCACCGCCGCTGACCTGACGAGCCTTTTTTTCTTCTTCTTCTTCTCTCAGATCCATCAGGTGCTGAAGCCGGACGGAGTGTTTATTGGAGCGATGGTCGGTGGAGAGACGCTGTATGAACTGCGCTGTTCTCTGCAGTTGGCTGAGCTGGAAAGGGAGGGGGGCTTTTCACCCCACATCTCCCCGTACACCGCCGTCACCGACCTGGGCAACCTGCTCGGCCAGGCCGGCTTCAACATGCTCACTGTGGTCGGTAGCGCTTGCTCAATATGTCGTTTAATTATTCCAGTGCTTGGACATCCTGACCAATCACAGTGATGGTAAAAGGAAGCTGTTGGGGCGGTGGTGGTCTAGTGTTTAGAGACTAGGCCCCATAAGGTCGTGGGCTTGAATACCAGCCTAGTAGTTTACAGAGAGGCACCCTTGAGCGAGGTACTGTCCCCGTCACTGCATGACATTGTGTCTGGGTTCAATGCAGAAGAAGCATTTCATTGTGGTACGCTGGTAGTCACTTTCACTTTCTGAACCACCAAAGCTTAATTACCAGGTTTGTCCAAAAACGTCCCGTTAGAATTCATTCAATTATGCAAATTAAAGCCGGTCTTCTGTCCCTGTAGCAGGACCCCCTGCTTTAGAGAATACCAGTCTAATAAGAGCAATAAGGCTGAGGCTGTGTCCTCATTAATTTAGCCCAAACCAGAAGATTTTAGTGCCCCGACTTACACGCAGGACCTCAATCTGTTTTTATTCTTTCTGTAGGACGTTGATGAAATTCAGGTTCACTACCCCGGGATGCTCGAGGTCATGAGTGACTTACAGGGTGAGTTTCCACTTCATTTCCCATTTTCTTCCAGGTTTTGCTTCTAGATTATGCACACATTCACGTCTTGTGCCGTGTTGAAGGTATGGGTGAGAGTAACTGTGCGTGGAACAGGAAGTCCCTCCTGCACAGAGACAGCATAATCGCAGCAGCTGCTATTTATAAAGGTGAGGTCTGTCCGTGTAGGGTCCACTCATTCATTCTGTGTGTGTGTGTAACACACCATTATATCTACTGTTCTTTCTCTCAGAGATGTACGGTAACGAGGATGGATCTGTCCCAGCGACGTTTGAGATCTTCTACATGATTGGCTGGAAGCCTCATGAGTCACAGGTTGGTTTTGGATTTTTTCCTTTTATTCGGTTTAAAAACTACAAAACCAGTGAATTGATGTATGAGGTTGGTTTTTCAGCAACAGATGGAGTTGCAGAGCCTTCGACAGTCATTTTATTACGTGGAAACCTTGTATCTCCATTTTTGCACATGCGTATGGATTTTTGCATCATCTGATGGCATACGTGAAATTTTTGGATGAACAGCATTCTTTATTCAAGAGCACGCAGAGGTCGTGGTTAGGGAATAGGCCCCAGGATCAAAAAGTGGTGGGTTCGAATCGCTTGAGCAAGGTACCGTCCCCATCACTGCTCCCCAGACTGCCCACTGCTACACTGCGTGTGGGCATTGAGTGCTTTTATTCTGAAGTGTTCGTTTTTTTTTTTTTTTTCCTTTTTAGGCCAAACCAGCTAAAAGGGGCTCGGCCACCGTATCATTCGGTGATTTGTCAAAGGTCAGCCAATCGGAGGCCAGCGTCAAAACCGACAAACCATAAAACCCATGTTCATTGGTGTAGTAGCATCGTTGGAAAAGAAATAAACGCTTCTGTTGGTACGACTGTCACAAAGCAGCTTTTTATAGAATAAAAATCCGAAACAGATGAAGGGTGTGAATTTAATGTGACGCCAAACGGATCAAAAATTTAACAAACGCCTTTTCGCTGAAATGAAAAAGGAGAACAAATACACACACAAACACACAAATAACCCAACAGCTCAGTTACCAGGACCGTATTCCTTCACCGACAGTCACGGCTGCAAGAGGAAGATGGAGGAAAAAGTGCTTTTTGTTTTTTTTTTGGTCTTAAAGAAACCCCAGTGTGTTCTTATTGCATGAAAAAAGAAAAAACAGGAAATCAAAACAGGGTCGTGAGTTAAAAGTGAAAAAAAGGAACTTTTCTCAATAAAAGATGACAGGCAACCGGAAAAAGGCTAGAGATACTAAGCTGTACAGTCCCTTTCGCTCTTCCCGGACTCCTATTGCACCTTCACACACGTTCACAGGCTTGATTCTACACGTATGGCTTTTAGGAGGAGCGCCGCTCTGTGTGCGGGCGAGCGATTCTGGTCCAGTCTCTCCGGAGACGTACGGTCACGTCCGGCGTTTTGTCCCATCTTTAGTGTAACTCCTGTCCTGTCCATTCTCTGCTCTGCTGGGAGATTAGCTGACGAATCACATTCAGCCTAATGAAACTATTCATTACACATTTTAATCATTATTTACATCCGTGCACCCCGCTGTCAGGATTCCTGTTGAAATCCTTGGACCATGCCGTCTCAGATTAAACTGGGAAGCTTTGAAGTGACAGAATTTGACAGCGCAGGGAGGGGAGGGAAAAAAAAAAAAAAAAAAAAAAAAAAAACTTCTGACCGAGGAGCACCGGAGCCCAAATCCAGCAGATTTTCTCCGTTTCTGGAAGCTGCTGAAGAAAATTGGGATTCAAGTTTGATATTTCTTAATTAATATCACGTTTCCTTGTCCATGTCCAAATAATGACTCAAGATTTTGCACTTATTTGCTTATTTTCTCACAATTTTGACCAATTTCAAAACTAACTTTATAATTTCATTATAACAGACATGTGGTCGGTCCATCACAGTGCAGATGAACACACACACGCACACACACACACACACACAAGCCCCAGGATCGAAAGGTCGTGGGTTTGAATACCAGACCAGTAGGTTGCCCTGAGGTACTGTTGAGCAAGGTACCGTCCCCATCACTGCACCCCAGGCACTAAATATCTGCCCCCTGCTGCATGGTGTGTGTGGTTGAAAGGGAGAGTTTGAATTTCGTTGCGGCTCACCGTGTGCTGTGGCACAACGACGAATATTTACTTTCACTTTCACTTCACACACAGATAAGGGCAATTTAATCTACAATTCCCCGGACACGTCTTTGGACTGTGGGAGGAAACCCAGGCACGGGGAACACGTTCGCTCCACACAGAAAGGACCCGGACTGGGAATCAAACCCAGGATCTTCCCACTTTGAGGCAACAGTGGCACCACTGTGCCATAATTTCAGGATAATATCTATTGTTATATGTAACAGAATTCATTACATTATGGAAATTTCACAAGGGGTGAAAAAAGGAGGGGGAAACATGGGCACTTGGGTGAAAGTGTCTTTGTGTACAGGTGTCACCCTTTCACGCGAACAGTAGATCCGAAATGAATCTAAATAAAGGAAGCGGCTCTTCGCTGCAGTTTCTTCGGGTTTTTAGTGCACGTTTGTGAAACCGAGCGACAGCTGCTACAAGAGGATCTGTAAAGACTGAGAAGTATCGCTGCTTTTTACAAGGCGTAGGTGACCTCTCACTCACTCGTTTTCTGAGCCGCTTTCTGATCAGGGTGGGGCTGGAGGCAGAGAACCACCCTGGACATGTCGCCTATTGAAGATTATTATAAGACATTATTACAGAGCTCCTGCATTAATGGTCCAGAGTGGGGCTCTGTGGGAGTCCGGAGGCCAAAACGGACAAAGAGGCGTCCTGATCACCTGCTGCCTGGAGGCCAGACCTGAAACATGCATCTACAGCCACCAAAATGCAGCTGCATTTGATGTTTCTGGAGGGCTGTAACCCCTTTATTATTATTAGTGTCTTTACACTCATTTGAGAGGATCTGGAAGACGTTATTGGAAGCAAGTTGAATGAACATCATTCTGAAAAATACACAGAACAGCAGCCTGGCTGAGCGGTTCCTGGTGCATTATGGGGCAAAACTGAAGGGCCGTGATGAAGTGGAGACCGTGTAGAGTCACGGTATTATATACACTATATATATTACAGCACTGTCAATATGTTCGTGATGTTTTAGATCATTTTCATTTGCGTCATGGTTCTACCTTAATTCAATGAAATAGTTGGGACACCTCCCCTTGGCTCTAAACAGCCTTTTATAGAGGCAAAGCAGCAGATGCCCCATGGGCTTCTATTATAAGCTTGTTTTTACTCATGGTTTACGTGCAGGGACAGCGACGTCCACGGGAATCAGCCACACCGTCCGCGTGTCTGAGATGGTCCATAGAAGGATCCGAAGTGTTGACGATAAAGTTTGACCCACTCCGTCAAGAATAGCTGAGTGTAGTGATTAGATATCTATTATATTTCATACTAAAGTTTACATGTTTTAAAAACTGAGCAGACTGCTTGACCCTCACATGAAAAGAAAAGTCAGAAATTCCACGCATTCAGGTCCAGACCAGCTGTAAGAGCTCAAGGTCTGTTTAAATGCTACCTAGTGTTTAACTCTGGACTCAGTTTTCTGCATCATTCAGTGGACAAGCAGGAAATGAAGTCATTCAGAGCTTGTTTGGAGTGAAATTCGGTCTTAGAGAAACTCAGAATTGTTCAGACGGAGATAAAATGCTACTAAAAGCTCCTGTCATTTGAAATGCTTACGATCACTCTGCCCGGGGTCGGATATTGGTTAATATAGGCTGAGAAGCCACTAAAATTACTCTTTTTTGAGATGTTGGTCAGCAACCACGCGACAGCAGCAGGAAGAAGCGGCGGTTCATTTACATTTAATTGCACCTTCCATCCACATCGTTTACAGCCATCACCTGGTCACCTAGTGGAATTCTCCTGGTTGCTAAAGCAACGTCAAGCAGGTCTAGATGCTGTAGTAAAAGCACGATTGGTAATTTACAGTACATTTG
This sequence comes from Hepsetus odoe, assembly GCA_017165825.1. Taxonomy (NCBI): domain Eukaryota; kingdom Metazoa; phylum Chordata; class Actinopteri; order Characiformes; family Hepsetidae; genus Hepsetus; species Hepsetus odoe. The sequence continues at coordinate 19,909,990 of CM029386.1, forward strand.
TAGTTCACCGATTCTCATCGATCTACAATTCTCCTGGTTGCCACAGCAACGGAGCAGCAGGTCTGAGTGGCAGAATAAGTGAAAAGATGTCTAAATCTGCGGGACCACCAAAGACACAAGGGCAGGCACTTTGGCTTTCTGCTTCTGTCTCAGGACATCCTGCAAATTAGCGTACACCTGTCCTGAGAGTGTGTGTGTGTGTGTGTGTGTGTGTGTGTATTGGAGTGATGTAATGCATCAGTACTTTTTGTGCAAGTGTATGTGAGTGTGCATCAATGTCCCCAAAATGGTGCAGGGGGGCCAAAAAAGATTCATGGTTTTAAAGCAAGTCAATGTAAGCAGCTGGTGTTTTCAAAAAGAGTAAAAGAAAATAATAAAAACAAGAGAAGGTGAGACTCTGACATGACAGTGACAGGTGTGCGCGAGTGAACGAGTGCAAGTGTGTTCAGCCTGTGCCGTGACTGCTGTAGTCGAACACTCCCTTCTTGAAGAAAGGAGAGATGTCGCACACGGAGTGCTTGGAGAGATGCATGCCGGAGTCGTCAGCGCGGAGAGGAGAGGAGGAGGACGACGATGACAACATGACCTGGAAAAAGTTCCTCAGGTACCGCTGGAAGACAAAGAGGTTAAAGTTAGTTCGTTATAAGCACAAATAATGTTCCTCTCCAACCGTTTCCATGGTGTCCAGGGTCGTAGGTCATTAAAAAACAAGGGAAGAAATTCATCTGAAAGTGCAGATTGTCAAATCCGTGAATGACAGGACGGCGGTGGGTTTCGATCAGTGTTCTGTGAACACTGTACACAGATTTATGGGAAATTTGAACGTGCTGAGAATGTTTAGCTACGGGTGGTAAAACTTTTCACCAAATCAGCTTCAAATATCCACAAACCAGGACGGAGATCGGAGGAAAACGGCTCCTTACTTCCAGGTGATTCCGTCGCTCGGCAACCATCCTCTCGTCACGGTTACCAAAGAGCTTTTTGGGAGGGAACTCTAGTGCTGCAAGCTAGAGACAGAAAATAGAGAGAGAGAGATGGAAAGAGACCAAGAGCATGAGACAGCGCGAGAGAGAGAGAGAGAGACAGACAGACAGACAGACAGAAGGGGACCGTGTTCAGAGACGGAGAGAGACAAATGAACCAAACCCTCAGACAGTGCGTGTGTTGAGGACACTCACCTCTGGGTATTTCATTTTGAGTGATCTGTGCATTTCCCTGAAGCGGCTGTACCTCCGGAACACGGTCCACGTTTCATCCAAAACTGTGATCTGTGCACACACACACACACACACTCTTTACACTCCAGTACAAAACTGAAGGAGACACCAAAACATCTCGCAGGTTGTGTGTGGGGTTGGCGGAAAGCAGAATAAAGTCACTTCCTGGTCTAGGCTTCCTGTCCTTTCATTTATAAACAACCAGGTCCTCAAACCCCTCGGAGTCTGACCTTCACTTCAAACTCGTAGTGCTCGTCTTTGCCCTGTCCACGGAGAACGTAGCGCGGGATGCTGATCCTCACTGGATCCTTCAGACTGTCTGGACTGGGACAAGAGTGGATAGACACCATGCGCTGGACACGAGAAGGACAGATTTATTTTTTTGTCTTACACAAATACAAAAATAAATAATCCAATTAAGATCCGGTTACATCCTCGGCCAAAACTACACGACTCTCTGCAAACATGATGTAACATCAACAACATAAATCTTAAAGTCTGTAATATTTAAATCTACATTGTGAAAACGTTCATGTTTTAATTCCAGTTAAACCAACAGCGTTGAGCCGTCCTGCCACATACAGATGTGTCAGCACTGAGACGATACCTCGTACTTCAGTCTGCGGGGATCCACCCGGTGCGTAAAGCTGTCCTGCAACTAAAGAAATCAAAATAAAAACACTGGGAGAGGAAGTCATCAGGCATTCTGAAGGGACCACAAAGATCACCAGGCAGGAAAAAAAGGATCACAATCAATCAGATCGTTGTGTTGTTCTGTCCAATCAACGATCCCCAAAATTGTTCTTAATCTGCAGCATCGGTTATCAGAGTTTTTAAAAAAGTGACAGATAAAAATGAAAGGAAAGGTCATCCATGCCATGCAGAAGCGGAAGGAGATTAAACAGAAACCAGTGCACTTTTGGGGAACATGCAAGACCCGTCTCCGGACCACCAGTGCTGATTGGCCGATGCCGCCGCTTACCTGGGGGTTCGGTTTAACATTGTTATTGTCACTAACGTCCTCGTCCTCCTGTTGGGTTAAAAATGTGTTACTACGTCGCCTCATCCATTAATCTGCTGAATTAAACAGGCCGCATTTGTGCGACAGAAGATGAATGTATGCACACATAATTGAAGTGAAGGTGAAAGTGACTAAGTCGTTGTGAAACGCAACGAAATGCAGCCTCTGAAACTGGAGGGCGTTCAACCTGCAGATTAGTTCCAGCTTCCTGCCCCTCCCTCCAATACTCCAATACCTCCAATACTCCAAACACTCACCATTCACTTTTCTAATGTCCTGCACTTCTTACATTTTCCTTTTTAATATATTTTATGCTTTTTGTGGCATTTAATGTTCTTGTAAACTCTGCTTGTGAGTCGCTTCGGATCGAAGCACCTGCTAAATTAATATGCCAAATGTAAATGTAGCAGGAAAGTAGATCTTCAGGACCAGGGTTGGTGTCACCTACACTAGACGAAGAACAGGACAGTCCTAACTTAGAGCGGAGACGCTGCAGTAATGAGTGGACATACGTGCAGGGAGTCGGAGGAAAGCGAGAGACTGTTGAAGTCTCCATTCAGCAGGTTCATCTTCTGGAGCCTCCTCTGCACCTCCTCTTCAATAAACTCATTTATCCTAAACACACACAAGATTACATCGTGATGCAGGTGGACCATCCCAACTGAGTAACGTCAAAATTCAGGTGATTTAGGAAAGATCAGTGTTAATCAAGCATCTGGAATTAAATTCAGTTTATTATTTAGGTCCATTTTGCATCTGGAGTGTTACCGGTCATCTGTTAAGGGCAGTACTGGGGGAAGACCCTGGATGGGGCTGACTGGACAGTTGGCCACTCCATTCTTCTCCTCATTACTGACTGACAGACTCCGCCCACTTCCTTCGCTCTCACTGATCCTCTGCTTCAGCTGAGCGATCTCCCTCTCCATCCTGAGAGAGAGAGAGAGAGAGAGAGAGAGAGAGAGACCGACCAACAGTCAAATCCAGCACTACGTTCACCATCAGAGCCTCTGCTGTTATTTTTGCAGCCAAATTTCAGATACAGAACAATAAGCATCGGCTCCGTTTGTGCCAATGAGGCAAGTTCCTGAAAGAAGTGAAGAAGTCAATTAGTGATGTTGATCGTGGGAAAATAGCAGAAGTTAATCGAAAAATAAAAGCATAATGCGCTAATGCTCAGTTATGGAACAGTGTTTAGGGACCAGGCCCCAGGATCAGAAGGGTCGTGGGTTCGAGTACCGGACCAGTAGGTTGCTCTGAGGTTCCCTTGAGCAAGGTACCGTCCCCATCACTGCTCCCTGGGTGCTGGATATTGCTGCACTGTGTGTGGGTTAAATGCAGCGAATGCATTTCATTGTGTGCCGTTTCACGAAGACAAAGTCACTTTCACTTCACTTTCGTATGACTGATTTTGATCGGACGTGGTGCAGGAAGAGTCGGCAGACTGTAAAAAGTGTCGTGCAGGAAAAAACAGATCAAAATAAGAGGAATGAGCAGGATGCTTTATCAGAAGTCCTAAGAAACAGAAGGACACACATGGGTTGCTAAGAAAGAATCCACCACCTCTCCTGGTCCAGTTCAGCTCCCAGCAGGGTCACGATGCTCCTTCGACGGCCCTCCTCGGCGTCGGGCTCCAAACTGAGGCTCCGGCGAAAGGCCGAGTGCCTCCTCTCGAGTCGCGCCACCGCCTGCTCCAGCGCCTCCCTCTGCTGCTTCTCCTGCGTCTCCAGGATCTCCTGCTCCTTCCTTCGGACCTTCTCCTCTTGCCGTGCCACGTTGGCCGTGAACTCGTACGTTTGCTGGAGCTGCTGAAGCTGCTCGGCGTTGGCGCTGTGCTGAGACAAACGCTCCTCCTTCTCCTCCAGCTCCTTCTCTATCTGAGAGGTAAAGTTTCAAATACAGCCGTTTTATTTTTCGTGCTCATGTGACTTCCCTGTCTTGTTACAGGGACAGCCCCCTTTGAAGGTTTGGGTCAGGAACCCTCTGGTGGTGCTGCTGAAGGTGGGATTTGAACCTGCAACCCTCTTGGTCCATAGATGAGTATCCCACCACCACCACCACCACCATCAAAGCAACAGACTTTATCTTGTTATTCTAACCTGATAAAGCGTCTCGTCCAGCTCCTTCTCCACCTGATCGGAACTGGGCTCGGTCTCCTGGCCCCTGCCACCGAATCCCTGGGCCCACATCCTGTCTAACGCCTCCTCTGCCCTCTGGCGCTCCTCTGAGACGGCAGGGAGATGGTTCTGGCACAGAGAGAGCAGCTGGCGCTCTTTACACTGAAGCCTGTGTTCAGCCTGAGTCAGCAGCGCCTCCTCCTGGAGGAGGCAGGAAGCATCCTGAGCTCCTCGCTCTGCCGCCTCAAACACCTGCAGGACCGGAGAAACGGACAAGGAGGCTGCGGTTACAGTTTTCAGGTGAGGGACACGTTTGCGTTCATGTTTATTGATCACAGCCCGCCGTAAACCAGATCTGGAAGTCTGTGAGAGATTACTGGATGGTAAAAATGCTATCTGGGAAATAAAAAGGAATGAAAAAGTGAAAAAGCTTTGCTACCATTCTTTGTTTCTCCCTGTGCGTGTGCCGCAGCAGACTGATGGTGGCTCGTTCATTGGCCGACTCCTTCTCCAGTCGTTCTCTCTGCTGGATCAGCGCCTCCTCCAGCGTCGCCAGCTCCAGCGCCTGCTCCTGTTTGAACCTCCTGTAGCGCCCCCTGGCCCTCCTCAGCGCCTCTTCTCCTCCGTCGTCCTCCTCCTGTATGTCCAGTCGTGCCTCCTTGGCCCTCAGGAGCTCCTCCCTGATCTCGGCCAGCGTGCGGCGCTCCTCCTGCAGCCGCCTCGCCTCATCTTGAGACAGCAGAGCCGCCGCCTCCTCGCTGCGCTCGCGCAGCTGCTCCTCCAGACGACCCACCAGGGTGAGCTGCTCCCGCTCCCGCTCCTCCAGTCGCCTGACCGAACACACACAACCGCCGTGGCATAGACACAAATACACGGAGGGAACGTGGAAGTCACTTTCAAAAAGAAAAAATAAAACCATCCTGCGTCCTCACCTCCTCTCCAGCTGGATTTTCACTACCTGCTCCTCTCGCTCCCGTTTGAGTCGCTCCAGCTCCCTGAACAGCTCCGTCTGTTCGGCATGCACCTCCTCATCCTCCTCATCCACCTCCTCCACCTCCAGCACCTCCAGGACTTCCAACACCTCCTCCTCCAACAGAGACCCCTCCTCCAACAGGGACTCCTCCAGCTGATGCAGGTTCTGCTGCTGCTGCAGTAGTTTCTTCTGCTTCTGCTGCTCCTGACCCTGCTGTTCCCGCTCACGTTCCTCCTGAGATACAAAATGGAAATGTTACACTTGATTCCTGAAATATTATTTTTTTTGGCATAGGACAGACTCAAGGCAAGGTTTGAAAAGAAGTATAAATACATTTCTATGTTATATTATCATTCTAGATCTTCATTTAATTTGGGTTCTGCAGTGGGGAACATCAGTGTCCTCCAAGCAGAACACTGGGTTTGGGTTCTTCATCTGGGGAAGTTCATCACACACTAGATTTATCAAAGGGTGTGTCCCTGCCTTACGCCCTGCGAGCTGGGATAGACTCCAGCACCCCCCGTGACCCTAATCAGGACAAGCGGCTCAGAAAATGAGTGAGTGACTCCCGAGATTAATTTTAGTCTTTTAGTCTTCAGTCTGGATAATACTGATTCTAATCTTCTGGATATGACTTTTTTTCTAATTCACTCTAGATTTTGATGTTAATAGAGTTTCATTCTAGATTTTACTGTTAGCAGAACCTCATTTTAGAAATGTGCTGGGGCTTCCCTCTCGACATTAGTGATTAAAACCCAATATAACGATGTTAAAACATTTAGTCCTTTTACACTTTTTCAGTACATTTTAAAATCACCTACAGCCCAGTCCATCATTGTGGACACTTCTAAAGTGTCCTGTTTTCTCAGCTTTCTGGACATGACTTGGCAGGACGTACGATCATAATCGGTGAAAGTGAAAGTGACAACCCTTTCATTGCGAGGTCACAGCACAGTACACAATGAACCACAACAAAATTTAACCCATGCACACAAACACCGTGCAGCAGTGGGCAGCGCCCGGGGAGCAGTGACGGGGACGGTACCTTGCTCAAGGGTATCTCAGGGCAACCTACTTACGTGGGAATCGAACCCACAATCTTCCGATGCGCGGGCAACTCCCTAAGCACTAGGCCACCGCTGCCCAGTGGATCAATTAAGCCTTGGAGTCGAACCCGAATAGAACTCTAGATCTTTACGGTTCTCATCTGATTCAAGCTGGCTGTGCATTTTTGCAAAAAGTGACTCCAAGCGTTTAAAACAGCCCCGTGTGCCTGAATGTCCATGAGGAGAGATTCGATGTCGAGCGTTTGGATGGAGACGCAGGTGCAGTGAGATACCTGGAAACGCTCTTTCTCTGCGATCAGGTCCCTCATCCTGCTCTCGATGTCTTGGCTGCGTCTGCGCAGACTCTCCTCCTGGTGTCGGATGCGGAGCTGCACCTGCTCAGACTCCTTCCTCTGAGACTCCACTTCCTGCTGCATTCGCTCAAGCTCCGCCTTCTCGCTCTTCTGCTTCTCCTCCATCTCCTTAATCAGACGCCTGGCGGGAAAGAGTCACTTTAAACATTTTACTCACCCTTTCTGAAAGGCTGTTTCACAAAAAAATTAAAAGTAAAAAAACAACAAAAAATAAATAAATAAAATAAAAAAAATAAAAACCACTACCACAAATAATAATAAATCACCGTCATCTTAGTAATAGCAGTAATATTATGATTATTAGTAGTAGTCGTAAAAATATATTATTATTATTATTATTATACAACATTATTTATAGAGCACGTTTCATGGATTTAGATGCAGCTCATTGTGTTTTAAAAACCATTCATTTTTAGAAACAATGAATTATATAGAAATAAATAAAAGAATAAAACTGATTTCTTTTATTATGGTGTGATTTAAAACTTAAAAGGTCCACAAATAAAAATGACCAGCGGTTCCCTTTAATGCGCATCATTAGGTCTCCACAATCTGTCAGTTATATAAAGACTTAAAAAGACATTAAAAACCGTGACGGAAGGAAAATATTCAAATAAATGGAAACTAGAAAGCATTTCTCTCACACACACAAACACACACACACTTCCCAGTCAAAGTTTTACTGATCAGGTTTATTTATTTATTTTTTATTATTTTTTTTTAATAATATGATTGACCAGAACTGGCGCAAACCTTTTGTGCTCCAGTTTCTCCAGTTCCTCTCGCTGCTGCCTCTCAAACTCCAGCCTGTAAGACACCACACGGCTAAAGCACAAAGAAAACTGGAGACGTAAGCACATCACACACTCACTCAGACGTCACACGGATGGAGGGAAGGAGCTGCAAACAAAGCAAAGCGACGGCCAAACACTTCTGCACAGCCAGTGGGAATTAAAGAAGCACCGCAGAAAAAATAATGAAGACGCAATAAACACACACACACACACACACACACAAAGTTAAAGACCAATGAGCAGTGACTGGAATGGGACGAGCACCATAAACAAGCAAACAAAAACAGGACATCCGTTATGGACACTGGCTTTGGGACTGGACGGTGTACCTGAAAAACACCGGCACCCTTTCTGTGAAGAGACTGTCAACAGGGAAGAAAAAGAGGGGAAAAAAAAAAAAAAAAAAAAAGGTTTCAGATCCGTCCAGCGAATGATCATACAATCCGAACGGTGTGTGTGTGTAAATATAATTAAGGTGAATTTTGAAACCAGATTTAAAAGCTCAAAATGTTTTATTGAACTTATTTTTAATTGAAGCCAAACATGAAATGACTGTTTTAATTAAGCTTAATACAGATGAAATGTAAGAATGAAAGAAAGAAAGAAAAGGAAAGAAAGAGTGAAAGAGAGCAAAACAAAAAGGATAGAAAGTGTGCAGAAGAGAACAATGAGGTAAAAAACATTAAATAATTAATCAATCAATCAATTTATTGATTGTTTTTTTTTTGTTTTGTTTATTAAATACACCAAACATGAAAGAGAAAAAGAAAGACTGAAAGAGGAAAGAGTGAAAAAGAGTGACAAAGTAAAAATATATTTCAAGAAATACATCACTCCAACATGAAAGAGTGAGAGAAAGAAAAGCAGAAAGAAAGAGTGAGAGAAAGAGACTCTGATTAAACCAGGGAAGTTAAACGTCAGTGTTTGGTTCAGTGTCGAGTTTTTTTTAGAACAAACAAACAAACAAAACTGGATCCGTAACAAACAAAATTTTGTTGTTTATTTATTTGTTATTTTAAAAGATCCTTTTATTTGTCTGACGATCATTCATTCATTGAGGAGTTAAGTCCTCTCTAATGTAGATCATGAAGGGAAAAAAAAGGTTTAACTACGTTCCTGAAACAGGGTTCTAGCAGGGTTCTAGATTTTAGAGCGGCGTCATCGCCATCATGAGAAAAGCTTTAAGCTGAATGAAATCCAGTCCTTCGATCAGGAGGTTCTGATGACGGTGATGAGATGAAGCAGCCCGTCAGGTTCTACTGCAGCAGAACGAGCGCAGCAGGGTTGATGGAGAGAGATGGATGGAAATAGGAGGATGGAAGAGGAGGGGGAGCTCGACTCATACAGAAGAAGAAAGAGAGGAGCACTAGGAAAAAAGAAACAGCAGGAAGAAAAATCACTCATGCTCCCACACACACACACACACACACTTACCCAGGGTTGTAGAGCATCACAGTTGAGAGGTTTTCACAGGACTTGGAAAGATCAGTCATAGACAGACTGAGGGAGGACAGAAGACCACTCTGAAAGACACACACTCGTCTTTCAATCAAAAAACACTTCAAACAAGGGCTGATCATGTGACCAAGATTAGCTTTCATTCTGAAAAGAACGAGGGGACACACTGACCTTCCTCTTCTCTCGGAGTTTCGCCGCTTCTTTAGGATGATTAAATCTGAACATGTTTGTCCGTCCGAGCAGAATAACCGCACCTGCAGGAGGATAAACATCCCTCCTTCACGTCATCCCTCTTTTATTATTCATTTCACTCTCAAACCAGAACAAGCAAGCTCCTCCAGCAGGAGCAAGAAACGATGTTGAATTATAACGAACGACTAAAACGATGACTTCTTCTTCTCTTCATGTCCATGTCCCCTAGTGGACGCGTTCACACTGCCTGCACTCATTCAGTTATAACGGATCACTTCACCCGGAGGACGAGGACGAGGAGAGAAGACAGAAGGAGAGGAAGAGGAACTGACCTTGGTTGAGCTGACAGGGTTCAGTGACCTGGACTCCATTAACAGAACACTGAGCTTCATTCAGAGGAATCAGAGTCACCGTCCCGTTCCGGTTCTCAAACAGACAGTGTTCACTCTCCAGCCCCAAACCATGAAGAACTACAGAGAGAGAGAGAGAGAGAGGTGGAGTTAAAAAATTATTTCAAATTAAAAAGTTAGATTATATAACGGTGCAGTGTTGGTCTAGTGTTTATGGACTAGGAAGATCGTGCGCTCCAGTCCCAGGTCCAGTCCCGTCCCCATCAGTGCTTCCCGGTGCTACTGCAGCATGGTGTGTGTGTGTGTGTGTGTGTGTGAGTGAGTGAGAGAGATTGATTGTGGTCCACTGAGTGCTGCAATTCAAAATGACAAATAGTCACTTTCACTTCCCCCCCCCACCAGACTGGATCTGCTGCAACAGAAGCATCTTTCAGTCGCAAAAGCTGCAAGAGATTCGATGCAGGAAATGCTCACCGATGTCCTGCTCGTTGGCGGCGTCTTCTCGTCCCACGCACGTCCTCCCCTCCTGCAACGTCGCACCACAACCCGTTACACAAGACAAACCTCACAGTGGCTCAAAGCGAAACCAGCTGCAGTTTTAAAGATGACGTCATCATCAGCTTTTTCTCTTCTTTAGTTGTTATTAAATCTTTAATTACAGCGTATATAATTATAGATCAATAAAACATTTATTATAGGCAGTGGTGGCCTAGTGTTTAGTGACTGGGAAATCTCAGACCAGTAGGTTGCCTTGAGGTACCCTTGAGCAAGGTACCGTCCCCGTCATTGCTCCCCAGGTGTGGGCTATAGCTACACACTGCTGCACATTGTGGTTAAATACAGAGAAGCACTTGGTTGTGGTTCAGTGTGCCCAAAATGACAGTCATTTTCAGTTTCACTTCATATAGTAACTATAGAAATTCTGGGGAAATGAAAGTGTGTTCGGGAGGGGTTGAGGAGAGTGTGTTCGGGAGGGGTTGAGGAGAGTGTGTTCGGGAGGGGTTGAGGAGAGTGTGTTCAGTGTTTTTGTGAATCTGACCTTTAGATGGTACAGGATGATCCCAGTGCTGAGCAGATCATCATCAATTCCAATAAGATGAGGAAGTTCAGAGTCCAAAACTACACCGATCCCCTCTTTTCTCAGAGCAAGAGTCTGCTCCTATAGCACGCACGCACACACACACAGTATTTGCAGCATCAAGTATTAGATGGAGAGATATATTTCGAAAGATAGAGACAGAAAGACAGATAATTATATATAATAAATGGTTAAATCAATTTATTACTATTCAGAGAGAGAGAGAGAGAGAGAGAGAGAGAGAGAGAGAGAGAGAGAGCCCAAAAAATAATAATAATAAAAAATTAAACCCGTGTTCCCCCTCTGAAGTAAAGCATGCAGGAGCAGGACTTCATACCTTCAGGATGTTCTGGGTTTCATTCCATTTGTTGGTCCACTCCTTGGTCAGTTCCAGCACCTACAGAGCAAAAGAAATAAATAAAGGCGAGAAAATATTCAAAGAACCCGTCTGCGGCAGGAGCACTGGTTACAGACTTGGATCTGCTGCAGGTGGATGCTCTTACCCTGGCCTCGTTCTGGTGGAGCTTCTCCTCCATACTCAGAGCTGTGGGCGAGTCCAGCAGAGCTATCTGACACGAAAAAAAAAACCAAAAAAACTACAATTCATATTTTCTTAATCAAGATGAACCACAGAAATACTTCATTTCAATCAACCTGACCAGACTCATCATTTATCATCATAACGGATTAACATTATTTATGAATATTCGACGAATCTAAGTATTGTGTCTGCTTTGGTTCCTGAGTGTTGCTTGGATTAGCCTTAAAATCATTATAATTTTTCTATGAGAAATGTTTTAATTTTTTAGGAAAAATTCTACAGATTTCCTGCATATAAAAAAGGAAGCGGGAGCAAAATGAAGTCCACCCTGCAAAACCCGAACTCCTTCTTCTAAATGCTGATGAACAAAAGCTCCAGACCTGGTTCCCCTGCACCAGCAGGGCTTTGAGGCGAGCGATCTCGGCCCGCAGCTCGCGGATCAGCCGCACGTTGGCGTCCTCGTTGATGGTGGGCTTGTTGATGATGTTTTTGGCCCGGTTTGCGTAGCGCAGCGTGCTGAGGGTCTCGCCGTAGTTCACGTCCGCGGGAGAGATGGCTGAGAGGAAACAACGTCTTTACTGGAAAAGCACTTTTTATTTCTGCGAATTATGTCTCATTACATTCACCTCGCGCCACACCGTCCCGTCACCCGCCCCCCAAAAGGGTACCATTAATACACACTTCTTTAATGGTGGTTTGCGGGACAGTTTGCGCCTTTAGCTACTGACTTGCGATCATGATGGTTTTGGAGTTTCCACCCAGACTGTCTTTGAGGAGCCACGTCAGGACAGAGTCTCTGTACGGAACAAACACCTGCTTCTTCTTCAGCTGACCGTTCCCTCCAGCCTGAGACATATCAGCTGAGGAGAGGAAGACACAGAGTGTCCCAGATGAATGTTCACTTTAGGACAAAGACACGCAATCAACAGTAATGATGTAATTACTACCTTCGCTCAACGGTTCTATTAACCGCACACTCTCCTCCTGCACGATTTCACTTTAAAGCCAAAAGGCACATTTGGAAAATTGGAGATATTAAATAATTCTGAGATTTTAATTCAGATGTAATTCATTTCAGTGCACAGGAGCTGGACTTGCAACGCTGTTCTATTATTTGAATACTGTATCTAGTACTTTAAAGTGAATAACTGGACCAAGAGGTTGCAGCTTCAGATCCCACCTCCACGGTGTCCCTGAACGACCCTTAAGGGGAGACTGTCCCTGGATGAAATGGAAGTCGCTCTGGACAAGTGTGTGTTCTACATGACGTAGATTTTGATGCTTTGTGCTGTAATCAGTTCTCCAGTGTGAGAGCTTGACTGTAAAATCTCAAACGTGCACCAAATCTAGTGTTTTTTTTGTACAACATCTGCAGGTGCATCTGGATTTTTCATGCCTGGACATTAAAAACAGATTGCAGGGTGAGTGAGAGGGCAGTGAGATGGTCCTGGGTTTGATTCTCAGGTGGGGCAGCCTTTGTGTGGAGTTCCCACGCATGACATGGAAATCAGAACATCTTACCCAGGGCAGAGATCACGTTGCCAAGGGTAACCAGGCTCTTGTTGATGTTGCCCCCCTCTTTGAGGCGGACGCCCGTGGCTCCTGTAGCATCTGCTCGTTCACTGCCCGCCAGGTCCACCAGGTGGATCTTACTGACTGTTTCGCAGGGCATCTCAGCATCAAACTTCGCCTGAGGGGAGAGAGCGGTGAAGAGGACAGAATGGATAAAAAGAGTGGACAAAGTGAGGACAGCGGAGTGGTTAGGATGCAGGGAGTAGAGGTGGTGAAGGTGAAGGAGTTTAAATATGACAGTTCAGAGTAACGGCGGGTGTGCAAGAGAGGTGAAGAAGAGGGTGCAGGCAGGTTGGAATGGGTGGAGAAGAGTGGCTGGAGTGATTTGGAGTGACAGACGGGAACCAGCAAAAGTAAAAGGAAGGTTTTACAGGCAGGTAGTGAGACCAGCTATGCTATACAGGTTGGAGATGGTGGTGCTGATGAAAAGACAGGAGGCGGAGCTGGAGGTGTCAGAGTTAAAGATGCTGAGATGTTCGTTGGGTGTGATGATGGACAGGATTAGGAGGGACAGCTCAGGTTGGACTTTTTGGAGACAAAGTTAGAGAAGTGAGATTGCGCTGGTTTGGACATGTCCAGAGGAGAGACGAGGAGTAAAGTATCAGCAGAAGGTCACCTGTGTGAAGTTGATGGTGAAGATGGCGTGTGAGCGGCTGCTGGCGTCGTTCATGCCGGTGCTGGCCGTGGTGCGGTTGATGTTTCCTGCCTCCATTAGCTCCTCCACGTCTGTGTAGTTCTGAACCAGGTGCTTGGACAGATCTGAGGAGGTGAAAGATCACAAAGCATCAGACCAGCCAAACTCAACTATTAAACTAATGAAGTTTACTAGCCTACCTAAGGCTAAAGCTGGCTAAATTGATCCATCTTATCCAAACTAATCCTATATGTGATTGGCTAAAAACTAAAAAGGTCATGCTCTACATCAATTTTGACCTTTTTTCTAAGTGTCTGCTGAGTCATCGTCTTTGTAAACCTCTTGGCAAAGCTGCTACCTAATTTTAAACTTTGTATGAGGCGCTTTCGGTTGTGGACGGCGAGCTGTGATACAAGTTTTCCATCAGCACGAGCGTTATTTCCAGCAATTTGTGCAGGATCAGACGTAGCTCATGGCTTTCTCTCCACAGAGAGAGACAGAAATAACTACAGCGGTATAAAAAAAAAAAAAAAAAAAAAAGCATAAAGCATCAGGAGTCTCACCCTCGACATAAGGGCCATCTTTGGGATGCTCTCTGACTCGCAGGTTGTACGTCTTTGCCAGCTTCCTCCTCAGCAGGTCCCGCACACGCTCGTTATAGATCTCCAGATAACTACCAGACAATATAAAAGACAGCTTAACGTGAAAAATGTGAAAGTGAAAGTGACCATTCTTTGTGAACACAGCACACAGTGAAGCACAACGAAATTACACCTCTGCGCACACACGTGCAGCAGGAGGCAGCTATTGAAATCTCCCGGGGAGCAGCGATGGGGACAGTACCTAGCTCAAGGGTACCTCAAGACAACCTACTGGTGAGGGATTCGAACCCACAATCTTCCGATCCTGAGGCCAACTCCCTAAACACTACGCTGCCCCAGTCGTGTGATTCTGTTCAACCGGGCGGCAACGCTGGCCGCAGGGACCCTTTAACCGCTGACCTCACACCCGGACCCCTCTCACCTGACTTCTGTGCGGAATGAAGCTTCGTCCCGGCGGATCATCCCGGATATCCGAGCGAACAGGCCTTCGCAAATCCGAGGAATCAGCCCCAGGTCGCCCTTAAACATACACAGGACAGGGTTACAGCCATCGTTCATCATAAAGACGTTGGCCAATCGGGACGTGATTGGTCTGCGGTTTGCTTTCTCAGTGATGTTGGAACGTTGGTTTTCCTTAAATAGAGCTTTTTACAGCTTTACAGATGACGGAGGCCAAACTCCCTAAAACTGGAAGAAGAAACCGTGGGAGGAACCCGGACTCAGACTTCGCTTTGGACAGTCCTCATAGATTAAAAAGGACGGCAGGATAGCCCACCGATTTTTGCCCACTTCCTAATTTTTTGAGTCAAAAGCAAACCCAAAAAATAAAATAAATAAATAAATAAATAAATAAATAAATGAATGAATGAATAAAATAAAAAATGAGAGACAAACACGTTTGCTGTTGAAACAAAACTCATGTCTCGAAAGGAACAAAACTAAAATTTCAGTTGATCGTTTCAAAATGTATCAATTTATCGGTCAGTTTTCTGACGATTTTTGACGATCAGCTGCAAATTTCAAATTATAGAAGTAAATGAAGATTCCTCTTCGGTTCACACACACACGCCACATTTCTGACCAGCTGACATTAACGTCTAGTGGGTTTATTGGCAAATAGAGTTTTTTAGCCGAAATCTCCGACCGTTGTGCCGCTGAGCCCAGTACGAGGAACCTCAGCGTTTAATCTGGATTGTATATGATGTGTAAACTAATTAAACGAATATTTCCCTGATGAAGATTAAACCTGTCGAACTGACCTGAATGATGTCACTGACGTGAACGTGAAAGTGAACTTTGATACCGACGTACAGGAAGAAACTTCAAAAACATCAGTGAAGGTCTAATTCAGAGCTCATTAATCTCTTTATTACCCACAGAGCAAAACCAAAGAGGACACTTCAGACACCGGACACGTCCCTGTGCAGTGACTAACGACGGATCTGGATTAAAAGAGTGAAAAACTGGAATTTGGAAACCACTGCTTAAATAAAGGTAAACTACTTTCGACAATGACCAACTAAAAGAAGGTCATTTTTAAACTTTGGTCCATGTACGTGTACGTTTTATTTTATTGCACAAGAAAAACTTTTAATGAATATTTTTCCCCCCTTTTTTTTTTTTTACACAGCTGGGATGGAAAACGGAGCTCAGAGAGTCTGGAAAAGAAAGAGTGGACACTTGTCTTACAGGGCTGCCCATCATGGTGTAGGACTTCCCCGAGCCGGTCTGTCCATAAGCGAAGATGCAGGCGTTGTAGCCCTGAAACGCTGCCTTCAGGACATCTGAACCCAGCTCCTTAAACACCTACACACACACACACACACACACACACACACACACACACACACTTTTTAGCAGACGCTCTTATCCAGAGCAACTTCCATGTCCTGATTACAGGGACAGTCCCCCTGGAGACACTCAGGGTTGAGGGTCCTGCTCAGGGACCCAGTGGTGGTAGTGCCAGAGGTGGGATTCGAACCTGGGACCACAGGCAAGCCCCCTACCACTAGACCACCACCACCACCACCCCACACACACTTCAGTAAAATAATATCACGCTTGTTTTGTATTACAACAACACGCCGAAATCTGGGCCACTGGCTCCAGGGAGGTTCCCCTTAATCTACACACAATATTAATATGATCCACAACATCTTGCTTAGCAGAATTAAGGGCAGCGGATTAAGGTCGAAACTGAACTAATGTGAAGATGAACGATGTCCAAGAGCAGAGCTGCTCACGTATGGAGCAAAACCAGCCGTAATTCTTAAGCCCAACGTTTCCACCCACCCAGCCAGAGCCAAGACTTCTCAACGAAGAAACCACAAATCAGTCAAATGGAGAGATGGTATTATTGGAGAACCTAGCATTCTGAAGCACTGTCAATAAGGAGAACATTATAGAACAGTATGAAGCAGTAAAGTAGATCTTTAGAAAGCAGAAAAATCGCATGAATATTGTAGAACAGTGTGAAAGGGGGCAGAGAACCCTGCAGAACCATGTAACATTGTAGGACAGCATGAATTGAGCCAGAACCCTGCAGAACGGCGCGGACAAGATGGAGAACCCTGCAGAACTGCGAGAACGGGTCAGAGAACCCTGCCAAATGAGCACAAAAAAACAGGATGGAGAAGCCTGCAGAACGGTGTGAATGTGGGAAAAAAAGATAGTAGAATAGCGTAACTAATGAGAGGACAGTGTGATTGGACAGAGAACATTCTAGAACCATGTGCATACACACACACACACACACACGCCAGCAGGGTTTGGGGTTTTGAGTCTGTTTGCTCTGGTCTGCCTGATCTGGAGGTCAGAGTGCAGGAAGCTCTGAATCTGCAGCCGCTCCAGAAGAACGCCGTCCTAAATTCACAGTAGAACAGGAGCATTTGAACTTTACCAGCCCAAAGCGTACGAGACCAGAGGGTAAGCGGATTTGGGCATCAAAGCTGATTATGCCATTCATACGCCCCGAGCTCAGACCACAGACCTAGAAACCAAAATCTCAGTTCCTCCAGAGCAACAGGTGCACGTACACCACAGACTAAACTGGAGGACGACCGGACCGTGACGTCCACCAACACGACCGAGATCATCCCGTCAAACCGTCCTGCACCAGTCATACACCTACCGGCGTGGGACCTGTACATCATGTGACCTTCCCAAACCCCACAGAGAGGTTAATGCTGGGCTGTTCAGTTCATTTAGCCCAATCTATCCACATACCGGCCTCGTTCACACATCCAGTGACTGGATCTCTACAAACGCTGCAAAAAATAAATAAATACTTTTATATTTTTTATCCCAAATATTATCAACCAGCCAAGACGTTTTACAGAAACAGCATCAGAACCATGTCTTTTTGACATATTCCACAAGTTCGTGAGGAGATTTAGAGATTTACAGCTAAAAAGCTGGAGATGAACTCCTAACACACCTTTATTTTTTTCCCACTCTTCGCTCCAAACTGAGGCAAAAGGAGGAAACGTCAGACATTAAGCATGTTTTGGCAGATTAGCTCCACTTGAGGGACGCGGAAAAATGGCGTAAATCAAATTTTTGGCAACGTGTTTGGGAAAATGCCAGGGGGATTATTTTTAAAATCGAAATCAGATCCAGCTTCACCTTCTCTTGTGATGCAAAGCCGGAGCTGGTGCGATCGCCCGAATCGTACGAAAAATCATACGTGAACGTTTTAGTCCTCTCTCTCACGCTGTCTCCGGTCACGCCGTCCGGGATCTGGACGAAAAGAGAGAAAGACGAGTGAGACATTCTGGACCAAAGCACATCGTTTCATCAACTGCTGTGAAGGCTCATTCAAATATTTGACTATGATCATTAAAATCGTGTTTCAACCTGTTGGACTCGTTACCCTGGCAACGAAAAAGACAAATCGGACAAACTTGAAACAACTCAGGGAAACAGACAGTGCTGTGCAAAAGTCTTGAGCCCCTCATTTGCCTCCAAAGAGTCAGACTTTCTTGAATTTTTAACATGTTATTGAGGAACAGTTCTCCAGACTGAAGCACAAAGTTTTTGTTTCTCATTTTCAGTGCAGTTCCTGAACCTGTGCAGTTTGTTTGTTTGAAGCCACACTGCGATCTTCGTATGAAAACCCTACAGAATAGTGCACTCCAGAGTGAGCAGTGCACTCCAGAGTGAGCAGTGCACGAGGGAATGATTTTAGAGACAGGGACGAGTTCAAAAGTATCTATGATGCATTAAAATACAATTAGGCAAAAAAAAAAAAACCTAATATTTATTATCATTATTTATATTATTATTAATAATAATAATTTTTACATTATCATTTAAATCATTTAACTACAAATAATTTAGAATATTTCAATTTGCTGTTGAAATAAGCTGCATTTTTGGCTAATCTGGTCCAAATGGGGGGAAAAAAAAAAAAGACAATAATGTAAGAAGAAGATTTTGCGTACTTACATTAAATGTCTCGCTAAAACTCACCTTCAGGTTCGTGATTGTGGTTTTGTTCCCCGCCATTTGAATGATGTTCTGGGCAGACAACTCTTTTTCACTGAAAAAAAAGAAAACGTCTTTAGACTTCCTGTCAGAGACTTTATTTAACAGGATTAAGTAACTGGATTCTGTGGCTTGAGGATTGAAGGATCTACAGCCGGGACGGTTCACGATGCTGAAAACGTTCTGGAAATAAAACAGAACATGATTATTATAACAGACGTCAGTGGTGGTCTAGTGTTTAGAGACTAAGCCCCAGGATCAGAAGGTCATGGGATCGAGTTCTGAACCAGCAGGTGCCCTGAGGTACCCATGAGCAAGGTACTGTCCCCATCACTGCTCCCAGGTGCTGGATACAGCTGCTCACACTCGGTGTGTGTGTGGGTGAAAAGCAGAAGCGTTAGGTTGTGGTTCACTGTGTCTCACTTTCACTTAAAAGAAGTCAATGGGCAGGGGCCATCACACACACACACACACACACACACACATTTATTGATTCCAGCTACAAAGTGAACGGCCTTAACTTGAAATCCTTCCAAACGCAAATGCACTTCAAGTGTTTCTAAAAGAAGACACTCCCGTTGACCTCTGGATGACCTTCACTGAACCAGTATCAACAGAACCAGCATGAAACCTAACTGATGGAAACATACACTGCTGTGCAAAAGTCTTGACCCCTTCATTTCATCATATTTGAGTCCAAAGAGCATCTTCTGCTTTTCACCCATACAGCAGGGGGCAGCCATTTAAAACACCCTGGAGCAGTGATGGGGACGGTACCTTGCTCAAGGGTATCTCATGGCAACCTACTGGTCTGGGATTCGAGCCCAAGCCCTATCGATCCTGGGGCCTAGTCCCTAAACCCTAGACGATTGTTACATGTTGAGGAACATTTCTCCAGGCTTTCTGAAGGAGTTTTTGTTTCTCATTTTCAGTACAGTCCCCGTATCTAAGGGCAACCAGCATGAAAATAGAGTCTGAGCGAACCTTTTGGGTTTGCAGCTACAGCAGGGTTAAATCCTGGTGAAAGAAGGTTTACAGGACGGTGAAGTGGCGCTGATGACAGACAGGCGGCGGAGCTGCAGGGGAGTTAAAGATGAAAACCTGGACTTCGGCTTGAATAAGATCAAACAAACATTTTGTTTGTGTGAGATCAAAGGAGGTGAATTCATTAGAAGGAGGTTAATTAATGAGGTCGTTACATACATTAATTAGTTCATTAGATACATCAAATAAATGCATGTCTGTGATGATCGATTTTCTCTTTTCTGTAATATTGTAAGTTTAATCCAGCACGGCTTGACGAAACACAAAATGCAAATCCGTGTTAAAACCGCTCAGTGTGTTCAGGCTTCAGCACCTGACCTGCAGCCACACCCCTGTGTGTTTGAACACACACTGCACACAGAAAATGCACTACTGTCTCTGAAGCACACACTCGCGCACACACACACAGGACATTTCCACCGAGCAAAGTGTGTCCTGTGGTCACGAGCAGCTTTTAGCCTGACTCATCAGGAATATTTTCAACAGGGGGAATAAAACTGACTGACTACAGTAGAAATGATCATGGTGCTCCAGGAGAACAACAATAAAGGTTCTCACTAAATATTTTACTGCATTAGCCCACATTTCTGCATTCTTAAGAAGCTGGCTGGTGGTGGTCTATTGGTAGGATATTCGTCTATAGATCCAAAGGTCTTTCAAATCCCACCTCCAGAACCACCACCACTGGGTTTCTGAGCCACGCCCTCTTAACTCCAAGTTGCTCCGGGGAGACTGTCCCCGTAATTAGGAAATGGAAGTCACTCAGATCAGAGAGGCTGATAAATGCTGGAGAAGCTGGAAAAGCCAAAGTGGCAGAAAAAAAAGTGCATTCTTAAAGTGAAAGTGAAAGTGACCACCGCTGTCAGTGTGAAACGCAGCACAGCACAACACAACGAAATTCAACCTCCCATTTCACCCACACGGGCAGCTATTGAAAGCGCCCGGGGAGCAGTGACGGGATGGTAACTTGCTCAAGGGTACCTCAGGGCAACCTACTGGTGAGGGAATCGAACTCACACTCTTCTGATCCGGGGCGACTCCCTCACCACTACGAAACCGCTGCCCCGTTCACGGCTCTTTCAGAACATTCTGTGAGTGAGCTTTTAGAGGGAGATGTCTGGTTCCATTCACCACCACTGTGGAGCATTTTTACACCAAACCTGCTGAGAGTCGCTCTGTTTACAAACTATATACAAACAAAAAATATGGAGAGAAAATCAGAGGAGAACGTAAAGTGATGTGACGGCGGAGAGGATGATGATGAGTGTGTGTGTGTGTGTGTGTGTAATAAACATTTACGGCATTTAGCAGACGCTCTTATCCAGAGCCACTTCCATGTCCTGATTACAGGGACAGTCCCCCTGGAGACACTCAGGGTTCAGGGTCTTGCTCAGGGACCCAGTGGTGGTGGTGGTGGTGCTGGAGGTGAGATTGAACCGGGGACCTCTTGATCCAGAGGTCCGTAGACAAGTACCACCACTGGACCACCAGCAGGAATAAACAGTTAAGAGGGTTGACAATGAGTGTGTGTGGTGAATGAACAGTTAGGAAGCTTGCTGGAGCTGATGATGAGTGTGTGTGCGAGTTGCATGTAGAGTTAGAAAGCTTGATGGTGATGATGGGTGTGTGTGTGTGTGTGTGTGTGTGCGTGCACGTTGAATGAACAGTTAGGAAGCTTGCTGGAGCTGATGATGAGTGTCAGTGTGTGTGTGTGTGTGTGTGTGTAGTGAATGAAGTTAGGAAGCTTGCTGGTGATGATGATGATGATGATGGTGTGTGTGTGTGTGTGTGTGTGTGTGTGTGTGTGTGTGTGTAGTGAATGAACAGAGTTAGGAGGCTTGCTGGTGATAATGATGAGAGTGTGTGTGTGTGTGTGTGTGTGTGTGTGTGTGTGTGTGTGTGTGTAGTGAATGAACAGAGTTAGGAGGCTTGCTGGTGATGTGATGGTGATGGTGTGTGTGTGTGTGTGTGTGTGTGTGTGTGTGTGTGTGTGTGTGTGTGTAGTGAATGAACAGAGTTAGGAGGCTTGCTGGTGATGGTGGTGATGATGATGTGTGTGTGTGTGTGTAGTGAATGAACAGAGTTAGGAGGCTTGCTGGTGATGGTGATGTGTGTGTGTGTGTGTGTGTGTGTAGTGAATGAACAGAGCAGAGGTTTGCTGGTGGATGTGATGATGATGATGTGTGTGTTTGTGTGTGTGTAGTGAATGAACAGTTAGGAGGCTTGCTGGTGATGGTGATGATGATGATGAGTGTGTGTGTGTTTGTGTGTGTGTAGTGAATGAATAGAGTTAGAGGTTTGCTGGTGATGTAGATGCTGGGTGATGGTGATGATGAGGATGATGATGTGTGTGTGTGTGTGTGTGTGTAGTGAATGAACAGAGTTAGGAGGCTTGCTGGTGATGATGATGGTGTGTGTGTGTGTGTGTGTGTGTAGAATGAACAGAGTTAGAGGCTTGCTAAGATGATGATGATGATGGTGGTGTGTGTGTGTGTGTAGGAATGAATGAGAGTTAGAGGCTTGCTGGTGATGGTGATGATGAGATGGTGTGTGTGTGTGTGTGTGTGTGTGTGTGTGTGTGTGTGGTGAATGAACAGAGTTAGGAGGCTTGCTGGTGATGGTGATGTCAGATGTGTGTGATGATGATGGTGTGTGTGTGTAGTGAATGAACAGAGCTAGGAGGCTTGCTGGTGATGGTGATGATGATGTGTGTGTGTGTGTGTGTGTGTGTGTGTGTGTGTGTGTGTGTCTCACCGGGTGTTGATGGGTCGGACCCTCACGGCCACGCGGACCGAGGCCATCCCGGGACAAGCGGTTGATGGTGATGATGATGGTGTGTGTGTGTGTGTGTAGTGAATGAACAGAGTTAGGAGGCTTGCTGGTGATGATGATGATGATGATGATGATGTGTGTGTGTGTTTGTGTGTGTGTAGTGAATGAACAGTTAGGAGGTTGCTGGTGATGGTGATGATGATGATGAGTGTGTGTGTTTGTGTGTGTGTAGTGAATTTAACAGAGTTAGGAGGCTTGCTGGGTGATGGTGATGATGATGATGATGGTGTGTGTGTGTGTGTGTGTGTGTGTGTGTGTGTGTGTGTGTGAGTGAATGAACAGTTAGGAGGCTTGCTATGATGGTGATGATGAGAGTGTGTGTGTGTGTGTGTGTGTGTGTGTGTGTGTGTGTGTGCAGAACAGAGTTAGGAGGCTTATTGGTGATGGTGATGATGAGAGTGTGTGTGTGTGTGTGTGCAGTAGTGTGTGCAGAATGAACAGAGTTAGGAGGTTTGCTGGTGATGGTGATGTTGGTGATGGTGGTGGTGGTGGGATGATGATGATGATGATGATGATGTGTGTGTGTGTCTCACTGGGTGTTGGATGGTCGGACCTCGCTGGGCCACGCGACCGAGGCCATCCCGGGACAAGCGGGGGGGGGCTGGACGGTCCCTCACAGCTCCATAGAGCGGACAGCGGCGACAGAGACGGAAACCCAGCCCTGCACTGCCGCCTGTCCTCCCTGTCACCCTCCCGCTCTCTCTCTCCCTCTTTCTGTTTACTGCTGCTTTTAAAGAGCCTCCGTCCAGGCTGGACGCGTCCCGCAGGCTCTGCCGCCCCCCTCTGTCCTGGAGGAGGGGCAGTGAGCGAGGACAGATCAGAGCGGAGTGGACCTGAAATCAGACTTTATGGTCTTCATTGTGTCCAGAGCACATAGGGGACTTCAGGACCAAACTGTCCTGAATCCAAAAATACCTGAAACCTCTGTTAATACTTAGATTCATCAGAAAAAACGGAATCCTACCACTTGGAAGGACTGTAGAGTTATAGGACTGGTAAATATCCTCACTTCAATAATATACAAATTGTCTTTCCATATTATCCATGTGGACAGCACAGGATAATAAAAATATTTATTATTAATTATTTATTATTGTTTACTGTTATTATTATTATTATTATTACATACATATTATTATCAATAACAGCAACACTAATAACAATACGTACATATTAGATATTGTTAAATAAAAGTCACATGTTATAAAAGTGCGTTGGCTATTAAAATCCTTTTCTCTGTCCATCCTCAAAGACCGCTTTAACTACACCATCTAACCCGTTGTTTAAAATTAATCCCGACGTTTCTGGAAAGGACTTTTATTTTACTGCTAAAACTACATTTCCCATAATGCTTCGCGAGAAGTTTTCTCCCTGTCGCGTGCTCATACTCCACCTGTGCGCCGTGTGTCGCGCGGTAAACTTAACGCTGGATGTCTAGTGTGTTTGGGCGGTAGAGAGGTTTTCAGGTTTATTTATTTTCATTTAATTTTCTGTAGAAGTGTGAAATGTTCAACACCCCCAGAGGAACCCCGGGGTCCGGGCGCCGACAGGCTCAGCGACCCGGCGGGAGGAAGACTGTGAGCGGGGCCAGTCTACTGTTCCCGGAGGGGTTCACTACCAACCGGGTACAGTACACACACACACACACACACACACACACACACACACACACACCTACTACTGTTCTCCCCCCGGAGGGGTCTACCACCAACCGGGTACAGTACACACAATACGTCATTTCATACACACACACACACCTACTGTTCTCCCTCCGGAGGGGTTCACTACCAACCGGGTATAGTACACACACACACACACACACACACACACACACACACACACCTACTGTTCTCCGAGGGTCTTTACTACCAACCGGGTACAGTACACACACACACACACACTATACACACCACACACACTATACACTATACACACACACACTATACACACCACACACACACACACACACACACACCTACTGGTTCTCTCCGGAGGGGTCTACTACCAACCGGGCACAGTACACACACACACACACACACCTACTGCTCCTCCCTCCGAGGGGTTCACTAACAACCGGGTACAGTAGACACACACACACACACACCCACTGTTCTCCCGGAGGGGTTCACTCAACAACCGTACAGTACACACACACACACACATTACCAATACCCCATTGTTCTCTCTCCTAGGAGGGGTCTTACTAACAACCGGCAGTACACACACACACACACACACACACCTACTGTTCCCGAGGGTCTACTACCAACCGTAAGTAGTACACACACACACACACACACACACACACACACACCTACTGTCTCTCCGCCCGGAGGGGTTCACTACCAACCGGGTACAGTACACACACACACACACACACCTACTGTTCTCCCCCCGGAGGGGTTCACTAACAACCGGGTACAGTACACACACACACACACACACACACACACCTACTGCTCCTCTCCGGAGGGGTCTGGCCACAACCGGTATAGTACATACACACACACACACACACACACACACACCTATCGCCCCGGAGGGGTTGTCTACTACCAACCGGGTATAGTACACACACACACACACACACACCTACTGCCCTCTCCGAGGGGTTCACTAACAACCGGGCACACACACACACACTATACACTATACACACACACACTATACACACCACACACACACACACACACACACACCTACTGTTCTCCCCCCGGAGGGGTTCACTACCAACCAGGTACAGTACACACACACACACACACACTTACTGTCTCTCTCCGGGGAGGGGTTCACTACCAACCGGGTACAGTACACACACACACACACACACACACACACACACACACACACACCTACTGTTCTCCCCCCGGAGGGGTTCACTACCAACCGGGTACAGTACACACACACACACACACACACACACCTACTGTTCTCCCCCCGGAGGGGTTCACTACCAACCGGGTACAGTACACACACACACACACACACACACACACCTACTGTTCTCCCCCCGGAGGGGTTCACTACCAACCGGGTACAGTACACACACACACACACACACACACACACACACACACACACACACACACACACACCTACTGTTCTCCCCGGAGGGAGACACACACATACACCACATACTTCAGAAACACACACACACACACACTATACACTATACACACCACACACACTATACACTACACACACACTATACACTACACACACACTATACACTACACATACACAATAATAATAATATACACACACACACTATACACACCATACACACAATTCATACAATAATAATTATACACACACACAATAATTATACACAACCATACACACACACACACACTATACACTACACAATACACACACACACACTATACACTACACAATACACACACACACACTATACACTACACACACTATACACTACACACACACACGCACTATACACTACACACACACGCACTATACACTACACACACACGCACTATACACACCATACACACTAAGGCCATAACTGATGCTAATGATAACACTCAGACACACATCATTGTCAATTTATACACTTAGACACACACACACACTATACACACACACTATACACACTACACACACACACACACACACTATACACCATACACACTATACACTAACACACACACTATACACTACACACACACACACACACAACACTATACACACTACACACACACACACACACACACTATACACACACACACACTATACACTACACACACTATACACTACACACACTACATACTACACACTACACTACACACACTGGATTAAAGACACACTACAGACACACACAAACACCACATACTTCAGAAACACACACACACACACTCACATACTACACACACACACACACTGGATTAAAGTCACACTACAGACACACACAAACACCACATACTTCAGAAACACACACACACACTACATACTACACACTACACTACACACACACACACACTATACACTATACACACCACACACACTATACACTACACACACACTATACACTACACACACACTATACACACCATACACACCACACACACTATACACTACACACACACTATACACTACACACACACTATACACACCATACACACCACACACACTATACACACCACACACACTATACACACCACACACACTATACACTACACACACACTATACACACCATACACACCACACACACTATACACACCATACACACCACACACACTATACACACCACACACACTATACACACCACACACACTATACACACCACACACACACACTATACACTACACACACACACACTACACTATACACTACACACACACACAGACACACACACACACACAGGTGAGAAACTGCAACGGTGGTGGTTGTTGAAGTCGTTCCTGTTGTGACCGTTTGCCGTGATGTGGACGTTGTCCAGTGTTCTGGCTGTTGATTCGTCTCCTGACTGACGGGACTTGTCTCCGCAGCAGAGGGACGCCCACTCGGGTTCAGAGCTACGCCACGGTGGACTCGGTCCATTTCGACGTGCAGACGTTCGGGTCGTCCCTGCCGGTTAAAGTGATGGAGGCCCTGACGATGGCAGATGCGGACGACCAGATCTCGGTGAAGGTGGAGGAGTCTGGCTGGGCCTGGATGGTGTGTGGAGAGAGGCTGATTATCTGGAAGATCTGTCAGACTCCAGTGGCGAAGGTACGCCCAGATGAACCTGGAGAAGAGCCAGAGTTGGCCTGGAGGACGAGGGGGGGTCGTGGTAGTTTTGCCTTTGATGCAGATTCCAAATGTAGCAACGATACTGAAGATACTTTGATGTTTTCTTCTACATGTTCTGCTGATGAACAAAGTAGAGGTTTCTTGTTTTTTGTGTATGTCTTCTCTTTCTTTCGGCTTTTCCTGTTTAGGGGTCGCCACAGCGGATCATCCGTCTCCATTTCTTCCAGTCCTCTGCATCTTCCTGCTTCAAACCCTCTCCATGTCCTCTCTCCCCACGTCCATAAACCTCCTCTTTGGTCTTCCTCTTCTCTTTCCTGCAGCTCCATCTTCAGCATCCTCCTTCCAATATACTCCTCGTCTCTCCTCTGCACATGTCCAAACCAACGCAGCCTCGCTTCTCTAACCTTGTCTCCAAGACGTCTAACCTGATCTGTCCCTCTAATACACTCATTTCTAATCCTGTCCGTCCTCGTCACACCCAACCAACATCTCAGCGTCTTTAACTCTGACACCTCCAGCTCCGCCTCCTTCCTTTTCATCACTGTCTCCAACCCGTGCAATATAGCTGGTCTCACTACTGCCCTGTAAACCTTCCCTTTTACTCTGGCTGGTTCCCGTCTGTCACAAATCAGTATTAAAGGCGCAGTAACGAAGAATATGAAAGGAATAAAGAAACACTGAAAATGGTCATTTAAAATACACACGTGGCGTGTATATATTTTAAACCATATTAATGTTCTATCTAAAAATATTTAATATCTAATTAACATATTTTGAGATACACGCACACTCCCTCTCTCCCTCTCTCCCCCCAGCTGTCGGTGTGTAAGGACCTCCAGCTGCCCCCCAGTAAATATACATACTGTGCGGACCTGGTCTCCATCAGCTCCTCCGTCCCGCTGGAAGCGGCCTCCGTCCAGGTACTGCCAGCAGCCTCGGTTAGGTCTGTACTGAATGCAGTTTCCTGACAAAAGATTAAGAAGCTTGGCTCAAAACCCAAACCTCCTCCTAACAGTGTGTCATCAGGAACACGTCACATTTAGCCGAATCCAAAAAAAGTCAAAAAGGAGAATCTACACCGTTTCGATTTAGACTTTTTGCTCTGTTTTAGTTTCTCTTTGAATCTGCTGCTCTCTCGTTTGCTCTAGTCTGTGTACGTGCTGGCCGTGTCTCCGGAAGGCTTGGCTCGCTTCTGGCCCAGTCTGGCCCACGAGGGGATGTACACGGAAACGCCCACTAACCTGGGAGGACACCTGTGTAATTACGTCACTGCCGTCCGGGTGAGGAATTAGTGACCCACGCCTGCAGTGCAGTTTTTAAATAGCTTTTCTTCCGTTTGAATGATTCACACTCTTTGAACGGATCTTTTCTTCATTGACATGATTGCATTTACCTTCTTAATCTCACTCTTGTTCTCCGTTTCTTCATTCTTGCCGCTCGGCCTCTCTTTTCTTCTCTCAGGGGGGAAGTTTCATCGTGTCCTCATACCGTGGACAGCTGCTGCGTGTCTGTGCAGATGGTTCTGGAAAGTTGGCGCAGAGGGAGCTGCCGCAGGGTCAGGGGATGCTGTCGGGAATCGGTCGCCGAGTCTCCAGCCTGTTTGGTATCCGTGGTCCTCCGGCCGACACATCTGTGAGCATCGCTGCCTCATATCGACTTCTCTTCGTGTTTTCCCTCGAGGTTGGAATTTGTGGTCAAGTGTTTAGGGCCTCCAGGATCAGAAGGTCATGGGTTTGAGTCCCAGACGAGTAGGTTGCCCCGAGGTACCCTTGAGTGAGGTACCATCTCCATCACTGCTCCTCGGGTGCTGAAAATGACTGCTCACTGCTGCACAGTGTGTAGGTTAAACACAGAGAAAGAATTTTGTTGTTTCACAAGGACGAATAGTCACTTTCACTTTCCCTGGGGCAGCAGTGGCCTAGTGGATAGGGAGTTACCCCGGATCGGAAGATTGTGGGTTCGATTCCCCTCACCAGTAGGTTGGCCTGAGATAAGACGAGGTGTAAAAACAGATAAAAATCCTACAAGACCCAAACTGCCCTGAGGTATCCTTGAGCAAGGTACCGTCCCCGTCACTGCTCCCCGGGTGCTTTCAGTAGCTGCCCCCTGCTGCACGTGTGTTGAATTTCATTGTGCTGTGCTGCGTTTCACAATGACAAGTTGTCACTTTCACTTTTACTTGTTGAGGTTTGTGTGTTTTGGCTGATTTGGTTTGAGATGAAGCGTCGGTATCTTCTCCAAACTCCCGCCGATGGTTCAGATTGGTCGTAAGGTCAGAAGTGTTGACCGCAGCACACACTCAAGAACCAATGCAGTGTGTTTTAAGCAGGTCTTACTTCTGCTGAAGGCGCTCTGGATGAACCAATTCCAGAAGACCATTCATGCCACAGTTACCACTGTAGAAACTGCACACGCTGCAGATTAAACTGGATTAAAACGTCTCCAGTTATTAGTTTTGGGTCTGTAAAGATTAGTATTTTCTCTGGTTTTTAATATGTATGATTTTCTTTTTGCAGTACTCTTTAATGGGATCATAATTTGTATATTGTTCTTTTTACCATCGTGCTTTTGTAATTATACCACCGTGTTGCGTTTATTTATTATCTTTTCCGACTTGAATCCCTTACGTCAAGCAATTTGGACTGAATTTTGATTTGTGAAAGGTGTAAATAAATTATTTTTTGCATTATAATAATAATAATAATAATTCGTTCCACTTTTATTACTGTCAGGCTTTAAAAACTGCACTCTTTCAGATTCACACCGGATTAAAATCAGTTACTACTTTCACATATTTTCCAATCCGTCTGATCTTTACACTTTATTTTTTTTTTTTGTCCATGTTCTCTCTCTCAGGTGCACAGTGTTTTGTGGGTGGCGGACACCAGTTGTCTCTACACTCTCAGTACGTGTGGTCTTAGTAAGTGGGACGTTGGGGAAAGTTCGGAGGTTCAGGTCCTGAGCTGGAACGCCTGTCCGAGTCTCGCCGACAGCATTGCAGACGCCATCTGGGTGAGGGACGCTCCTCAGAAGAGCGCAGAGGGAAAAGGAGCGTTTTATTGTTAAAGCTTTTAAAGGTTTAAGAAAGTGTGAGACTTTGTTTCTGGTTATGAATTTGAGTTCTTGCTCATACACGAGGAGGAGAAAAAAATCTGAGTGATGATCAGAGTCTGCTTATTTCTACAAACACTATTAAAACCCACATTTTAAGCCTAATTTATTTGATTAAATCCTGGATTAACGTGTTTCATGTGATTAATACATCACTACAGCTGAACACATGGTCCAGTGGTCTGGGATTAGGGCCCATAATCGGAATGAGTTCGAATCCCCGTCCAGTAGGTTACCTTAAGGTACCTTTAAGTGAGGTACCGTCCCCAACACTGCTCCCTCCTGTTCTGCCGATTCGATGGGTTAAATGCAGACAAGCATTGTGGCTTGCTGTGAGCTGGTGAAGCTCTGAGCTGAAAGTGGGGGTTGGTTTGTGACTGTGTTTTGTTCCAGGGCTCAGAGAGTAACTACGCTGAAATGAAGGAAGGCGTGAACGTGGCCTACCTGGACATGCAGCTGAGCCAGTGAGTAACTTGTTCTCATTTAAAAGAGCAAATTGACCCCGAAACCACATGATACTGTTCGAGAAGCAGTGAAAAATAAGGGGCTGCGAAAGGTGATCACCGATTTGCAGATGTGAACAACAACAACGCCCTGATCTGCTAAGTGGCGTGAGAGTAGAGGATGGATGTAATTTGGGGTCGATTCTGGACTGAAAGTGTTTAAATGCTCATCCTGGGGTGTTGTGTTCCTTCAGCGCTGGTCTGGTGGTTTTAGCTGCAGCCTGGCACCCTGCTGATACTCCATGCTTGGCCTATTTCTGCCTCGTCACGCTCCCAGACACTGCCGGACCTCCTTCAGACGAGCTGTCTGTAGAAGTGACCAAATACAACCCACCCTTTCAGGTACACTCTGAGAACATCGATTTCATGGTGTGACACAATGTTCCACCTTTTCACCAGCAGACCTTCAACAGCAGACCTATACTGTTCTTGTAAAAATATACATCACAAGAATTCCTCTCAACCTTCTCCAACCACATCCAGCTCTTGTTTGAGGGGAAACAGTCTGGATGTGTCTTAGGACACAGTATGACTTACTGTGAGCTATAAAGCTGACAACGTCAGGGCTTGTGTTCAGGAAGACTGGTCTAGGATCAGACTAATGCATGTTTTATGATCATTAATGGCACAAAAAAATGATTCTAGATCAGTTTTAAACTGTAGGTGGTCTGTAAACTCTGAAACGGCTCCATTTGTCAATTTTGGTTTCAGATATGATATTTTTCTCTCTCTGCCTCTGTGTCTCTCGCTCTTTCAATCTTTTTTCCTTCTCTATCACCATCATTAGACTGAGGAGGAGCTTCAGAAGACACGTTTGGTGTTGCCACGGGCGACCAGTCCCGCAGCTTATCTGTATAATGAAGAGCTGGTGTTTGCCTGCACCACCGGAACGGGCCGCGGTGGACTTCCTGAAGAAAAACTGTCCTTCAGCTCTCCCGGTATGATCAGCGCAGACTGGACAGGGGCTGGAAACTCCCTTGAGGTTGAAACATTCTTAAAATAACGGTGGAAGCTGTTTTTAAACCAGAATAAAGGTTCGGGCGAATAGCCAGCATATCTAAATGCATATAAACGGCTGAAAGTTGATGAACACTTAAGAATTTTTCAGATTTCATATCTTAAACTTGCATCATCTGATAAAGTCGTGTCAGTAGACAAGGAGGACCCACTTAAAACAAGTGTTGCAGAGAAATAAGACTAAACTAAAGGCTAAACAGATCAGTCCTGGAGGATTAATAGTCCGTTACCAAACAGAGAACAGCTGTAAATATGGGGAGTGGCTGGGACTGATCACATGAACCGCTTGCTTCAGAAGCTTTTAAAGGGATTCCTGACTTTCAGGCACCTCTGTGTGCTGCTAGTGGTGTCCTGTACTGAACACTGTAAAAAAGAACCATATCTCTGCAAAATTAGATACTAAATCCCGGCTCACACAGCCGTGGCAATGATTTGAAACTTTTTTCTTGGCAGTGAGGGTTTTTTCCAGTAAAACAGCACATAGACGAATATAAATACAGTAAAAGTAAGCTTTAAAGAAGGAGAAAAGGACCCAGGTTTGGTTCTGATACGCTCTGATTCTGTGCAATTAGGTGCTGCGAACACACACTCATTAAATCTGAGTTTGTTAAGTGCAGTATTAGTCTTTTTGAGTAAATGCATGATTTCTAAATTAAAATCCTTCACTGATCATCCTCTCAGCCTTTTTCGCACAGCATGGTAAGTTGCAAAGGATCTTTAAAGGTTTACGGCTCAGCGATCCGCCGATTTGTTCTTTTCAGGTCATCCCTCTCTGCTGTTCTCGTTAAATCCAGTTTGAACGTTGCGTTTTTGTCCTGTAGGAGACCGTATTCGTGGTGGAGGAGTGTGTGCCAACCTGCCCGTGTTTTTCTCCCAGAACAACGGCCTGGTGGCTGTTGTGGCCAGAGAGAGCACCTCCATCCTGCCGGAGAACATGGAGGAGTCCCTCTGCACCTCAGTGGCAGGACCTGGACCAGAGGTACAGATAAAGATTAAAATGGGACTCTGACACCCCGGACTGAAGATGAGAGATTGGGAATCTGAGAGGTTTCTCCCTGATTTAGTGGTTATATAGTCGTCCTGGGGTTTTTCAATTTAAAAAGTATTGAATTCTGTACTTTTGAAGATTTAACTTCACCTTAAACGTTAACCAAACGATGTGTTTATCATCTAGATTTCAGATTAGGTTCTTCATCTTAGGTTGCTGATCATTTGCTGTGTGTTCTGCAGGGAACTCCCCTGGAGACGCCTCCAAAAATGGACACAGTGGCACAAGAAGACAAAACGAAACTGCTAAAACAAGCCTTCTTGCAGTTTTGCAGGTGAGCAACATCCTTTATGTGCCCTACATTTTCACAGAAATGGAATAATGTAAGGTATCAAGGCGTCATTTTGCTTAACATCTGTATTTTGGCAATATATCCCAGACCAGTAGGTTAGCCTGAGGTACCCTTGAGCAAGGAACCATCCCCATCATTGCTCCCCGTGCACTTTTACAACAGCTGCCCCCTGCTGCACGTGTGTGCACTGTGTGCTGTGTTTCACAATGCCAAATAGTCATTTTCACTTCACTTTTAACTTCAATATTGCTATTCATTTACATTGTTGCTTGGATGCAGATGTGATGTTTGTATTTACAGTCAAATTTAGTATCAGGTTGTGTTATTTTTATCTGCAGACACGATCTGATTGGTGCCCAGAACATGACCGACAAGCTCTTCCCCGCTGATGGAGAGGTGGAGACGGGGGAGCTGGACGCCGTGGTGACACAGATTGACCTCGATCTGGTGGATGATTATCCTGCTTCGGACCCTCGCTGGGCTGAGTCAGTACCTGACGGTAAGATAGA
The DNA here is from genome assembly GCA_017165825.1 of Hepsetus odoe. NCBI lineage: Eukaryota > Metazoa > Chordata > Actinopteri > Characiformes > Hepsetidae > Hepsetus > Hepsetus odoe. The sequence goes on from CM029386.1 coordinate 19,943,547, forward strand.
GGGAGATGGGTGCTCAGAGATGGAGGGATTGACAGGGAGGGAGATGATTAGAGAGAGCGAGAGGTGAAAGAGATGGAAGAGAGAAAGCTAAATGGAGAGTAGGGCGGCAAAAACTGGTTTTGGTGATTGAGTGCTGATGTGAACCTACAGATTAAACGATTAGTCTTTCTAAATTTTAGAAGAAATCTTAAGATATTTTTAAAACACATTTTTTGTCAGAATGGATTTTGATAATGAGGTGGGGACACACAAATGAGGAGATGGAGACAGGAGGAGAGAGAAATGGGAAGGAGGAGGCGGAGGAGGAGAGAGATGGGGAGACTGGGATGGAGGAAGAGAGCAATGGGGAGGAGGACCAAGATTAGGAGACTGATACAAAGGTGGACAGAGTTGGGGAGGAGGAAAGACAGGAGTAGAAAGATGGGGACAGAAGAGAAAGACAAGGAGACTCAAACATGAATAAATGTTAAACTTGACACCCAGAGCTACACTGCGTTGCTCGGTGATTAACTTCATTCATCTTTCAGAAAGCGCAGGATTCACGCTCACTTCTCTGATCCTGCTGCACCAGCTGGAGGACAAAATGAAAGCTCACCACTGCTTCATGGACTTCCTGCTGCAGGTCAGTGTTCCAGAAACGCTGTTGTTGTGATACATTAGAGCTTCACTCCAGCTCCTGAAGTAATATTTAGTTATTCTTACTGTTTTTATTTTTTTGCGTCTCAGACTGGGCTTCTGGACCGTCTCTCCTCTGTGCGCTCGTCACCCATGGCGACGCGGCTGTTGCTGTGTGAACACGCGGAGAAGCTTTCTGCTGCTGTGGTTTTGAAGAACCACCACGGCAAGCAGCCGGAGTTGGTGAATGCCGCCCTCGTCACAGCGCTGAGGAAGACCGGCACTGACGTACCGGCCAGCCTGACGCCTGCTGACGTTTTCTTCAGAGAGGTAGGAGCACCACCATCAGAGAGCCTTTCACTGACATTAATACATATTTTGGTGAAAAGCTAAGTGAGTATTGAAAAAAGAAGGAAGGAGAACTCTGAGCAGAGTGGTGACTCATTATAGTGTGTGTGTGTGTGTAGGTGTCTCATATTTCCTCCATCTTTGAGTGTTTGCTGGATGAGGAGGAGAAGTGTCTGATGGAGAGTCCCGTAGGCTCGGTCAAGTGGGCTGAGGTCGTGTTAAACGTCAACACCATCATCAAGGTGAGACACCTCTCGTTTATTTGAAGCAAAATTGGAGCTCTGACTGTTTTTCCTGAAAACATCAACACTGAAAGCTTGGCCACACCTCCCGTCCCATTTGCAAAAGCAGCACGTCCCGCAGAGCTCCTCTGCACCTGAAGCTCTGAGGGCCAGGCCCTCATCCACTGTTCTGTCGTCTTCTGTCAGCCATATCTGGCACACAGGGAGCAGTGATGGGGACGTTACCTTGCTCAAGGGAACCTCAGGGAGACCTACTGGTTTGGGATTCGAACCCATGACCTTCTGATCCTGAGAACTAGTCCCACAACACTAGACCACCTCTTTTCCCTGAATTACTGATGCTCATGAAACCATTAAAACCATTCTTTGTGCTGTTTATTTTTCCAGGACATGCTGCAAACAGCAGTACAGTACCGAGAAACCAAAGCCTCGCTTTACAGAGCGGCGGAGAACGCCGCCCCAGAGCCAGAGTACATTCCATGGACAGGTACGTGTGGAGAGATTTACAGGTCTTCCCGACCTAATGCAGGATAAGAGATTTGTGGAGAAATCAGATCTGAGATGCCTTTTGAAACAAGAATAATTTCCTTGACTAAACAGCTGGAAGGAATAAACGGTGCTTCTCTCGTCCTCTCAGCCTCAGGTGGAGTTGGAGGGGTGCGCACGGTCATTGCCAGGCAGCATGAAGTCATCCTGCAGGCCGTTTACCCTCACGCTGACTCCGGCCTCCGCAGCACCCTCAACGAGCAGCTGGTGGCGCTGTTGGACCTCTTGCTGGGGAGCTACGTGGCCCAGCTTAACTCGCTGCGTCGCCCGGGGCAGCAGGATCGCTACGACGCGCTGGAGATGGAGTACACGCAGCGGCGCTCCGAGCTTCTCGCTCCACTGCGTGAGTTAGACCTGGAAGTTGTTTGGGTCTCGTAGGATTTTTTGTTTTTACACCTTAATTCAGTCCGCTTCTCCTTCAATTTGTCCCTCAGTCCAGACTCGTTTGGTGTATAAAAGTTACTTCTTTAGTTTTGGACCAGCAGCGACGTCCCCAGAAATGACCATAAGTGCCTAAACTTTGCTGCGTGATATGGACAAAGTGTTAGCATTATGGTTAAGTAACATTTTAAACCGAAGTCTGATCAAAATGCAATGTCAGTATTCGGGAAACCAATGTTTTCTAGGCTATTATGCAGCCTATAAAACATGAATCTAGTTATTTTAAATGACTTTAGCTTTAATTAGTAACAAAGTGAGGCCTGTGAAGCAGAGGCTCTTTCAAGAAATGAATCATTGAAATATTATCCTTTAAGAACAGAGATTTAAAATCCTCGCTGGCCTCAGCAGTGTCGTTTTTGGGAAGCAAGAAATGGAAAAACGGGTCAAAAACGATGTTTTTTCCGTTCTAAACGTGACCGCGGTTGTGTTTGTGTGTTCAGTGGAGCTGGGTCAGTACCAGTGGGTGGCAGCTCTGGCTGAGAAGTTCTGCGATTTCGACATCCTGGTGCAGATGTGTGAACAGACGGACAACCAGGGCCGCCTGCAGCACTACATGACCAAATTCGCCGACCAGGTAACCTAAACACTTCCGTTACGCTAAACCTGTCGTCGCTCACGTCCAGGCCGATGTTCGCGGTAACATGTAACCGTTGTCACTCGGAAGCTGAGATGCGAGTTCCTCGTTTCTTCTTGCCGTGTGCAAAGCTCAGCATCCAGAGTGCTCAAACATGGGAAGAAGTCTCAGATTTCAACACTGCTTGAGCTTCACGGGCAGTTAAGAGTCTTGCTCTGCGAGGCTCCTCCTTATCTGTGCGAACTTCCACTTTTCTGTTTAAACCCATCGTTTCTGCCCATGTTTCCCCGATTTCTCCACTTCCTTTGTGCACAACGTCTTTTTTTATTTTTTTTACATTAAATTAACTTTAAAGTGAACGTTTAGGTTTAACCAAGGCTCTGCGTAAATTAAACGTGTTAATATTCACTTTAGGATGGTGCTCGTAAGCCTGTTTCACAATAAGCCATTTATTACTTAAACTACTTTCATAACTTTACGGCTTTCCTGGTTGTAAAGGCCACTTTCATCCGTTTTAGTTAACAAAGCGTAACAGTGGTAAAAGCTTGTCGGTTTTCATAAAAAGCTCATGAAGATGTAATGAAGCCTCATGAGCACCACGTTACAGTGAAGTGTAACTTTAAAAACATCCGTGCCAAGTGCAATAATTCTTCATGAAAAAACGGCCCCGTTAACAAACACGATCAGAAGTAAAGACAGATATTAAATGAAAATTAGATAATAAAGCTTATGTTCCTGGTACCTGTATGGACAGTGATGGCCTAGTGGTTAGGAAGATTGTTCGATTTCCTTGAGCACGTTACCGTCCCCATCACTGATCCCCGGGCGCTTTCAAAAGCTGCCCCATGCTGCACGTGTGTGTATGTAAAGAAAGATATTAAATGAATGGGTGAAACGCAGAGGTTGAATTTTGTTGTGTTGTGCTTTGTTTCACAATGGCAAGAATAGTCACTTTCACTTATGAGTGAATTTTACACTGTGCCCGTTTCCTGTAGAACTTTGCGGACTTCCTGTTCCGCTGGTACATGGAGAAAGGGAAGCGGGGGAAGTTGCTCTCTCAGCCAATAGCTCAGCACCAGCAACTGGCCAGCTTCCTACAGGCCCACCAGCACCTCAGCTGGCTTCATCACATCCACACACAGGACTTCCAGAGTGTAAGTTCCACACACAGTGCAGTGGGAGAACTTGATCATTGTAGATCCTGAACTTCCGTAGCTGTTCGACTCTAAAGCAAAGATGAAATATAGAATATTGATGTTCAGTAATGATCGGATATTCTTCCTTCCATCCTTTTATTAGCTGTTTTAGTACTTTTAGACCATGTGTTCCTTCGAAGTTTCCCTCTCTGACGTTCTCTGGCTCCCCCTGCAGGCCCACCGCACCCTCCACGCCCAGGCTAACATGGAGACCCGTTACTTCAGCAAGAAGAAAACACTGCTGGCCCTCAGCAAGCTCACGGCGCTGGCCTCAGACATGCCGGAGCAGTTGCAGCACAAACAGCTCGATGGTCAGACCCTCAGCAGCCGTTTCCTCTTTAGGTTCTCTTCAGGTTCAGGGCAGGCTCGTATCAAACACCTTCTCGGATACTCAAACAGTTTCACGAAGAGCTGGTCTTTTAGAACGTCCTGCCTTTTGAACCAGTTCTAGATGGGGCTCCTCACACTCCTCCATTTTTAATGTTAGTGAATCATTTAGAGCCGAAACTGAAGCATTTCTAGAAGATACTTCTAAAGCAGAATAAAGTCATTTGATTCCAGTGCCAGTGATTTATAGCAGTCACTGATTAATTTTAGTAGATAATTCCGATTTTACAGTAGACACTGAAGGAGTCTGACTTTGGTTTTAAAAACGGAGTAATTTTTTATGAAAGATTGAAGTCAGACAGATCGTTTGAGGATTTTCATCCTTTTGGGCCTTTTTAGAGCAAACAAGCTTTGTTGTTTTCTTTTTTTTTTTATTTCTTTGTTCGATTGATATCTTTAGTTCATTATTTCTGATGTTTGGGGGTTTTTTTGCTTAGACATTGTGGAGCAGGAGCGCTTCATGCTCCATCAGGAGACTCTACCCAAACAGCTCCTGGAGGAGAAACAACAGAACCCAGACACCATGCCTTTATTGAGCGCCCACAACCTTATTAATGTAAGCACACACACACACACACACACACACACACACTGGATTGTTTTTATTCTCAGTCTGGACAAGGGGTGTTGTGTGCTGATCAACCATGATCCCAGCCAATGCACTGATCTAGTAGTTTAGGGTGGTGGTGGTCTAGTGGGTAGAATGCTTGTCTATCAACCTATGGCTCAAGAGGTCCCAGGTTCAAATCAGTGCCTCCAGCACTACCACCACTGGGTTCCTGAGCAAGACCCTTCACCCTGAGTTGCTCCAGGGGGACTGTCCCTGTAATTAGGACATGGAAGTCGCTCTGGATGAGAGCGTCTGTTAAATGCTGCAAATGTAAATGTAAATCTCAAACCATCTTCCTTTTTTGTTGCTCCACTTTATGCCACCAAAACATCACTGATCTTCATCAAGATGTCTTCAGCAGATCGTTGCCAGATTGGGGGGGGGGGGTGACTGGTTCATGCAGACCATCCCACAGATGCACAGTTGAACTGAGGTCTGGGGTGTTCGGAGGCCACCTTGAATTATCTCATGCTCCTCAAACCATTCCAGAAGAGTATTTGCAGAGTGGCAGTGTTTCCTGCTGAAGGACATTGTCATTAGAAAACGCTGTCTCCATGAAGGGGCTTAGTCTTATTTAGGTTGGTAGGTATGTGCACGTACACGTTTTCCCAGCAGATCATGGCTCAGAGCGTCACATTTCCTCTCCCAGCTTGACTTCTGCTTTGTAGTGCATCCTGGTACCCCATGAACAGGACACACTCACAGCTGCCCTCTGAAAAAAAGGAGAAATATTCTTCAGACCAGGACACTTAGTGGTCCAGTTCTAAGGTTCAACAGCCTTGTGTAGGTGCTTTCAGTGATGGACAGTGGTTAGCATGGGCACTCTGACCCATCTGGAGTTATGCTGTGATGCACCGGGTGTTCAAGATCCTTCTACCAGAACCAGCATGAACTTTCTCTGCAGGAGCTCTCTGTGAGCCTTGGTCATCCATCTGACAGTAAATAGTCTCTCTCTCTCTCCCTCCCTCTATCCTCTCTTTCTCCTCTCTGCAGTTGTATGTATGTGAGGAGAACCGTGGGGCCAACGAGTATGACTTTAAGAAAGCCCTGGACCTGCTGGAATACATAGACAAGGTAACTTCACAGAACCTGTGCGTGTTTTCTAGAGAAAGCGGACTCACTACTCGTGAGCCATCTCATATCTTTGGTTGAGGTGCTGCACATGTTCTAGAATCCTCAACCCTCGTTTACACTGATCAACGATATTTTCTCTCATTCTCGTGGTTCTAGAATGTATATTTTTAGAATTTCACCTCCATGTTCACTCTGCTCTAGCATGTTAATCCACCATTGGCATTGTTCTGGAGTGTTCATTAACTCTTGCATGTTAATTCCCCAGCTGTTCTAGAACGTTTATCTCCAGTTCATGCTGTTCTAGAATGTTTATTCGTCCCATTCATGCATTCCTCTCCCGTTCACGTTTTCCTGGAGAGGTTTACCCCTCCCCCCGGTTCTAGAACGTTATCCCCCATTCATACTGTTCTAGATTGTCCTCATTAGACCTGTTCTATGCCATCCCTCTTCACACGTTTTTTGTCAAACATTTTTTCCAAATACTCTTCCCTCGTTCACCCTGCTCTAGATTTACATTTTATGTGGATTATCTGTTCTCGTCAGAATTGGAATCGGTTAGAGATCGAGGGGTCAGTGTGCCCGTCTCTGATTGGTTTGATCTCTGTGTCTGCAGGAAGATGCCGTCGATCTTGACGCTCTGAAGCGGGAAATTTTCAGCAAAGCGCTGAAGAAAGACTGGAAAGAGAAGTACGGATGCAATCCATCGCTGTTAAAACAACCACTGTAGATCATAACTGCTCTTCAGGATTGCTTGTGACTCTTTCTGAATCTGTCTCAGCATGTCTCTGCTAAAGTGATTGGTCGATGGCTGATGGGTTTGTGTTGGTTTATTGATCGTAGCTGGTCCGCGTCGGATGGCACTGATGATCCTCTTGAAGCGGCCAAAGACAGCATCTTCGTTAAAATTCTCCAGAAACTCGTTCAGGAAGGTACAGTTAGCTTTTTTATTTGGCTTATGTTCAAGTTTAAAGTGTTCATTGAGCAGATGTTGGCTGGCTTTTAGCTTTTCTAATTTGGCCCATGTTTATAGAGAGCAGTGTCAGGAACCACACGAGCAGAGTGCTGGATTTGGAAATTGCATCCTGATCTGATACCGTTGGGGTTTAATAAGATTTGATGAAAAGCTTGCATCTTGCAGTTTGGAACACTACCTAGTATTTAAGCCTCAGGAGCAAAAGCATAAAAAATAACTGGTGGAAAAGAAGAAAATAATTGCATTTAAGTTGGACAAATCAAAATCGAATATTTTACCCAAACCGTTCAGCGCGGATTAGTGTCCTGAGCAAAAGTAAAGCAGTAAATTTCACCTTAAACATGGCTGATCAGCTACTATTGGTGAAAGTTACATTATTTTTTTAACTGAAATTGCAAAATGTGATATCCTTCTTGATTCTGAATTATCAACCTTTTATTAACAATCCTCTGTCTGTCTGTCTGTCTCTTACACACACACACACACACACACACACACACACACAGGTGTTCCCCTGCAGTCGTATCTGCCGGACGTGAAGGATCTGCTGCAGGCGGAAGAGCTGGACTGCCTCAAATCCAAGCCCTTCTTCGAGTTTCTGCTGAGAGCAAACTACGAGCACTACCTCACGTCTCAGATCTGACCTCCAGCCTCCGCTTCACACCTTCACACCTTCCCAGCTGTTTCTATAGGACCTTACACCTTTTCTACTCTTTATTTTTTGGGAGGCGGGGAGCCTCTCGTTCTGCGCTTTCAATAAATGGTTTATTTCTGTACTCCGCTGGTCCGGCCTGCTCTCAAACAGATCGATTATTTACCAAATGAAATCTGACCTTTTGCTGGAAGCCCAGATAAACGAATGGCTTTCCTGAGGAACAGGCCAGTTACGCTTAGTTGTACTGTCTCCTTAAACGATCACAATCAGAGCGATCGTTTAGAAGAGGACGAGAAACCAGAGGTGGGACATTCCAGGAAAATGCTTCCTTATACTGGGAATTGGGAAAGATTTCAAGAAACTCTTTACATTATTTTGTTATTATTATAGTTTTATCATTAGCTTTCCATGCACTTTTAATCGTTCGTATAAAAAAAAAAAAAAAAATGGAAATTTGAAGGATTCGAAGTGAATTTGTGTGTGAGAGAGGAAGGAGCCAGCAGCTGATCGTCTCTCAGCAGCAGAAAGGTGGCATCTCTCTCTCTCTCTCTCTCTCTCTCTCTCTCTCTCTCTCTCTCAAAATAGTTGAGAGGGGTTAAACTAGGTGTCTCAACAGTAAATAGCTGGTGCAGCATGTGGTTCTCAGGGACGCCCTATATGGCTCTGAGCCCCTGAAAGGACTCATCCTTTAGATTCTGAATGGACACCAGTCTGATCTCACTGAACTGAATCAAAGCTAAAGGCCACATTTTAACCTGCTCTGTGTCTGGAGGGTCGACACAGGCTGATTGAGATACAGACGTCTGCCGTACTTACAACGAGCATGTTTTAAGTCTTTTATATGGATGCTTTAAGCAGTTGCTTGTGTGTGTGTGTGTGTGCGCGCGTTATATCTAGGCCTCAAATGTAAGAAAGAAAATAACATTGATACCCTTTTGTAGATCTCTGGGATTTCTAACTTCTAACCTGTTCGGACAAAGTCTGGAGTATCTCTGACTTTCAGTGTTGAATCCCAGTAGTTAATTTCCCAGAAAGCAATTCTGCAGAATTTGGATAAAAGGTTCCTTTAGCAGTTCATTTTGGGTCATTTCCTCTTGATCCCTAATTGTGAAATTGTGGAAAATTGGTGAAAAATGCGGCAATTATTTTCCCAAGACATCAAAATGTTAGCAGTTAAGTCCATTTGTGTAGTTGGACCTTTGAGAAGTCTGATGCCCGTCTAATGAATTCGATACGTGGCTCCAGTACCAGTTTATTCATTAGTGACAGCTGTGGGTAAACAGTTTAAACGGTGCTTCCAGAGTGTAAATGAAGATAAATCCTGGCCTGTCCAAACACTCCGTCCCTGAAACGTGCTTCACTGTCACTGTCCATTTGGCACACCTCGTCCATGCACACTCACCCAGTGCACTGGGGTACCCGTTTCAGGAAAGCAGGCTTTGCTCTGAGCGGAGGTTTCGGTCAAATTCAGCTCCCCCTCTTCTTTTCAGGCTCGCCTGCCTGCACAGCTGTGGTGTCCATAAACTTTTGACCAGCATAGATCAACATAGTATGAATGGAATTACTGAAGAAAGAGTGGCACATAACATATTCATGTTATGTCCGAACCCCGTAGTGTAAAAAGTGACCCGACAGTAACTGGCAGTGAGCGCGGCGATGAGCTACAGCCAATACGAAAACCGTAATTTTTCTTTTCATATTCTTACCGTTCTAGTTTTTGCCCAAAGTATAAATAAGGAATGGTTTACTAAGTATAAACGGTATCTTCCTTAAAATATTCAGGACTATTTTCCAAATCTATTATGAATTATTATTATTATGTCTATTGGAAGTGATTGGGTATTTATTTGATTTGATGAATTCAGGAACAAATGAATGTTATGTAAATGAAATGAACCCCCTGGGCCTGCGCTGAATGCCTTGAATGAGTGAAAGAGTCAGAATGTGTGTGTGTGTGTGTGTGTGGCCACACACTCTGCCTGCTGTCGAGCTCCATACATGGAGGCTCCTGAGCTCACGAGGCTGAAGGCCCAAATAGGGCAGGGTGCTGCGGGGCGACAGGACGGGGGTGTGAGGAGTGCTGGGGGGTGTATTTAAACTCCAGCAGGGACGTAGCTGGAAGCAGCAGCGGCGGCTCAGAGTGTCTCCTACAGCAGAAACCACCCAGCAGGTAAGACACACACGGGGACTCAACTGGGACATCACAGTGGACATCACTCTGCTCAAACGTGTGGAAGGCAGTGTGTTGGGAGCCTGTGGCATTTCAGAAATAAGTAGAAAATAGAGTGGATACAGTTCAAACGGAGGACTAAGGCCGGAAACTAATAAACTAGAGATTATAGAAGTAACAACACTAATACCCAGTATAATAGGTATACAGTGTTTAATATTAATTATCTTTATGCTGTATAAAATGGTAATAACTATGTTACAATACAACTCAGTACATAAATTAATAATAAATATATATGATAGTAATAGTCACTAGATGATACCTATTCGGTATAATTAAATCAAATTCTGTATAATAGGAATAAACTATTTCCTGGAGACAACAGTAATACTCTAAAATAGTAATAGAGTGGTCCTCCATTCATCCATTCATTATCTGAGCTTGTCCTAACCTGTGTCCCGTGCGCCTGTCCCAGACCTCGCAGAGGTCCCCAGATTTCAGGAAAGTCCTTTATAGTTTACTTTTTAAAAACTGCTTACTCAGCAGAATATCTGATGACCTCTTATGCTCTGAAGCAGCACAGTCCAGACAGTGCCATCCTCCAAATAACCTTTCTAATCTGCCAAATTAAGGCAGTTTCTTAGAATTATCAGATTATTATTAGAGTTATTCTGCAGGGTCTTCACACTTAAATTGACCAGATCTGATCTGGATTAACACCGTCCACACGATTCAGATCAACAGGACCCAAACGAGCTCTTTAATCTGGTTAAAATGAGAATTTAATTTAAATTTAAATGAATTAAATTCTATCAGAATCAGGATTTTATTCCCTTATTATTGTTTGCCGGCTTCTCGCTTGAATTTTTTTAACTCTACCTTAAAACCCCTTAAACACCTTAAATTGTACAAGTGCCAGAATGCTAAATGCTGCACAATTTAAGGTGGAAAGGTAAATTATTGCAAATATTTAAATGTAACTTCTGCAGAATTTAAGGTGGAAAGCTTATATGTAACCACTGGGGAATTTAAGGTGGAAAAGAACATTTCAAATGTATGTATTTGGATATAACTGTTGCAGGATTTAAGGTGGAAACGAAAATGGGAGTATTTGAGTGTAATTGCAGCAGAATTTAAGCAGGAGAGGAAAATCATAACACAAGTATTGTATCGTTTAAGGAGGAAATAAGAAAATCTGATGCAAGTATTTAAATGTCTACAAGCTAAAAGTATGTTTGAAATACTTGGCTGGTGTTAAAATATTCAGTTTAATAAACTCCACATTTAAAGTGAGTATATTAAATAGTAACTGATTCCTTAAACTGGCTGTGTATGTTACAGGCTCTACCATTTAAGGTGGTAATTTAAGTGCTTAGGTGTAAAACTGCACCATTTAAGGTGGACTATAACAAGTTTGATGTGTGTGTCTGTGTGATTGTAGAACCCTCCAGCATGTGTGACGACGACGAGACCACCGCCTTGGTGTGTGATAACGGCTCAGGCCTAGTGAAGGCTGGGTTTGCTGGAGATGATGCCCCCAGGGCTGTGTTCCCATCCATCGTGGGACGCCCCCGTCACCAGGTATGAGGGGCAACATTATGGAGTTTTTTTATTTTTACACATTTCCTTATTCCTGTGCTTGTTGTACTACATTCTAACTGTACTCTAATGTGAATTATGGCCCATATTTTATCCGGACCCAAAAAAAGACCCTAGTAGATCTTAAATTGGCAATGTCTTCCTAATATTTATCTTCTGAGGGCTGATATTTCTTGGTGGAGTTCAGCTCGAGTCTGTGCTCTTCTTCTCCAGGGTGTCATGGTGGGCATGGGTCAGAAGGACTCCTACGTTGGTGACGAGGCTCAGAGCAAGAGGGGTATCCTGACCCTCAAGTACCCCATCGAGCACGGCATCATCACCAACTGGGACGACATGGAGAAGATCTGGCACCACACCTTCTACAACGAGCTGCGTGTGGCCCCTGAGGAGCACCCCACCCTGCTCACAGAGGCCCCCCTCAACCCCAAGGCCAACAGGGAGAAGATGACCCAGATCATGTTCGAGACCTTCAACGTCCCTGCCATGTATGTGGCCATCCAGGCCGTACTGTCCCTCTACGCCTCCGGCCGCACAACCGGTGAGAAAAACCACATATACAAACGGATAACGTCATCAACTGTGTGCTAACGACTTTAACTTAACAGTTACTCTGTGTGTGTGTGTGTGTGTGTGTGTGTGTGTGTGTGTGTGTGTGTGAGAGAGAGAGAGAGAGAGAGGTAGAAAAACAGAGCTAAAGAGAAGGTAAGAGTAAAAGAAATAGGCACAAAGAAAGAGAGAGGAAGAGAGACAAAGTGATAGACAGAGAGAAACATAGAAAATGAGAAAGAGCAGCCAGAAAAGAAAGGAGGGGAGTGAAAGAAGGAGAGAAGTCAGAGAGGGAGAGTGAGAAACAGGTCAGAGAAAGGGAGAGAGACAAAGAAAGACAGCGCGAGAAGGATGGTCTAAGAGTGAAAAAGAAACAGATAGTCCAAAAGAGGGAGATAGATAGATAGATAGATAGATAGATAGATAGATAGATAAAACGAATGCGAATTCATCTTGATTTGAAGAAACAATGTGGCCAATAAAATAGGGACAGATTTGATGTTTTCATGATGGAGAGTGAACATCACAGACAAACTAGTTACAGTTTTGGTGTTTGATAAATTTGGAGTCTCCAAACAGAACAGTCCTGCTCCTGGAGTTACTCTGATCTTCTGTGTTTCTCATCTCTGTTCAGGCATCGTGCTGGACTCTGGTGATGGTGTGACCCACAACGTGCCCATCTATGAGGGTTACGCCCTGCCCCACGCCATCATGCGCCTGGATCTGGCCGGTCGTGATCTGACCGACTACCTGATGAAGATCCTCACAGAGCGTGGTTACTCTTTCGTGACCACTGGTGTGTTGCTTTATAAGAATCTTTGACCATTTCGAAAAGAAGAACCAGGGCAATGTTCATATCCATTCATTTTTGTCTTTAAAAGCTGAGCGTGAGATTGTGCGTGACATCAAGGAGAAGCTGTGCTATGTTGCTCTGGACTTTGAGAACGAGATGGCCACCGCTGCCTCCTCCTCCTCCCTGGAGAAGAGCTACGAGCTTCCCGATGGCCAAGTGATCACCATCGGCAATGAGCGCTTCCGCTGTCCAGAGACTCTCTTCCAGCCTTCCTTCATTGGTGTGTAAGAAAAAAAGCACCTCAGACTCATTTCTGATCAATTGATTAACTTTTAGTTTCAAGTGAGCTCTGTTTCATAAAGCCAGTCCTGAGGGACAATCATGTTTGCACACTTTTCAATAAACCAACAGCTAAACCTTTGGTGCACCTGGAAGAACCCAGCAGAAACCACACAGTGAACTTCTAATACTTCCAAATGGCATCAGATTTAGAGAGGTCTAATTGGCGTGATGAGGAAAAGACAACTAAAATTATTTTTAAACGTGGTTGATCGTTCCATGTGTTTGCTTGATTATTTGAATCAAGAAACACCAAGAAGGTAATGCTAAGATGACCTCATGACCCCATTGACGTATCACAGTAAAGCACATCAACTGAGTTTAAGATGCTGTCAGGACCTTAAGAGCTGAAATGTAGTGCTTTTAGCTGAAAAAAATATTGGAAATCTACCTGGCTGAAGGTCTGTAGATACCATCAGTAAAAGGCAGTGATCTTTGCTGAAAAACCCCAGCAGAGATGTTTATCCAGACGTCCAACTTTACAAACTGTGGATGAGTTTGGCCTGAGAAACCATCAGTGAGCACGTCATCCTGGTAGATCCTAGTAAAATTGCTCCTCTGTTAAATCCCAGGCATGGAATCTGCTGGCATCCATGAGACCGCCTACAACAGCATCATGAAGTGCGACATTGACATCAGGAAGGACCTGTACGCCAATAACGTCCTGTCCGGCGGCACCACCATGTACCCCGGTATTGCTGACCGCATGCAGAAGGAGATCACCGCCCTGGCCCCCAGCACCATGAAGATCAAGGTATGAGCAAGAGCACACGCCAGTGTAATTCTACAGAGTCTCTCAGAACACTTCATCTCATGAAGGTCCACGTCAGGAGTCTCAGACCCAATCCTTCAACTGCAGCACACTTTATTTCCTCTAAGGTTTCTGCAAACGATCACAGTTTAAAGTGAAGTGAAAGTGGCTATTTGTCATTGTGAACACACAACACAGCGCACAGTCCATTACAATTGAACGCTTCTCTGTATTTAACCCACACATAGTGTAACAGTCATATCCAGCACCCAGGGAGCAGTGATGGGGACGGTACCTTGCTCAAGGATATATCAAACGAGGCCTTGACTTGTCTTTTGTTTCCCCCGTCCAGATCATTGCTCCTCCTGAGCGTAAGTACTCCGTCTGGATCGGCGGCTCCATCCTGGCCTCGCTCTCCACCTTCCAGCAGATGTGGATCAGCAAGCAGGAGTACGACGAGGCCGGCCCCAGCATCGTCCACCGCAAGTGCTTCTAAGCTGCTCCTCAGTTTCTCTTTTCCTCCTTCACGAGCAGGAGTTCGGATCCGGGATCCTGCGGCTGGACTGCCACACTCTCAACCTTCGGAGACGTCCACATCCGCTCCCAAAGGAACGTAACACTCTAATGCTACGGAGAACCACACTGAGTGCTACTCCTACCAAACAGTACCAAATAGATGGACTCTGGAACCAACGACCACTTTAGGAACCATTTCAGGTCATATTTACTGTAAAAAATTGACAAACTTGAACATCAGGGCAGCTGCTTTGGGCTGCGTCTTTCCGCAATTTGCCAAATGGACAGACCTCCGTCGTCCACTGTCCATTTGCTTTCCTACCTCTCTCTGTCCTCAACCCAGTGAGCAACAGACAAATAAAATTCGGAAATATATTTCTAAATGTGGTGGATGTCGTTCCATGCGTCTGCTTGATTATTTGTGTCAGGAAACACCAAGAAGGTGATGCTAAGGGGATGAGATGATTCATGACCTTAGTGATGAATCACAGTCAGGTTTTCTGAGCATGTTATGGATGTTGCAGTAATTAAAGAGCTAATATGTCCCCCTTAAGCCCAAGCCCTTCACCTCGTTTATGAATGATGAAGCTGTTAGCGAAGTCCTTCAGTGTGAGATTAAGCTCAGAAGGTTATTAAATGAAACAGCCAATGTTTTTGACACTTTTGAGAAGATAATGACCTAAAATATGAACTTTTTTTTATCCTTTTAGGGTGAAATGATGCATGCATTCATCCATTCAGCACCACTGGAAGAAAAAAAATCTGGGTCATTAAAGTGAGAAGTTGGTGGAATTTCCCTTTAATGTCCTGCAGATTGTCCGTCCAGCTGATTACCAGATCTTTATATGGACTCACTTAACAAACTGACACTGAGAAGTGTCGTATTTAGTCACCACCTTTCCGTGGTTCTCAAGTGTTCTAGATACATCGTGTAAGTGTAGAAGAAATGAACACTGTTCAAAAAAGCAGAAAAAGCAAGGGATTTGGTTGGAGGAAGAGGGTGATTCACTGAACTTGTAATAGACTATCTATCTATCTATCTATCTATCTATCCATCCATCCATCCATCCAACTATCGATCTAAAATTCAGATTACAAATTTGTCTAGGACTATTACTTGTAACTTGTATTATTACTGAGGAGGGTATTTCTAATAAATTGGCCACTGAAGGGGAGCACATGGGGTGTTTCTAATAAAGTGGCCAATAGAAGGGAAGCACAAGTGGATGTTTCTAATAAAGTGGCCCTGTAAGAAGAGCAAATATATGTGAAAGTGACTATTCTTGTCACATGGGACAGCCATTGAAAGTGCCTGGGGAGCAGTGATGGGGACAGTTCCTTGCTCAAGGGTGCCTCAGGGTAACATACTGGTCTGGGATTTGAACCAAGAGCAATGTTTGCCCCGTGTGAGGATGTTTCTAATAAAGTGGCCAGAGAGGGGGAGCGCAAGTTGTGTTTCTATTAAAATGACCATTTCGGAGACGCAAAATGGGTGTTTCTAATAAAGTGGCCACTGACAGGGGACCACATGTGGGTGTTTCTAATAAAGTGGCCAATAAGAGGGAAGCAAAAGTGGGTGTTTCTAATAAACTGGCCACCTCGGTGGAGCAAAAAGGCTGTTTCTAATAAAGAGGCCACTGATGGGGAGCGCATATGGGTGTTTCCAATAAAGTGGCCATATAGAGGGAAGCACAAGGGGTGTTTCTAATAAAGTGGCCAGCGAGGGTAGCTATCTACATGCTCGCTGTAGTTTCGCCCTCTAAACCAATCAGGCGTTACGGTGCGCCTGCCTGCCTGGCTGCCTCCCGCGCATGCGCAGAGCGAGCCACGGAGGAGTTGTTTATTCCAGCGAGTCGCGCGCCTTAGAATAAACAGGTCAGGAAGGAAAACAAACGCCTGTTCTTTTCTGCAGGACTGACTGAGCGCGAGGCGGAGAGATGCAGGAGAAGGGTCTTCCTCTCAGCTGTGATCAGGAGCTGTAAGGACTGTGAAGAAGGTGAGGTTTGAGCTGCCATTGTATTAAAGCTTGTAAAAGCTGTAAACAGCAGCAGCTGTTGTTGTTTACACACTCAGAGAGAGCAGGTAAACACAGTAAAACCCCCTGGGCAGAGGATGCCCACCAACCTGCTCATCACATTGCACCAGAGAGCATTGCTTCTGTGCAGGGCAAGGCAGTGAAAGGCAATATTTTTGACTATTATTGTCTTGATCGCAGCTTTTAAAGGCATCTAGACACACACCAGGTGATGCTCCTGCACAAGAAGAAGGAGAGTGAGCCTCCATGCTGAAGCTGCAGGAATGGGAGGTGTGGGAATGGTCACCGTGGAAACCTCAGCTGATGTATTATGTAAGGCATATAAATAAATAATGTAGGTCAGAGCAGCTGGGCTGCTGGAAAGCACGGTGACTGGGATAAGGAGGATAACGTTCCTCAGCTCATGTCATCCCATCTCATCTCATCCCATCACAGAGAGCTCCTAGTAAAATGGCTGTAATGAGTCAGGCTGGCAGAGGCCTCTGAGTTTTTAAAAGGCCCCCGTCACTCAGGAATGAGGCCGAGAGAAGACAGATGTCAGTCTGTTTTCCATTTCGAGCTGGATCAGTCAGATAAAGTGCTGAAAACATGGATAAAAGGGGCTCGGCGGGGCTTAATGTACTAGAACATTGTTTTTGTCCGAAACAGAAAAATGAGAAAACGGTAATCCGAAGACGGCGCAGTAAATTTTTCATTAGGTTTGTGTGGCTTCGTTAGAAGCCGCAGCTCAGAGCAGAAGTCCTGAGATGTAAACATGGCAGCATGGTGGCACACTGATCCCTCACAGCGAGAAGGTCCTGGATTCGATTCCCAGAAGGGGCAGTCTGGGTTCTTTCTGCATGGACGTGTTCTCCCCGTTTCCTCCAGCTTCCTTTTCCTCCTACCGTCCAAAGACATGCAGGTCAGGTGGACTGGAGATCATAAATTGACCCCCAGGTGTGAGTGTGTATATGTGAAAGTGAAGTGAAAGTGACTATTCTTGTCAGTACAGCACACAGTGAACCACAATGAAATTGGACCTCTGCATTTAACCCATGCAAATACCGTGCAGCAGTGGGCAGCTATGAAAGCACCCACAATCTTCCAATCCAGGGCCAACTCCCCAGTCGCCAGTGGTGCTGCAGGAGGCAGCTTTTAAAAGCGCCCGGGAGCAGTGACGGGGACGGTACCTTGCTCAAGGGTACCTCAGGGCAAACAACTGGTGAGGGCCAACTCCCTAACCACTAGGCCACCGCTGCCCTTGTGTGTCTGTCCTGCAATGGACTAACGACCTGTCCAGGATGTGTGCCCGCCTTTCGCCCTGGAACAGACTCCAGCACCACTCGCAGGATAAGCAGCTCAGAAAATGAGTCAGAGAGCTAAATACAGTTTTTTTAGAGGGAAATGATTCATTAATAACTTACTGACCCAGACTTACTGGGATTGCGCTCCCAAGACATTCACATTTACATTTATGGCATTTAATCAGTAGACGCTTCTTTTCCTAGTTACAGAGACAGTGTCCCAAGAGCAACTTGTGGGTAAGGGACCCAATAGTGGTAAAGATGAAGGTAGGATTTGAACCCGTGACCTCTTGGTCCTTAAACTAGGCGAGTATCTCTAGTCCACTACCAATCAACCCAGCAGAAATACAGTCGGTGTTAAAATCAGACTTGATGACTTAAAGCCTCATTAAACGAACTAGCCTAAAAGTGAGGGGGGATCATAATATCGATACATTGTGATATTTTTGTTATTGATATATTGATACAGAGGTATCAGGATTTGCTGTGAATTAAATATGATCATTTTTAAATCGGAAGATTAACGTGAGATGACCCGATAGCTGTTTATTATCTGCTATAATAGATGCGAGAGCATAAAATGAATAAAATTACTATTACCACAATACTTAAAATTAATATTGTATATTGGCTCAGGTAGCTTTGTAATGGCACCCCTGGAGCAATTCCCAGCCCTAAAAAGGAGGAAAATATTCAAAGAAAGTTAGATATAAGAAGAAAAATGGACCGGAATATGTAAGCAGGACGTCTGGTTCCATTCACCACCACTTGCTGTGTTTTTCCAGAATGGAGTTATTCACACTAAACCTGATCTGAATGACTTCGTATTCATCTTAACCGTTCATTTAAGCCAACAGCCAATAGTTTTAATGTGGATGGACTTTCCCTTTAAAACAAAGAGAGCGCAACATTGTTTAAGGTACTTAAACAAGGACTTGAATTTCTCCCTGATTTTGCTGATCATAAACACAGTCTTCCTTTGCACTCCATTGAAACCCAGTTGTGAAGAAACAGCTTAACGTGGCTTAATGCAGTCTGGGCGACTAAATTACTCTCCCACCGTACTGCAGTAAACACTGCCAAAAGGATAAGTCACTTAGGCATCATTTGCATTTTATTCTCTTTCCTTTAAAAGGATTTCATTGGTGCTGAAACAACTTAATGTGAAAATGATCACTTTGTCTTTGGATGATGACATTCACGTGGGTTCATTCACCAAAAAACAGTCCCAATTTAGTCTACATGACAGGCTGTTCGTATGACTGGGCCTTTAAGATTGGCATATGTAAATGAGCTCTGTTTCTTTGTGTTATTTGAAACACTCCTTATAACCTCAGAGTAGGTAGGAGGGACTAAACTACTGTGTTCTGCACAGGAACTGCAAAAGCATTAAAGAGAAGTGAAAGTGACTGTCATCATGAAACACAGCATAACACAGTGAATCGCAATGAAATGCATCCTCTGCTTTTAAACCCACACACCGTGCAGCAGGGGGCAGCCATGTCCAACGCAATGGGAAGCAGTGATGGGGACGATACCTTGCTCAAGGGTACCTCAGGGCAACCTACTGGTCTGGGATTCGAACCTTTTGATCCTTGGGCCTTATCCCTAACCATTAGAGCAGTGGTCCCCAACCAGTACTCAAGCCTCAAAGCTGTAAAAGGATGGACTTGTTAGTAAAAAAGGGAACGAGATAGACAAGAGTATTCGTTTAAAAGAAAATATTCACATTTTAATTGTAATTGAAACTCTAGTTTAAAACAATGCTATAAGATATTTCCCCCAAAACATTCAGCCCTACACTAAATATCTGTTTATCTGTTTATTTCCACGTCATTGAGTGTCCCTATTTTTTATAAAGTAAACTACTCTCTTGACCTTTCACCCTTGCCCCTTCAGGTCGCCATCAAAACCAGGCTCAATGATGAGCAATAACAGCGCGGCGATGAAGAGGATCCGGACGGAGTACATGAAGAAGTTCCGTGATCCGAAGTGGGAAACCTTCTCGAAGAGCTATGAGGACTCGGTGAAGTACAGGCTGACCCGCCGGGTGCTGGAACAGACACACAGGCCTCTGTTTGGCAACGGCTGGGACAGCGGCTCCGACTCCAGCGGCCGATCCAGTCCCCAACCGCGGGGGGCCGGGGAGTCCTCCAACTCAAAACCAAACACTTCCTCCTCCGAGTCCAAATGTGAGAACGCTGTGGCGCAGGAACCTCAGGAGAACGGAGAAGTGCAGACGGACACAGTCACTGCCTCTGAGAACCCACAACCTGTAGGTAGGTTTCACTGTCTGCTCATCTGGACACTCCAAAAGGACTCAGACATAAGATTCTATAATTCTTCTGGACATTATTTAAGTTATGAGTTTATTCTAGACCTAAATTTAAGTAGAAATTGATTCTGGAAATTAATTCTGGCATATTAATATGGAAAATTATAATTATTTTATATATATTCCTTTTAATAGGTGTTCATTCTGGAAGTGCTTTTAACCCTGGAATAACTTTTGTTATTATATATTTTATATTTCTAATATTAATTGATCCTTTTGAAATCAGAGAACGGGTACCAGCATGTAACAGATAACGGGCCATCAGAGCCCGTGGTGAAGCGGAGTCCGAGGCACCGAGCTCCTCGTTCTGAGCCCGGTTACCCTCACCGTGAGCTGGACACTGATGACTCCACAGACTCCCTGCTGAGAAAACCCAGCAGAGCCAAGAGCCAGCCGCCTGCCAGCGTTAAAGGACGGGTGTCCAGCCGGGACAACAGACGCTCCTTCATCCGCTACGACTGGGCTGAGAGGAGCATGGAGGCCAGGGAACGCAGGAGGCCCAACATGAGAGCCTCGGTGTCCGCTGGGGAGGTGAGCGCAAAAAAATGAATGAAATGAAATCACTGTAAATAACAGCACAAACGACGTCTAGGCATACAGTGAGGACACCGTGTGGACAGTTATGTCTTACATAATCAGCATGTAGTCTCAGTTTCTATGTTTAATAAATGTTAATTTATGTTAATATTGGCGTAAACGTGGTGTGTGAGCCACTCTCTCTATAGCGCCCCCTTGTTGCTGCCCTGACAAAGCACAGGTCACACTGTTAAGGTATATTTCTAAGCCCAGCCTGAAAAAAAATGTCTTATTCTGTCTTTATTTCCATTTTTGCTTTGGATGAGCTTTTCAGAATGTTTACAATGTCCCACTTAAAGGGCCCATGTAATACACAAACTAATGTCCCATACTTTTTGAACCATATGTACTGTTAAAGTTTAAATCATCCTATTGGCTCATCAGTTCATGCAGTCCATACATAGGAACAAAGCCATTTTTAAACTTACTTTGAACTAACTTCCTTTTGTGATGTCACAAAAGAGCCACACATTTAAATATCAACCAATCAGCCTACAGCAGTTTGAAGATATCAACTTGGGTGGCTTTTTTGAGGTGAAATGCTGGCCAGCCAGTGAAAAAACAGCTTATTTACATTATACATAGTAATATAAATAAATAGAGAAAATGAAAGTCCAATTAAATGAAGTATAACTGCAATTTTTGGTAAATAAAACCAATCATTCTGATGTTTGGTAGAATTGGCAGCGCTATGGTAGGGAGGCAGTAAACTAAGCAGGCTGGGAATTCGTTTGTGGATGAAGGGCCATGTGACTGATTTTAAAGCTTTGAGCAAGGATGCTCTCAGTCTGGAAAATGTTGTGCAGACTGGCACAGACTAAAGGTAGCAGGTTCCTTTACACAATCCCTAACTGCTAGTTTTCATTTCACTGGATATGGAAGCTCTACTGGCCACACGCTGCTGAATAATTGAGGCCGAGCAAAGATGGAGTTGAGTGTCAGAAGGTGATCCATTCGTCTAATTAGTGCAAGGAAAGCGCTCTAGTGTGTTAACTTAGTGGAGCAGTTTCACTTGTGGTTGAACTATATGTCAGAAGGTTTACTTTGGTAAAGAAGGTTTACATTGATGACTATTATTAGTAGATAACATACAGTATTTATAACGAACAGTATATACAGATTAAATAATCTGACTATCTGATAATCTACACAATATAGATTCATTACTTCCTATTTTGCCTCCAAAGATCCAGACTTTCTTGTATTTTTAATGTCTTGTTGAGGAGAAGTTCTCCAGATCTTCCTGAAGGACAGTGTTGTTGTCTCTCATTTTCAGTCCGGTCTCTGTACCTGAGCATTTCTCCAGATCTTCCTGAAGGACAGTGTTGTTGTCTCTCATTTTCAGTCCAGTCTCTGTACCTGAGCAGTTCTCCAGATCTTCCTGAAGGACAATGTTGTCTCTCATTTTCAGTCTAGTCTTCAGTCCAGTTTTATTGTTCTTTGTTGGTTAATCCACACAGTGATCTACGTCTGAACATTCAAGCAGAACAAAGCATCTAATTTAATTTACATGAAACAGTGATGAAACAGGTGCAGCTGATTCCAGATGATCAGAACATTAGTTTACTGCTGAGAGGTTGGATCCCCTGTATCTAGAACCTTGTATCTTTAGACACATAGCAGCCACATTGAGTACTTAAACATTTAATCATAAATTTCTTTAAAGGAATCTAGTCAATATGCCAAAGACAAAACAGTCTGAAATAAAACAGTACTTTTCTAACGTCAAGGTGATTCCCTAAAAAAATATTAAGAAATAAGGTTCAGGTAGTGTACATGAAGTGAAAGTGACAACTTGTCATTGTTTTTTCTCTGCATTTTACCCATACACCACATGCAGCAAATCTAGTGCCCGGGGAGCAGTGATGGGGATGGTACCTTCTCAAGGGTACCTCAGGACAACCTACTGATCTGGGATTCAAATCCATGACCTTCTGATCCTAGTCCCTAAATAGTTGGCCACCACTGCCCCACCATAAAGTTAACGATAATGCAAACAATAGTTTTGTGAATGACATGTGTAATAAGACAATCACATTTTTTATTCACCAATAGATAAGGAATTGGTGCAGGTGTAGGAACTGGCCATATTTGAGAAATCCTAAAAGAAAAGTGCGTTAAAGGTAAACTAATACTAATAATACTAGTAAAATGGTAAACAGGTTGATGATACAATATATGTTACAATATTAAATAAACCTTATGCAATAGGCCATAAAAAACCACACACCCAGGTTTTCAAAAATATAATAGTGGAAATTTTAAATCATTTTTGGATCTAAATATATTCTGTTTGAAGTGGAGGTTTTTTAGTTTGTCGCTACATTATATATATGTGAAGGCTTGTTTCTCTGACCGTATTTAGTCTCCACTGATGTAAAAGCAAAGACTGGATGCTTTACTGTTAATAAAGAGTTTAGGCTTAAACTGTCTGCAGTCGAACACCGGCGCCAAACGGGGGGAAATGGTCATTTAATTTTTTCAAGAAATTGGTGGGTAGGAAATATTACTGAAAAGTATTATTTTTCCCATTATAAATATTAATTAATTCATTTTCTGCCGCTTGTCCCAAGCGGGGTCGTGGGGGGGTGCTGGAGTCCATCCCAGCTCACACAGGGTGAAGGAAAGGGGACGCAACCTGGACAGGTCGCCAGCCCATGGCAGGGAGGAGCGTGACGGGGACGGTACCTTGCTCAAGGGTACCTCAGGGCAACCTATTGGGAAGGGGTTCGAACCCCTGATCCTCCGATCATGCAGCCAACGCCCGAAACACTAGGCCACCGCTGCCCCCCATTATAAATAAATATCATAAATATCATAATGCTAATAAAAATCTGACGTAACTGACATAACTTGTGGGTTCCTCATCTGCCAGACCTCGATTTATCATGGGCTCTGATTAGACTTGAGCTGTTTATGATCTAAAATCCCAAACTTAACCCCTTTCAGTTGTAGCACAGTTGCCATGGTGATGTGTCTTCATAAAACACAACCCAAGAGTCTGTGCAATGGAGCTCGGCTTAAACCAAGAAGTCCTGGCTTCTCATAGGTCCCTGCTGCTGAGAGCTGAGACATAAGGCCACAAGTTACAGGGAGCTGATTGGACATCAGCCCATTCTGACAATATCTTATTTGTGTCCAGTCCTTTGATTATTTGTGCTCCTTATTGCACTGAACAAAAATAAATCATCGTCTTTTTGATATGTGGTGAAGATCTCACCCATCCCTAGTCTTTAAGGACCAATGTTCTTCTCTTGTTTCTTAGTCGTGTCTCTCCCAACTGATACTGCACTGACATCTACACGCAAAATGTAATTCCAGCATGTGTTATTAATTTACCTGATTAATTTGCTGCCCTCTGGCTAGTGATACAGGACTCTCACATCATGGACAACCAGACTGAGGAACAGCTTCTTTCCTAGAATCATAAATACAATTAATTTCATCCCGTTCCAACATCTCCATCCCCCCGTATGTGCAATAATGCTTGTATGTAGAAGTAATCAATACGATATCCTAATTTATTGGTAGCTCATGTGCAATATTCGCATCATGGATATTTCACTGTGACAAAAGTTTGACTTCCTTCTGTAGAATAGCACATATTTTTTCCAGTATCTGCCAATGGAGATCATTAATCCAGTTTAAAAGTAGGTGGAAACTTGTCTTTCCATTGAATAAGTCATCTCTCCAAGTGGCCATTTTTTTTTGCCTGAACAACTTCTGCTGAGTTTCTATAATATATAATATAGGGTGGTGGTGGTCTTGTGGTAGGATACTTGCCTATGGACCTCTGGCTCAAGAGGTCCCAGGTTTGAATCCCACCTCTGGCACTACCACCACTGGGTCCCTGAGCAAGACCCTGAACCCTGAGTGTCTCCAGGGGGGACTGTCCCTGTAATTAGGACGTGGAAGTCGCGCTGGATAAGAGCGTCTGCTAAATGCCGTAAATGTAAATGTAAATAATAGGTGATGGGTCAACTGTTTCTGCTGCACTGATTTTGACCCCCCTTTGTAGATCCACCGGGCCGATGTTGGCGTCCAGACTCGAAGGGAGTCGGAAAAGCGAGGTAAAACCGCAGACCGCCGGAGAGCGAGGTCGGCCGACCTGGAGAAGTCACGGCGTTCGGGACTGGCCGTTGTGGATGACCGCTGGATGACGGAGTACATGCGATGCTTCTCAGCCAGGCTGAGGTAGAAGCAGAGAGAGGACCAAACGCCTGACCTGGGACCAGCTTTGGACACTGAAGCATAAAGGGAGGGTTCAGCACATTTTTCAAAATTTCACTGCAGATGCACATGATTGATGTGGAGTGATTGAGGTCATTCCTGGGGCTTTTCAGGTGGATTTTTCAAACATTTATACAAATGCAAAGTGCAGGGATTCTAGCTTTGTTCAGAAGGAGGTTATTAATCCTATGTCTGCTTGATTGCTGTGAGATTAGTTTGAGCAGATCAGGACATGGTTTTGGGCAGTATTTGGAATAGACTTATATTAACATCCCTCAGGATGTCTCCATGGACTCACTCAGTGGTTTCCTTCATGGAAAAAGTTCTGAAAAAATGACAAACTGTCCCCAAATCCTAACAGTGTAGGGATAGGTAGGCACAGATCCTAAACCAGCATCAGAGGACATTTTTTAACGGGAAGATTGAATAAATCAGGGCAGCCCGTGCTGGCTGTAGAATCTCCTTCTGCTTGCAAAAGAAAAAAGGAGAAGAGACAGCAAAGGCAATGTACTCTTGCATTTTCCTACTAATTTTGGAATCATTTCTACTTCTTTTTCCCCCCACAAATTTATACATTCACACTATGGGACCGAAGAAGTGCACATAGTGGTGCTTATGTGTTTGAAAGTTAATGAAAGGCAGCATTAAACTTACCTGTTTTTAAGGGGTGATAGATTGACCTACTCTTTCTGGGTTGCTGAATTTACATTTTTAAGTCCTTCTCATGCATCAAACAAAGATATTAACCTAGGACACGCTGAAACTACTAAATTGGATGAAGAACCATCCAACGCATTATTAAAGTTTGGAAGGATAGTGGTGATGCATCATCTTCCAGAAGGAGAACTTTGAATGATCATGACTGGAGATCAGGTCAAGTCAGTTTTATTTCTAGAGCCCTTTTTACAGCTGTTGTCAAAAAGCAGCTTTACAAAATCTGGACCCCTTCTGGGCAAACCAAAGCGACGGAGGCAAAACTCCCTAAACATGGAGCAAGAAACCTTGGGAAGAACCAAGGCTCCCCTGGTTGACACCAGATAATCATGAAAGAAAAAGTGCATTTGATAAGTTAAATTGATTTCAGCATCAATTGCCGGTAAAGTGTGAGTTTTTATAAAAGAATTCCATTAGAGGCTGTGATTGGGATTCAATCTCTTAAACCCATTGGACCATCACGTCATGCATGGGGTGTATGCTTTTACCTGCTCTAATTGTCATGTTCGGTCTTTCAGTGTGGGAAAAGGAAGCGGAGGCGCAAACGCACGGAGAATGCAAAGCAACCACGTAGGGTCAGTTTATTAGTACACACCAAAAATAACACAATGGTGAACGGACAATTCCGCATCGGCTTGGCTGCCTTAAGTGATCTCCGCTTCAGGTGTTGCAGATCCTGGTAAAATGAGAGCAAGAGCAAAAACACGGCTAGAATTCCGGAGACCGAGATCGAACTCCGGGTTGCCCCGTGACACTAATTGGGGAAAAACGGAAATGGTTTTCTTGTAAGAGTTGATAATTTGATGGTTTGTCGGTTTGCTGTATTGTATATTAGGTGGCATTATCTGAATGTTTTAGAATTATTTATATTTTCTGCAAAGAACTGAGCTTAGGTTTCTTTATTGAGTGGACCCAAATTCATTCACCTTTTGCAAGTGAATTTTATGTTTCGAGTATCCAGTTCTGCCATGCAGATCAACCTCTTGAATGTACTCTTGATTCTAAAGAACCTGAGCGCATATGAAAGGCCAGTCTTCCCTTTGGCCTCATGCTCCTTATTAAAAAGCACTGAGAGTGTTTACACTGTGAGGCAGTGCTGGTTGAAGGATGGGCCAAGTAGGATACATAAAATGTAACCGTTTTGAGTGTGTTGAGTGTGTTTTGTTATTGGCAGGCACTTACGTGATCACATTCCATGTGTTTATCGTATCTTTGATGCACTTTGTTCCTTCACAAATCATTTCACAGAAATGTTATTGAAGTATGGAAAGTCGAGGACAATCAGCTGATTTCTTTCAATATAACTCAATGCAAGCCTTCAAATAACATTTAAAAGTGAAATACCACAGAATTTCTAGATTTCCTCATCATCAATTGGCTGAGATTGAGTCCTTCATGGTGGGTTGGTATAAAATGCTCAGTTCTAGAGGAACTTGACGACCAGTGAAGCCAGATATCTGGAGCTCCCTCTGGGAAAGTGGTAATGGATGTACTGCATGAGTCATTCTGAGAAGATTTTGGTCTGTGTGTGTGTGTGTGTGTGTGTGTGTATATATATATATATATATATATATATATATAGTACTGTGCAAAGGTTTTAGGCAGGTGTGGGAAAAAATGCTGTAAACAAAGAACGCTTTCAAAAATGGAAGTGTTCATCATTTATTTTCATTAATCAACAAAATGCAGTGAATGAACAAAAGAGAAATCTAAATCAAATCAATATTTGGTGTGACCACCCTTTGCCTTCAAAACAGCATCAATTCTTCTAGGTACACATGCACACAGTTTTGGAAGGAACTCGGCTGGTAGGTTGTTCCAAACATCTTGGAGAACTAACCAACCACAGATCATCTGTGGATGTAGGCTTCCTCACAGCCTTCTGTCTCTTCATGTAATCCCAGACACACTGGATGATGTTGAGATCAGGGCTCTGTGGGGGCCAGAAGAACAGATGCTGGTTTGAAGTTCGCTCACTTTGCATTTTTTAATTTTGTGAATTGTTCCATTCACCACCACTAGGAAAGAAATATGAGTCATATTCATTTCAAACATTTGAAAGGTGAAGGCATTATGAAAATTCATCCTTAATTGATCGCCACTTCCTTTGCATACTTCTCTTTACATCACTAAACCTCAGGAAGCGAGTTTGCAGTGAAGTTCTGACGGAAGAAAAACACGCAACAGATTCATTTCCAGCAGAAATTCTCCTTTTCTCTTCATATCAGGTCATGATGTTTGGAGTTTGCCTCTTTTGATTTTGCTTTAAAGCTTCATTTGCTTGCGCTCAAGAAAGGATATGATAATAATAAAAAAAAAACTGTACACGTATATTTATAATGGAATATGACTATATTCAGAATGTTCTTATTTATATTAATAATGAAATATCCTCATGGTTGACTTGCTGTTTATTTTGCAACAAAGTTTACATTTTTAACCACTGTATTTGTATCTGGAGATAAAAAAAACGAACTAAATGGAATGTGCACAATTAGATATATTTTCATCTGTGAATAAAAAAAAAAATCACTTTGGAGCATTGCTGTGAATAAAACCACATTTGAATAAGCTCATGCTCATTTTGTCTTTTTGAAAAATATGAAGAATGAACCATTAAGGACAATATTTAAAACTCATGGACGATGATTATACTACTAATAATAGAAATGTTTTATTATTATTATTAGTAGTAGTAGTAGTAGTATTGATATTATTATTATTATTATTATTATTATTATTATTACTCTTATTATTAGTAGTAGTAGTAGTAGTATTTTTGACCAAGACATATTTTTGCTTGAGGTTTATGTCTTAATTTAAGCACCAGCGCTAAGAGGCTAGTGTACTAAATGCTAATATGTAGCATTTTAGCATGATCAAAAACAACAAAAAATATTAATACTGCCTTACACAATCCCCCACGTATGCCTTGTGGAGATGTTCACTAATCCTTAACGGACATGTTAATGTGCTTTCTAACACTTTCCCACACACTGTTACCTGTAAACACTGACAAAAGTATATTAGCATAAGAGTTTGGCCTGAACTTGAACCATTTGGTTATGGGGACTGTTAGTAGCAGCTGTAGTCTTTTTGAAATAAAGCTATTGGTCAGCTATTAGATGTCTTTCTGTGGTTTCTGACACTGTATGATACACTTTTATCCATAAAAATGAGCCGAAAAGAATCTGCTGTTAGCCTTTCATGAAAAACAAGGCCTAATTTTGCAAGCAAAGGATATATGATCAAATATTTACAATAAAACTTTCTGTTCTGTCCTGGGTGGTCAGGTACCCAAGGTCTTATGTTCTGTAATTTAACATATCTAGTTGTAAATAAGAGGAAATGAAAGCTGAATATCTCAACTCATTTCACATTCATGAGAAAAACAATGCCTTGGCCTTTGATGGTCTAATACTTTCTACTGTATCTCTTCTTCAGTCCTAAAACTAAACAGACAAACTGCAGATATCAAAGGGGCAGCAGTGGCCTAGTGGTTAGGGAGTTGCCCCAGATTGGAAGATTGTGGGTTCAATTCCATCACCAGAAGGCTGCCTTGAGGTACCCTTGAGCAAGGTACCGTCCCCCTCACTGCTCCCTGGGCACTTTTAATAGCTGCCCCCTGCTGCACGTGTGTGTATGGGTAAAACGCAGAGGTTTAATTTCATTGTGTTGTGCTGTGCTGCATTTCCCAATGACAAGGGTCATCACTTTCATATCAAACACATTTGAGCTTTACATTTAGCAGACACTCTTGATTACAGGGACAGTCCCCCTGGAGCAACTTGGGGTTTAGGGTTTTGCTCAGGAACCCAACGGTGGTGGTGCTGGAGGTGGGATTTGAACCTGTGGCCTCTTGGTCCAGAGGTAAGTATCCTACCACTGGACCACCACCCTGACATCCCAGAGGTAATGGGAGGGGATCTGAGTTTTGGTTGAACTCTTGTTCCTGTAGAGCAGTTGTGTGATGACTTGCAGCAACAGCAGCTTCCTTCATATCTCAGTGTCTAACTGGAGCTTCAGTATCTAGCTGGAAAGGTGGCGTTCACACAGTTGTCAGGCTCGTCGATGTCGTCAGTTTGACAGCGGTGGTGTGGTGTCTGAATAGCATGACATAATGCAGCGTTTGGCAGAAGAGGTTTTAGATCAGTGTGATGATTTCCAGTCTGGCCTTTTAACCACAGCTCTTAGAGACCACCTGTCAAATGTCTGTCTCCACTGACAGCTGTCTCTAGGTCTGTCCGCCTGTGAACGTTTGTGTGTGTGTGTGTGTGTGTGTGTGTGTGTGTGTGTGTGCGTGCATAGAAAATCCAATTGATGATCCAATGAGTTTTGGTTCCCTGAAGAACCTTAAAGAAACCCTTTTTAAAGAACGTTCACACCAAAGTTTCTACACCAACTAAATTCTGTTCCACATGCCGGGGCCCAAAAATAATTCTCTGGAGTGATCAGAAGAGCCCATTTTGGTTCCTTTAGGAGCCTTTCAGTGGATGTTTTTAAATTACCATTAAAAGAACCTCCACAAAATTTTCAACATGAATTAAAAGCTGTTCCACACGTTTGAACCCAGAAGCATTATGTGATTTGGAATGATAGCACAAAAAAGAGGGTGTTTCATGTGAAACAGTTAAGTTTTATTTTGCATAGAGAGCAGGGGGAGAAGAAAGACTGCAGAGAAAACAGATAAGAAAGAAAGAAAAGAATGCTGAGAAATTAAGAAGAAAGGGCAGAGTAACAGTTCAGATAGACAGAAAAAGAAAGCAAGTGCAAAAAAGATAGATTGAGAGATGAAGAAAGAGCAGAGAAACAGATAAGAAAGAAAGAAAGAAAAGAAAAGAAGAAAAAGGAAGGGTGAGAGATGAAGAAGAAAGGGCAGAGGAACAGATCAGATAGAGAAAGAAAGAAACAACAAAAGAAAGAAAGACAGCGTGAGAGAACAGAGAGAAAAAATAGAAGGCTGAGAGAAAGCAAGACAGAGAGAGAGCTGGTGAAAGGTTAGATGTATAAAGCAGGCAGCTGATAGATGAATCATCAGGTTAGAGCGAAAGAGAGAGAGAAAGAGAGAGAGAGAGAGAAAAAGAGAGAGAGAGAGA
The DNA here is from genome assembly GCA_017165825.1 of Hepsetus odoe. Taxonomy (NCBI): domain Eukaryota; kingdom Metazoa; phylum Chordata; class Actinopteri; order Characiformes; family Hepsetidae; genus Hepsetus; species Hepsetus odoe. Next base: position 19,974,194 of record CM029386.1, read on the forward strand.
GCAGATAAGTGGTCATTAGATGTATAGAGCAGACAGCTGACAGATGACCCCTCAGATTCAAGATCAGCAGCTGTCCAGCTGTTCACCACATGCAAAACACATGCCACCACTGTTTGCATTACATTAATCCCCCATGTTCTGCACGTGTGTGTGTGTGTGTGTGTGTGGGGAAGAACTACTGCACACATCATACCCCCACTTCTGAATGAAACCACTAGTAGAAACAGCAGCCTGCAGCACCTGTCATGGACACACTGCTCCATCTGCTGCCTTTTTCATTTCTGCAGCATGTGCACATCTTGGCTTCTTGTTATAGTAACCATATTGAACCAATATTGTAACTTTGAGTACCACCCGATCTACTGACACTCAAGCTTTCAATATTGATATCAGCAGACAACTGAAAGTGAAAGTGACTGTTTGTCATTGTGAAACACAGCTCACAAAATTGTTTCTTTTACCCACAAACAGCCTGCAGCAGTGGGTGGCCTTATATTCGCCCGGGGAACAGTGTTGGGGACAAAATCTTGATCAAGGGTACCTCAGGGTAACCTACTTGTCCATGATTCCAACCCATGACCTTCCAATCCGGGGACCTGGGCCACTGTCCCAAAAGTTACAGTAAAGTAATCGACCGAAACACAAAGTAACAGCTTTGGTATCGGCTGATATTTAAAGTCCAGAATCAGAAACGATCATTTTAGACGGATAATATCAGAATCAAACACGATACTCAAAGTCAGTATCAAGGTTTTTTAGATAACGATATCAGCAGACACACAAAGTCGGTATATCCTGATACTCTAGTTTCTAATATCTTTATTGATTGACTCTCAAGATCCCAGCTTGATGGCATTGTGTGACTGGGGGAAACTAAGCGAGCGGCTAATATGTGTGTATTATATTTCCTGGCATTACCAGCCATTGTTGTAAGTGAAGCCAACGCTGCAGTTTGTTATGTGTGCAAACATGCTGTGCACCCTGAAGTATCCGAGTTACTAAACAGAGCTCGGATGAAGCCATCAGTCCTTCACAATGACAGGAAGACCAGGCTGTCCCCGATCGTTATGCGACGTACGGCATGTTGCAGGAATGCTATGACCTAAAACACTGTAGGCCAGAGCCCCTTTGTGTCCATCCTAGAGGGCCGTGGAGCAGGACGAGTTCACACCCGTCAGTCAGTGAGGCGGCGGGAGGTTTAACAGACCGACACAGAGACAAAGGGAGTGAGGAAAGAAATGAGGAAAGACAGAAAGAGTGAGAACTCCGTACCCTCCCCCGTTTCTATTTTCGCTTCTCTGGTATTCTGAAGATCAGCAGATGCCAAATCAGGCCCGGGGTCTCGATGGCCAAAAGGGGGCATTCAAACCCCAAGCACCAGGGGAGAGTCGCTGTGCTTTACATGTTTCAGATGTTTTAGACACGTGGTCCCAACTCTGGTAGCTGGAGGAACCTGGTCCTGACAATTTGGTGTTTTTCCTGCGCAGGAAAGTGTTAAAGAGTTTAAACTAAACGCCATCGGTTAAGCAATAACATAGTCACATCACAAGAGCAGGCCACTAGACTGAAGCAGCTACTTAAAAGTGAATATTTATTCATGTATACATTAAAACTTCATTTATGTATTAGCACATTGGCATATTCATTAGGAAACAGTAAAAAGTCCATTATCTGAGTATCTGCTTTCTGTCATGCTCGTTTGCTCCCAAAGCTCCACTGTGTCTGTGATCATTAATAACGGTGTTTTTTTGATGGGTAAATACTTTCACTGGGAATTTGAGCTTCACCAAATATAAATTTAAAGATTCTATATTATATAAAACCAAATTATCCCTATTTCTCTAATGTGCTTCGTGAATACTACTACTCACTCCCCGATCCAAATGCAAAGTAATCGGTAAACACGGCATGGCTGGTTTTTTGACGTCACAAAAACCAGTGCATTTCCCCAATGGCTGCAGGGATGTTGGGAAATGGGCAGGAATCCTGCTTTATCTGTAAACGAAAAACAAGATCTCGGACATCATGCATGTCTCAGCTGATTGATTCTGGGGTGAGGGCAAGAACTGTGTACATGTGATTCCTGGCTGAACCATCATTTGGAATCCAAAGAGCTACTGATCAAGATGATAAAAGTGACATCACAACATTCAGAAGTTATGGGTCACTCCAAAGAACACCAGCTTTGGACTGGAAGCAAGGGACTGGTGCGCCCTCTAGAGTTACAAACTGTAAAGACTTGAAGAGTCTTAGCCACTTAGTCATTTCAGTGCATGTTTTCTCTTAACAGTCAACATCACTCACTCATGAGCTAATATTAATAATTACACTGGCATGAAAGGATTTACTTTATTAAATGAATTCATGTTGGAGGTGTACCTACTAGGCGCCATGAGACAATACGATTCACAAAGAAAACTCATTTTTTTCCGATTTGCCGCTGTTTAACAATCATCATCATCATTTCATGTAAACACTTGTGTAAGATGACATGGTTCATTGGTGTTTTTGGAAGTAAAATGGCTACAATTACTGATGTAGACATTTAGATCCCTGGTAATTTGCCACCACTATGCAGAAATCAGTCATTATCTAACTGAATTGTGCAGAAAAGAGTAATGGTTAAATAATAGTTCATTGGGTTTAAAACTGTTCAGCTTTCTCAAAGTCAGATGCCATCCAAAATGTCCTTCCTTATCCTCTGAGAGAGAACCAGCAGAGATATATGCCACAATCATACCTTGAGTAGGTGAGCATGTGAAGAAAAGGGGGAAAGAAAAGCAGGGCAGCTTTCATTTAAGCTTTTGTCCAATGGTTGTAAGTGAAGAGGTCTAGTGTTTTGACTTTGTGCTGAAAGTCGTGGGTTAATGTGCGAGGAACAGGTGGAGAGCGTGGTTAACAGATCCTTCCAGAGAAAAACCAAACCACCATCTGCCCACTAATTCCCTCCAGGTGGCCCCTGTCCACTTCTATTACAGGAACAAACCCCACAGCAGCAGCCGCCGCAGCCGGGCACTGACCCTGGATCAGAGCTGATAAACCTCACTGTCTTCACCACAACAGGGAGTTTATCAGTAGAACTGATCTCTGAACGCTGGTCAAGGGTCAAACCCTCTTTCTTTCTTCTTTTTTTTTTTAAACCCTAATGCTCTGGATGTGGGTTCCACACTCCAGCACCTCCCTCTCACAGCTTCACAATGTACAATTAGTTTCATAGAAGACGCTGAATAATTCATAACAGACACTGAATATTGAGGTTTACACCAATAGTCAAGCTTTTTTTAACCACGTCTTTAGCAAACGTCCAGTAATCACTAGCAGCAATGAACCTGTTGTATGAAAAGAGGAAAAAATCCATTCATTCAAAATCACTCATTATAGAAGTCAATGGAAATTTGCTCTGGCACCCACCCAAGTGTCAGATTTGCTATTTTGTCCTACAAAATACTTTTATATGGAGACATCTTTAAGGTTTTAAGGTTATGAAGTTATAAGAGACTTTTATTAATGGCTCTTTTTCTTACCTATGTGTCAATCAGTTGAGCGCTAATGTGTAACAGGTACCATTATAAATAAATAAACACTGTTTAGTTGACTGATTGACTGGTGGATTGATTGGTTTCTACTCTGTGAGAGTCTGTAGAGCATCTGGAGCAGCAGGTTTCTGGCTCTGTTAGGCTGGGGAAAGCCCTGCTTACTGCATTTGATGGAATCTGATTACAGGCCGTCTGGCCGTCTGCAGGTTCCTCAACAGGTACAGCAGCAGAACCCGAGTGATGGTATGGCTGAGTGATGGGGCTACAATGCAAACAAGCATCTTACACTTTGAGATCTTCTTCAGGTCTGCCAGCTGAGAGTGGATTTAAAGTACCTTTTTGTAGGTTTTCTGAAGCCTTTGAAAATGATGGCTCTTTTTTCTCCTCTAGGGTGTGGAATTGCAGAATAAATCTTTTCAAGAAGTCTGTAAAGAAGAAAACAAAGTTAGCGAGTAGATTCTGGGTTCAAAACCCCAGCTAGGGTTCTCTCTCTCTCTCTCTCTCTCTATTTTTCTCTCATTCTATCAATCTATAGACTGATGCATGTCTTAACTTTCAACTAACAATTTACATTTACATTTACGGCATTTAGCAGACGCTCTTATCCAGAGCGACTTACAGGTCCTAATAACAGGGACAGTCCCCCCTGGAGACACTCAGGGTTAAGGGTCTTGCTCAAGGACCCAATGGTGGTAATGCTAGAGGTGGGATTCGAACCGGGGACCTCTGAATCCATAGGTCTGTAGGCAAGTACCCTACCACTAGACCACCACCCACCCTATTAAAGATTCTTCAGCTTATTTTCTTTATTTTCACATTTTCATCTTTTTACCATTGCCCCACAGTAAGAAGGATCTCAGGGTGGTCTCCGGGTTCTTTCTTTGGGAGTGGACATGTTCTCCCCATGTGTGTTTTCTCCAGGTTCTTCGGTTTCCTTGCACCATCCAAAGAGTTGCACATCAGGTGGAGTGGAGATAGAAACTGTCCCATAGGTGTGGGTGTGTGTCTGTGTGTGTGTGTGTGTGTGTGTGTGTCCTGTGATGGACCGGCGACCTGTCCGGGATGTTTCTCTACTCTTCCCTTGGCCCTAGAAAGGTTAAGCATTTCAGAACAATTTATTTAAGACTATGTTGTAATAGAATTTGTATTGCTAATAAATTGTTGGAGTCAGGACAAAAAGTTAACATCTATTTTGATTGATCATTTTTTAAACTTGTTTGATGTCCTTTTGTGAAAATGAAGATGAATGGGCCAATAGAAAGGATTCAAAATGATTAGGAGCAAATTCTCATTCCACCTCTTACACAATAATACATACATATATTTGTGTGATAATTTGTGTGATAATTATGCTTCATATTTGGCATCATTGAAGGGTATTTGACCCTAATTGTGCATCCTTAGTTCAAACCCATGAACAGCTGAAGTATAAGGTGTAAAATGCTGCATTAAATAAAGCAAATGTATTAAAATTATTTACCTGCAGCCAGTCCTTAGATTTACCTCACTTGAAAAAAGTTTTACATTTTATAATGCATTTCTATTTCCTGCATGCAAGAACTTCTTAACCAAATGGCACAAGATTTCTTCCATCAAGAGTTTATTGATGTAGTAAAAATGACAAATCATACAAACAGCAAAATTTCACGTGTCTTCAAACTAAACGATTTCTTAATTATTCTTAAATATGAAATAAATATTATAAATAAAATTGCAAAGTACAAAGTATCAAAGCAGTCAAATAACTCTCAGCGCTTTCCACAAAACTGACCATTTTTTAACTTTTCCGGTTGGTTTGGCTAGACTAGACTAGGTTTGGTCAAGAGATTCCAAGTAGTTCAAAATCAAGGGCCCAAATTGAATTCCCTGTTGATGGAAAAGGGCTACCAGGGCTTCCAAAAAAAGCTCAACAAAACTCAAAAGCAGCTACAGTTCCTTAAAACTATAATTCATCAAAGGTTCAGAAAACCTCTGTGGAAACTATAAGATTAGCTCAAGTACTCTTATGTTCCTGTAGAATTATGAAAAATAGAACTACAGTTGTTCTCTACCTTCTTAAACTTTGATCTCTACCCAGGACATGTGGTCCAGAGTAGAAGCTGAATGGTTCTGGTTCCAAGCAGAAAATGTTGGCTCGTGTTACCCTGCTCCGATGGCTGCCCATGACTTTAAAATCAGACTGGAGCGATTCTTTGGAACAAAATAGGAAACTTCAACACAGTTTAAATGGAAAGAGGAGAACAGAACAGAGAAGCGATGCTTGCTTTGCAAGGACCTCTTCCAGGACCTTCTGAAGGAACTCAACTTTTAAGCACATTACCACCAGAGGCAACCAGGGGTGATTTTAATTCTGGAAAGGCTCCAGAACTAGAAATGGCTTATGGTTTGGGCATGCTTTAAATTCTCTAAAGGTTCTGGTACCATGATCAGGAAACAAGGAAACAGGGAAGAAAAATCCCTGGGGTTTGACTAAACTTAGTTTCAAAATGTTAGAATAAGTTCTTATAATAATGCTTATTGTTCCAGAACTCACTGGTTCGTCAAGAGGTTCTGGAACTCGTTACTCAATTCCAGAACCTTGATGGGAAACACATACAGTTCTGGAACTCTTTAGTGTCTGCAAAAGGTTCTGGACCTCTTCAGTTCCTCTAGTGTTTCTGTAACCTTGCTCCTCTTGTGTCCCTGGAAAGTCCCAACACGAAAGTCTTCACATGAAACAGCTGAGCTTCCTCCACCAGGTCTCTGAGAGCTGTTTGATTTTATCTGGAGTTTTCTCTGTCAGTATGTGTCTTGCCCTCAGCCTTGTCTCCTGTCCCTCTTCTGCATGGTGCAGGCTGGCAACGATGGCCGTGTCAAACACCTCTTTCAGGTTCTTCTGTGTTAATGCTGAACATTCTGTAAAGGAGATGGCTCCAATGGTTTGAGCACACAGCCGGGCATCCTCTTCACTAACCGGCCTCTCCTGCTCCTCCGCCAGCCGTATCAGTACCTGTACGTCCTCCCGCAGGTCTGACTGCGTCCCTACGAGAATAACAGGGACCCCCGGGCAAAGACGGCGGACCTCTGGTGCCCATCGCTCTGTCACACTGCGGAACGTTGTCGGCAGTATGATGCTGTAGCAGAGCAAGAAGACATCGGCTTCATGGTAACAGAGAGGACGGAGGCGCTCAAATTCCACCTGGAGGGACATGACAGAGATGAGTATGAGCAGACAACAGGATGTAGAAGGGACGGACTAAGTCATAATAACCAATCAGGGTGTGTTTTTACAGATAAAAAGTGCATTCAAAAATACAATTACTGGATATTTTGTGGTTTTAGATGCTTTCTCATCAAATTCAGTGTTTTATTAACATATTATATTTTAAATTCAGGCTTTGACGATATGATTTAAGTGTGTGTGTGTGTGTGTGTGTGTTTTGATAGATCTGTGGTTTCTAGCATACAGTACTGTGCAAAAGTACTAGGCAACCCTTATTTCTTTATATTTTGCTAAGAAAATGAGAAAATGTTTGAAAATTGCAGTGATTTACTGCAACATGTGCAAGCACACTTGCAAATCCAGTCTAAACACAAAGAGAGTTTAACTCTAACCAGCTTTAAAGTCAACATTTGGTTTGACCACCATTATTCTTCAGCACAGTCTGAACTCTCTTAGACAAGCTTCCTTGCGCTCTCTTTTAGTCATCTTCGGGAACAGTTCTCCAGGATTCTTGAAGGATGGTCCAAAGTTCTTCTCTGGACGTCGGCAGCCTTTTGTCTCCGTTCTCTGTGGAGATGATCCCACGATCCTTCTGTCTGTGAAACCGCTCAGGTACGGGGACTGTACTGAAAATGAGAGCCAAAAACCTTGTCCTTCAGGAAGTCTGAAGAACTGTTCCTTAACAAAACATCAGCTCTCTGGAAGCAAAATCTGCGGAAATGAGGGGTGGCTCACGACTTTTGCACCATGCTGTATGCACAAAGATGATCATTTATAATAGTCCAAAAAGTGATTCAGAAAGACAAAGAAATTACTGAACGAAAACAGGAAGCTCTAACATCTAGTGCCAGGCATTACCTTCAGAATTATACCAACTACATTTGATAAATATGTAATTTTTCAATTTTTTAAAAGGATAATTCAGATTCATTTTATTCAATTCAGATTTATAATTTTAAAAAATCCTTAATGAACTACTATTATTAATTATTTCATATATTAATTAATGTGTGTAAAACTCATATTTACAGTTAGCAAACCCTTCATTCCCGATAGCGTAACACATAATTAGTCAAAGTGACTATTTGCCTTTACACAACACAGCACAACACACAGGGCACCACAACAAAACGCCTCCTCTGCATTTAATCCATCTACACAAGCAGGGCAGTGGGCTGCCAGGCAGCCAGTAGCTCTTGACTCGGGTTCGGGGATGTAGTATTGTTAGAGGACGATTCTCAAGGGTTCCTCAGGGTTACCTAGTGATCTGGGATTTGAACCCACAATCCTCCAATCTTGGAGTCAAAGCCCTAAACACTAGGCCCCCACTGCCACCTAGCTACATGCTAATCTACCTCCTCTACCAACTCTATTCTAAAAGGACTCTCTAAGTCAAAAATACAATGTATGGAGCACTTCAAAATAACCAAGAACTGACTGATCAATCAAGGGCTTACGTTTAGAGACCCATCCTTTGTTTCCCATCTCTGCGATTCAAACGAAAAGAGAAAAATATCTCCATTTACCCATCCCTGTCTTCATTCCTTTCAACCCATCAGAAATCCTAATTTCCTCATTTTGAAGACAGCTATTTGGTAATAAAGCAAAAAAATACTCGTTAAGCTGATATTACTTTATTATTTTACTAGGACTGATAAATATGGATTAATATATTATGTCCGTTTTCAAAGCTTTTTTATCTTGTCGCTAATTAAGCCCAGAATGAAATGACGGTGAATGGACTCATCAGTGTAAATTTGCTCTTGAAAAAAGTGAAAGTGATGCAGTGTGAAACACAACGAAATGCATCCTCTGCTTTTCACCCACACACACCGTCCAGCAGGGGGCAGTTATGTCCAGCACCCGGGAAGCAGTGATTGGAGCGGTACCTTGCTCAAGGGTACCTACTGGTCCGGGAATTCGAACCCACGACCTTCCGATCCTGGGGCCTAGTCCCTAATCACTAGGTTGGAATTTTTGTGATGAGGTTTTATTATAATTTTTGTTTTCTGGGGGAATGCTTTGGCCCTTGCTTCATTGTGGTTTCATGTCCCACACCCATGATGAGGGTGATACTGATGCGCGGCCTGTGTGGAGAAGATAAGGAGAGAAAGAAAGAGAGAGAGAGAGAGGGAGAGAGAGATTTGATGGATTGATTCAGACTCCCCCACCTGTCCTGCCATGTCACAAAGCTGAAGCCGCACTGGTCTTCCATCCACCACAACCCTCGCTGAATGGCAAAAAAAAAAGAACGTGACAGAATCAATAACCACCCAATCAATAATGAACTCCACTGAAAACTGATTGAAAACCAATTAGTTCTACTGTTGGTACAACACAATGCTGTTTTCCTTCGCTAGAGTGACTATCCTGAAACGACCTCTGAAGGACCTTTCACTTCACAAGTTTGAACAGGTCCAGAGAGTTAAAGTAGGCTAATCAGCAGTTAGCCAACATCTGGTGTCATGACATTAGTGGATCACCTGGCCGAAGACCATATGTAGAGCAACAAACCTAAATAAGAGTATCTGTGAATAAAATAAACAGGTTAACAGTAGCTTTTAACAGATCATATCCGAGCACACCAGGACAGAGATGTTGAGAAATCAGTGGCCAGACAGATGTCTTGACTTATATTCTACAATATTGAATAGAACACACTGAATTGCAAATCTAGCCAATAAGGATTGAGGTTATATTGTATTCTCTCGCACTTGCGGTTACTATATTGTGTTTTATAGTCCGTTTTCTTATACTAAATTATGTGGGTGTAATCTAGAACCTGCATTAATGGTGAGGTTGTATTACGTATCCCCTTGATATTATATGATATTATAGAGCGGATCTTAAAATCAGATATAATGCATTCAGCATTAACATGTATTAACAAATATATTAGAACGTCTATAAAACTGTACTGTATTGTTTATTAAGAGGGTTTATAACTGTGGTGTAGTGTCTATGAGTGGTGTATATAACTATAGTTTATATTAACAGTATGTATGTCCTTGGTGTGTATGAAGAGTGTGTAAGTGTAGTGTGTATGAAGAGTGTGCGTGAGCATAGTGTGTATGTAGTGTGTGTGTAGTGTAGTGTAGTGTAGTGTAGTGTAGTGTAGTGTACCTGAGAAGTGGTCTATGGCAGTGGGGATGTACTCTGCTGGGTACCCGTTGGTGGTGTAACTCACTATCAGGCTGGTTTTGCCCACCGCTCCGTCTCCCACCAGCACACACTTCAGTCTCCTCTCGGGCAGATCGAGGCAGCAGGTCTCGGTTCTTCTGGGCGGAACCGGAGGAGCCTGTTCGTCCTGCGGCGGCATTTCTCCCGGAGAACCACCGGAGATGAGCGGTGCTGCGGGCGCACTGAGGGAACACCCCGGGGGACAGACAGAGAGAGAGAGAGAGAGAGAGAGAGAGAGAGAGAGAGAGAGAGAGAGACAGAGAAAGAGAGAGACAGAGACAGAGACAGAGAGAGAGACAGAGACAGAGACAGAGAGAGAGAGAGAGACAGACAGAGAGAGAGAGAGAGAGACAGACAGAGAGAGAGAGAGAGACAGAGAGAGAGAGAGAGAGTGTGAGAGAGAGACAGACAGATAGAGAGAGAGAGAGAGACAGAGAAAGAGAGAGAGAGAGGCAGACAGAGAGAGAGAGACAGAGAGAGACAGACCGACAGAGAAAGAGAGAGAGAGAGAGAGAGAGAGAGACAGACAGACAGAGAAAGAGAGAGAGAGAGACAGACAGACAGAGAGAGAGAGAGAGAGAGAGAGAGAGAGAGAGAGACAGACAGAGAGAGAAAGAGAGAGAGAGAGACAGACAGACAGAGAGAGAGAGAGAGAGAGAGAGAGAGACAGACAGAGAGAGAAAGAGAGACAGAGAGACAGGCAAAGAGAGAGAGAGAGAGAGAGAGAGAGACAGACAGACAGAGAGAGACAGATAGACAGAGAGAAAAATAGAGGGAGAGAGAGAGACAGAGAGACAGACTGAGAGAGAGAGAGAGATTAGAGTTCAGTCTACAGGTTTATGATCCTCCAACACAAACAGCCGGGGATCACAAGCCTCTCCAGAGGACTTTACTCAAAGATTAACCTCATTTACACACGAGCTGCATAAAGATTTACAAATATAATGTAATCTATAACAATTATGAACTTCTATTCACTATACTGATGAGTTATATACTCCATACTGATGAGTTATATACTCTATACTCTATACTGATGAATTATATACTCCATATTGATGAGTTATATACTCCATATTGATGAATTATATACTCCATACTGATGAATTATATACTCCATACTGATGAATTATATACTCCATACTGATGAATTATATACTCTGTATTGATGAATTATTTGCTCTATACTGATGCATTATATTCTCTCTCTCTATATATATATATATATATAGGCTCCAGATGACGACAATAATAACAGAGTAAGTTTTAAAATTGATTTTAAATCAGATGAAGGGTTTTTACGGTAATAGCAGGATCGAGAGGCGCTTTAAAATCGGGATAAAAACAAAGAGATCTTTTAAATAAAGCGTAAATAAAACACACTTTATAATGATGGACCGAAATCAACACTAGACGTCCCGACAGCTGAAGCCTGCTGTTGCCCCTGGCGACCGAGGCTTGGCGTTGTTGCTTAGGAAACGTGGTTGTTAGGGAAGCGTGTTGCCTAGGAAACCGGCCAGCTGTGTTCGGCAGCGCGGCGTTTGTTTTGATTTTTTTTCATTGTATTATCACTTTTAGTCATCTAATCACTTTAATGCTCATTTCTATTTTTTATAAACATCATATTTCTTCATCAGTGTAATCTTTACAGGCCTTAATTAACCTTTTTTTTTTATTTTTTATGCTCTGGCCCTTCCCAGATTTGTTATTATGATTATTATATTAATATATAACATAGTCATATTCCAATCCTCTCACCATTTCTTTTTCTTAACTTAAAGACTGACATCTGTTTTGTTCACGAATGATGGTCAGCTGTGCTGTGGGAAAGCAATGATTGAGGAAGAAAAGCAAAGATAAACACCTTTAATGGAAAAAATGTTTAATTCCTGATTTAAAGCAATAAATAAGTAATAACATCCTTCACTATTTATCCCCAATACTAGCTAAAATAATAAAAGTCCTATCTGACTCCCAGCTTCACGTCCCATCATCCCATTGGTTATGAAGTAGTGCATCAGATAAAACCCTAAATGTGTGTGAGTGTGTGTGTGTGTTCTATGGTGTTCCCTTTTCTCAGACACATTGGAGTTAACATTAGGAAGGACAGCTTGGAAAGTAATCTTGTCCACATCAGGATCGGAAATGGAGGTTTTAGAGTGTAAATCCACCCATCCCTCGTTTCTTTACTGAGGCCCATCCTTAGCCCAGTGGATTTGAACACTGTGACGTTACAGCATGAAGTTGTTGTGTTGGTTAGTGGGGGCACTTAAAAGTAATTTCTTTACAGGGCTTCTCTTGCAGCAAAGTGGCCAAAAAAAGGAGGACGTCCTCTGTGCTGATGCATGAACGCGGTTACAGACGCTGTGATTAAAGAATCTCCACCGGAGCTCTTCCCCTATGATCTGTACACCCGGACCCCTTGTTTGTCCGCCCCTCCACCCCCCCGGCCCGCTCTCTCTCCCCGAGGGACGGCGTAGTGGTGAGTCTATAGTTATGGGCTGGTGCCATCTGTCATTCTGTGGGCCCATGCAGCCACCAGAAGGCCGCAGCATGTGCTGATTTAAATGGAGAGAACAACTTTCTCAGGACAGGGCTGACCCTGGCAGCCGTCGTTCTCTCTCTCTCTCTCTCTCTCTCTCTCCCACACACACACACACACACAGAGACACACAGACACACATGCAGATGCCCATAAACTGATTGATATACATATATATACATATATTTATGTATACAAATAAATAAGTACTTTAATGACTTTTAGATACAATATTTTACAGCTTTCAGTGTAACACCCTCAAATCTGTTTCTATCAGTTTATGGCCATTTAGTCCATTTGTGTGTGTGTGTGTGTGTGTGCGTGTGTGTGTGTGTTTGTGTGTGTGCGCGTGTGTGAAAACGTCTCTTCTACATATACATAATGATGGATTTCCACCCTAGCAGCTGATAAGGTCCCTAAAGGCCTGCAGCGTGTGTGTGTGTGTGTATGTGTGTGTGTGTGTGTGTGTGTGTGTGTGTGTGTGTGTGTGTGTGTGTGGATAGGGGGAGGATCCTATCTTAATAGCCCCAGTGTGAAATAGAGGCCAGCTCGTCTGATTGGTAAAATTGATTACAAGGAGGAGGGGCAAGGAGGATGCTGAGTAGGTGTGTGTGTGTTTGTGTGTTTTAGAGAGAGAGAGAGGGAGAAGAATGAGGAAAAGAAAAGGAGGATAAAAAAGAGATGAGGGGTGGGGGGTTGAGATGGGTTGAGGGGGTTGAGAAGGAAGGGGGGCTGCTTTAGGGCTGCTGGGGCATGTCCATGTCACACACGCTTTATGTGGCATGGTCAACAGGCGTGTGCCGCAGTGTGTGTGTGTGTGTGTGTGTGTGTGTGTGTCTGGAAGCCCAAGCCCGCTGTCTTCTGGCCTTAGCGTGGAGCATGGGAACCGACTCTACACTCACTCTTAATGATCCACGTGCTGCTTACATTAACACACACACACACACACAATGACCAACAGGCGTCATTCATAATGACATTATCACACACACACACACACACACACACACACACACACACACACACACATAGCACCAGCTATTTGTCTGCCTATCCACCCATCTGTTCATATGCCCCACTATCTATCTATCTATCTATCTATCTATCTATCTATCTATCTATCTATCTATCTATCTATCTGTCTGTCTATCTGTCTGTCTGTCTGTCTGTCTGTCTGTCTGTCTATCTATCTATCTATCTATCTATCTATCTATATGAGCTGGAATAAACTACAACACTGCCCACAACCTTTCTCAGGATAAGTTGTAGAGATCATTAAAAAATTCATGAATTAATTCTTTTTGTTACAGATACACTATACAGTGTTTAGAGGCTAGGCCATAGGATTGGAAGGTTGCCTTGAGGTACCCTTGAGCAAAGTACTGTCCCCATCACTGCTCCCCATGTGCTGGATTTGGCTGCCCACAGGTGCACTGTGTAAAGCAGAGGTTGCATTTCGTTGTGTTTGACTGTGTGCTGTGTTTTACAATGACAAATGGTCGCTTTCACTTTCACTTCAGCATCAAGCCTCTACATTTACATTGAAGGTAAAGCACCCGGGGAGCAGTGAAGTGGACAGTACCTTGCTCTAGGGGACCTCAGGGTGACCTAATGGTCTGTGATTTGAACCCACAATCTTCTGATCCTGGGACCAAATCCATAACCACTAGTTTCACATATGGTGGAAAAAAAGAAGAGTTATAATAATAATAATAATAATAATAATTACAGCAACATGTGTGTGAATATATGTACACAACCCAGAAAATGCACAAAGCTGAAAAGTAAAACTGTGAACTCTACTTTCAAAGCTTTCATAATTACTTTCCCAAAAAGTGTGAATTCTCGTTTCACTGTGAGGTTCATGGTTTCCTCTTCAGGGGTTGAATAATTCCGACAGTGACGTTCTCAGCTTTACAGAATGTTTTGTGGATAAGTATGAAATGGGCTGCTTCCCTGTAAGAACTGAGGATCGTCCTCCGAAAGCACACAGTAAGCGTCAGACAGTTTGCAGCGCCGCTATGAAATTTCACAGCACATTTTTTGTTTCCTGAGAAACATGTAATCTGATCAGCGGTGCCCCATCTTTTGTGGTCGACATGATGAACAGTTTGAACGTTCAAAGGGCTCTTTTCATGGCGGAATGGTTCTTCACCTTTTGAGAAATGGTTCCGTACAGCCCCAAAAGAGTTCCTCTTTTTTAAAGCGTGTTAAGAGTTTATGGCTTTTATTTGGGTTTCATGATCAAAATGCTCTTCTGTTTTCTTGAAACGACATCACACGACACGTTCAGTGAGATTCAACAGTTGTTACATTCCTTTTGGCCGTTTTGGCCCCAGTGTGACTGTGCGTGTGTGTGTGTGTGTGTGTGTGTGTGTGTGTGTGTGTGTGTGTGTGTGTGTGTGTGAGAAAAAAAGACCTACGCCCTGCTGAATGGGCAGAGAGTGATATATAGTGTATACTGAAATCTTTAGAACCAAAGTGTGAGTGTGTATCTTTGTCTCTCTCTCTCTCTCTCTGTGTGTGTGTGTGTGTGTGTGTGTGTGTGTGTGTGTGTGTGTGTGTGTGTGTGTGTGTGTGGAGATGACCACTCCACAGCAGCTGTCAGTCCAGCTTGCAGGGGCATTGGCACACAAAGGCCTCTCTCCCCCAGGGCAGGACACATAGAGCAAGGGTCCAGACCTTTAGAGAGAGAAAGGGAGAGAGAGAGAGAGAGAGAGAGAGAGAGAGAGAGAAGCAGAGAGGAACAGATTGCTTTTGGGCGTAAGAAGAGAGAAACAGAGAGAGAGAGAGAGACTGTGGTATCTATCTGTCTCTCCCTGAGGGACGGGTGATGCAGATTGAAGTGCTGGAGCAGAGAATTCCTAAAGAGGAGACAACAGGTGCACAGTGGGCCGAGAAACTCCAGAAAACAGGAAGACTGTTGGTGGATTCAGAGATGTGAGAGGCAGATAAGCTTTGAAGGCTATTTTCTATAGTAATGTCTTCAGTTATTGACATACACTATTCATCAAAATCCATGAATAAAAGGCCAGCCGATGTAAATGAACAATGAGGAACCGGGCAGAGCGTTTCAGCAGAGCTAAACAGTAACAAAAGAAGTTCGTTTTAAAAACACAGGGTGAAAAAGCTCTAGAAAGGAGTGTGTGAATCCGGGTGTGGTTCTTGCTTTAGGAGAGAAGGAGAATTTAAACTGATGGCATCTAAAACTGACTAGTGATTCCTCACGATTCAATAATTTTATTCTAATAGTTCTATCACATGGCCAAAAGTTTGAGGACGTGTTCCATGAAATGTCACATTTTCCAAGGTGATGTACAAGTACAGCTCAGTGCAGATGTGCAGATACAGTTTGGGCCTCATCACAGCACCTGTCTCGAGGGAAGTGAAGGTATAGAGAACATCAGAGCAGAACGGCAGATTGGAATGGGTGGAGATGAGTAACAGGATTGATCTGTGACAGACGGGTACCAGCAAG
>CM029386.1:19995131-20085131 GCA_017165825.1 Hepsetus odoe
AGTGTTATACAGTGTTATATAGTGTTGTACAGTGTTATACAGTGTTATATAGTGTTCTTTAGTGTTTAAACAGTATTATATAGTTTATATGGTGTTGTACAGTGTTGTACAGTGTTGAACAGTGTTGTACAATGTTATACAGTGTTGAACAGTGTTGTACAGTGTTATACAGTGTTGTAGTGTTATACAGTGTTGAACAGTGTTGTACAGTGTTATAAAGTGTTATACAGTGTTATAGTGTTATACAGTGTTATACAGTGTTATAGTTTTATACAGTGTTATACAGTGTTATACAGTGTTATAGTGTTATACAGTGTTATACAGTGTTATAGTTTTATACAGTGTTAAACAGTGTTATACAGTGTTATAGTGTTATACAGTGTTATAGTGTTATACAGTGTTATACAGTGTTATACAGTGTTAAACAGTGTTATACAGTGTTATAGTGTTATACAGTGTTATACAGTGTTATAGTGTTATACAGTGTTATACAGTGTTATACAGTGTTGTACAGTATTTATGAAGTATTTATACAAGTGTTATACAGTGTTTATAGTGTTATACAGTGACCTTTGGTATTATACAGTGTTATAGTGTTATACAGTGTTGGCTAGTGTGTTCTGGTATTAGCAGTGTTAAACAGTGTTATACAGTGTTATAAGTGTTATAGTGTTTATACAGTGTTATAGTGTTATACAGTATACAGTATACAGTGTTTAAACGACCCATAGTGTTATAGAGTGTTCTACAGTGTTATACAGTGTTATAGTGTTGTACAGTGTTGTACAGTGTTATACAGTGTTATAGTGTTATACAGTGTTATACAGTGTTATAGTGTTATACAGTGGTGTACAGTGTTATAGTATTTATACAGTGTTATATAGTGTTATACAGTGTTAAACAGTGTTATGAGTATTTATAGTATTTATACAGTGTTAAACAGTATTATATCATATTTATATAGTGTTGTACAGTGTTGCCTGTGTATAGTGTTATACAGTGTTAAACAGTGTTATAAATAATAAGTGTTCATACAAATCATTATAGTGTTATAGTGTTATACAGTGTTAAACAGTACTATATAGTGTTATATGGTGTTGTACAGTGTTGTACAGTGTTGTACAGTGTTATATAATGTTGTACAGTGTTATATAGTGTTGTGATGTTGCTCACAGTGTTGTACAGTGATAAACTATTTTTATATAATTATTATATGATGTTGTACAGTGTTATATAGTGTTGTATAATAATGCAGTGTTATACAGTGATGTACAGTGTGGTATTTATATAGTGTTATATGGTGTTGTACAGTGTTGTACAGTGTTGTATAGTGTTGTACAGTGTTGTACAGTGTTATATTGTGTTGTACAGTTTTGCTCTGATGTTATATAGTGTTATGCAGTGTTAAACAGTATTATATAGTTTATATGGTGGTATACAGTATTGGATAGTGAACAGTGTTGTACAATGTTATACAGTGTTGAACAGTATTGTACAGTCTTATACAATGTGTAGTATTGCTAGTATTTGTACAGTGTTATACAGTGTTATACAGTGTTATAATGTTATAATGTTATAATGTTATAGTGTTATAGTGTTATGCAGTGTTATAGTGTTTATACAGTTTTATAGTGTTATACAGTGTTAAACAGTGTTATAGTGTTATACAGTGTTGTACAGTGTTATAGTGTTATACAGTGTTGTACAGTGTTATACAGTGTTATAGTGTTATACAGTGTTATACAGTGTTATAGTGTTATACAGTGTTGTACAGTGTTATACAGTGTTATAGTGTTATACAGTGTTGTACAGTGTTGTATTGTTATACAGTGTTGTACAGTGTTATACAGTGTTATAGTGTGTTATACAGTGTTATTCAGTGTTATAGTGTTATATAGTGTTAAACGGTATTTATATAGTGTATAGTGTTATACAGTGTTAAACAGTATTATATCATGTTATATGGTGTTGTACAGTGTTATACAGTGTTATAGTGTTATACAGTGTTAAACAGTGTTATATAGTGTTATAGTGTTATACAATGTTAAAGCATTACTATATTGTGATATATAGTGTTGTACAGTGTGGTATTGTGATATACAGTGTTGTACAGTGTGGTATTGTGATATACAGTGTTGTATAGTATATACAGTGTTGTACAGTGTTGCCAGTATTTGTACAGTGTTAAAACAGTACTATATAGTGTTATATGATATTTGTACAGTGTTATACAGTGTTGTACAGTGTTGTACAGTATTATATAGTATTTGTATACAGTATTTAGCAGTGTTGTTATACAGTGTTAACAGTACTATATAGTTTATATGATGTTGTACAGTGTTATATAGTATTTGTATAATAACATGCAGTGTTATACAGTGTTGTACAGTGTGGTATTGTACAGTGTACAGTGTTGTACAGTGTGGTATTGTGATATACAGTGTTATATAGTGTTGTACAGTGTTATAGTGATATACAGTGTTGTACAGTGTTGAACAGTGTTGTAATGTTATACAGTGTTAAGACAGTGTTGTACAGTGTTATACAGTGTTGTAGTGTTATACAGTGTTGAACAGTGTTGTACAGTGTTATACAGTGTTATACAGTGTTCTAGTGTTATACAGTATTGTACAGTGTTGTACAGTGTTATATGGTGTTGTACAGTGTTATACAGTGTTATATAGTGTTGTACAGTGTTAAACAGTATTATATAGTTTATATAGTGTTGTACAGTGTTGTACAGTGTTGAACAGTGTTGTACAGTATACAGTGTTGTACTGATATGCAGTGTTGAACAGTGTTGTACAGTGTTATACAGTGTTATACAGTATTTATAAAGTGTTATACAGTGTTATACAGTGTTATAGTTTATACAGTGTTATACAGTGTTATGCAGTGTTATAGTGTTATACAGTATTGCTGAGAGTGTTGTAGAGAGTGTTAAGCAGTGTTATACAGTGTTATAGTGTTATAGTGTTATACGGTGTTGTAATTGATATACAGTGTTATAGTATTTTATACAGTGTTATACAGTGTTATACAGTGTTAAACGAACAATTATAGTGTTATACAGTGTTATACTGTAGTACAGTGTGTTATAGTGTTATACAGTGTTGTACAGTGTTATAGTGTTATACAGTGTTATACAGTGTTATAGTGTTGTACAGTGTTGTACAGTCTTATACAGTGTTATAGTATTTATACAGTATTTATAGTGATATACAGTGTTAAACAGTGTTATACAGTGTTATACAGTGTTAAACAGTGTTATACAGTGTTATAGTGTTATACAGTGTTATAGTGTTATACAGTGTTATACAGTGTTATACAATGTTAAACAGTGTTATAGTGTTATACAGTGTTGTACAGTGTTATACAGTGTTATAGTGTTGTACAGTGTTGTACAGTGTTATACAGTGTTATAGTGTTATACAGTGTTAAACAGTGTTATATAGTGTTATAGTGTTATACAGTGTTAAACAGTATTATATCATGTTATATGGTGTTGTACAGTGTTATACAGTGTTATAGTATTTATACAGTGTTGAACAGTGTTATATAGTGTTATAGTGTTATACAGTGTTATGAGTATGTGTTATACAGTATTTAAGCAGTACTATATAGTATTTATAGTGTTGTACAGTGTGGTATAGTGTTGTACAGTGTTATATAATGATGTACAGTGTTATATAGTGTTGTACAGTGTTATACAGTGTTGTACAGTGTTAAACAGTACTATATAGTGTTATTTGTTATTTGTACAGTGTTATATAGTGTTGTATAATGTTATGCAGTGTTATGATGTTGTACAGTGTTAAACAATACTATATAGTGTTATATGGTGTTGTACAGTGTTGTACAGTGTTATATGGTGTTGTACAGTGTTATACAGTGTTATATAGTGTTGTACAGTATTTATACAATTCTTTATATAGTGTTGTACAGTGTTAAACAGTATTATATAGATTTTATATAGTGTTGTACAGTGTTGTACAGTGTTGAACAGTGTTGTACAATGTTATACAGTGTTGACAATGATGTTGTACAGTGTTATACAGTGTTGTAGTGTTATACAGTGTTGTACAGTGTTATACAGTGTTATACAGTGTTCTAGTGTTATACAGTATTGTACAGTGTTGTACAGTGTTATATACTGTAGTACAGTGTTATACAGTGTTATACTGTAGTACAGTGTTATACAGTGTTATACTGTAGTACAGTGTTAAACAGTATTATATAGTTTATATGGTGTTGTACTGTGATTTGTACAGTGTTGTATTGTGATATATAGTGTTGTATTGTGATATAGTGTTGTACAGTGTTGAACAGTTTGTACAGTGTTATACAGTGTTATACAGTGTTATAGTGTTATACAGTGTTATACAGTGTTATAGTGTTATACAGTGTTATACAGTGTTATAGTGTTATACAGTGTTATACAGTGTTAGAAACAGTGTTATACAGTGTTATAGTGTTATAGTGTTATACACACAGTGTTATAGTATTTATACAGTGTTGTAGTGTTATACAGTGTTATACATTTATACAGTGTTAAACAGTATTTATACAGTGTTATAGTGTTATACAGTGTTATACAGTGTTATAGTGTTATACAGTGTTGTACAGTGTTATGAGTATTTATACAGTGTTATAGTGTTGTACAGTGTTGTACAGTGTTATACAGTGTTATAGTGTTATACAGTGTTATAATTGTTATACGGTATTAAACAGTGTTATATAGTGTTATAGTGTTATACAGTGTTAAACAGTATTATATCATGTTATATGGTGTTGTACAGTGTTATACAGTGTTATAGTGTTATACAGTGTTAAACAGTGTTATATAGTGTTATAGTGTTATACAGTGTTAAACGGTGTTATATAGTGTTATAGTGTTATACAGTGTTATAGTGTTATGCAGTGTTAAACAGTACTATAGTGTTATATGGTGTTATACAGTGTTGTACAGTGCTATACAGTGTTGTACAGTGTTATATAATGTTGTACAGTGTTATATAGTGTTGTACAGTGTTATATAGTGTTGTACAGTGTTATACAGTGTTATATAGTGTTGTACAGTGTTAAACAGTATTATATAGTTTATATGGTGTTGTACAGTGTTGTACAGTGTTGAACAGTGTTGTACAGTGTTATACAGTGTTGTAGTGTTATACAGTGTTGAACAGTGTTGTACAGTGTTATACAGTGTTATACAGTGTTATAGTGTTATACAGTGTTATACAGTGTTATAGTTTTATACAGTGTTATACAGTGTTATACAGTGTTATAGTGTTATACAGTGTTATACAGTGTTGTAGTGTTATACAGTGTTATACTGTAGTACAGTGTGTTATACTGTAGTACAGTGTGTTATACTGTAGTACAGTGTTATACAGTGTTATACATTGTTATACAGTGTTAAACAGTGTTATACAGTGTTATAGTGTTATACAGTGTTATACAGTGTTATAGTGTTATACAGTGTTGTACAGTGTTATATCGTGATATACAGTGTGGTATGATGTTGTTGTACAGTGTTGTACAGTGTTATACAGTGTTATAGTGTTATACAGTGTTATAGTGTTATACAGTGTTAAACAGTGTTATATAGTGTTATAGTGTTATACAGTGTTAAACAGTATTATATCATGTTATATGGTGTTGTACAGTGTTATACAGTGTTATAGTGTTATACAGTGTTAAACAGTGTTATATAGTGTTATAGTGTTATACAGTGTTAAACAGTGTTATATAGTGTTATAGTGTTATACAGTGTTATAGTGTTATACAGTGTTAAACAGTACTATATAGTGTTATATGGTGTTGTATAGTGTTGTACAGTGTTATACAGTGTTGTACAGTGTTATATAATGTTGTACAGTGTTGTACAGTGTTATAT
Organism: Hepsetus odoe; assembly: GCA_017165825.1. NCBI lineage: Eukaryota > Metazoa > Chordata > Actinopteri > Characiformes > Hepsetidae > Hepsetus > Hepsetus odoe. The sequence continues at coordinate 20,001,031 of CM029386.1, forward strand.
AGTGTTGTACAGTGTTATACAGTGTTGTACAGTGTTAAACAGTACTATATAGTGTTATATGATGTTGTACAGTGTTATACAGTGTTGTACAGAGTGTTACAGTGTTGTACAGTGTTATACAGTGTTGGCACAGTGTTATACAGTGTTGTACAGTGTTAAACAGTACTATATAGTGTTATATGATGTTGTACAGTGTTATATAGTGTTGTATAATGTTATGCAGTGTTATACAGTGTTGTACAGTGTTCAACAATACTATATAGTGTTATATGGTATTTGTACAGTATTTGTACAGTGTCATATAGTGTTGTACAGTGTTATACAGTGTTGCTATAGTGTTTTGTACAGTGTTATACAGTGTTATATAGTGTTGTACAGTATTGAAACATTATATAGTTTATATATTGTGTTGTACAGTGTTGTATAGTGTTGAACAGTGTTGTACAATGTTATACAGTGTTGAACAGTGTTGTACAGTGTTATACAGTGTTGTAGTGTTATACAGTGTTGATCAGTGTTGTACAGTGTTATACAGTGTTATACAGTGTTCTAGTGTTATACAGTGTTGTACAGTGTTGTACAGTGTTTTAGTGTTATACAGTGTTGAACAGTGTTGTACAGTGTTATACAGTGTTATAGTGTTATACAGTGTTATACAGTGTTGAACAGTGTTGTACAGTGTTATACAGTGTTTTAGTGTTATACAGTGTTGAACAGTGTTGTACAGTGTTATACAGTGTTATAGTGTTATACAGTGTTATACAGTGTTGAACAGTGTTGTACAGTGTTATACAGTGTTATGGTGTTATACAGTGATATACAGTGTTGAACAGTGTTGTACAGTGTTATACAGTGTTTTAGTGTTATACAGTGTTGAACAGTGTTGTACAGTGTTATACAGTGTTTTAGTGTTATACAGTGTTATACAGTGTTGTACAGTGTTATATACAGTGTTTTAGTATACAGTGTTGAACAGTGTTGTACAGTGTTTTAGTGTTATACAGTGTTATACAGTGTTGAACAGTGTTGTACAGTGTTATACAGTGTTGAACAGTGTTGCACAGTGTTATACAGTGTTGTACAGTGTTGTACAGTGTTAAACAGTACTATATAGTGTTATATGGTGTTGTACAGTGTTGTACAATGTTATATAGTGTTGTTGTACAATGTTATACAGTGTTATATAGTGTTGTACAGTGTTGTACAGTATTAAACAGTGTTGTACAGTGTTGTAGTGTTGTATTAGTGTGTACTGTATATATGGTCACCTAATTCTCCTGTAGATATGTATATATATATATATATATATATATATATATATATATATATATATATATATATATATATATATAGATAGATAGATAGATAGATAGATAGATAGATAGATAGATAGATAGATAGATTGATTATTTATTATCTAGTATTTATAGCTCCTGTACTTACTTTCTACTGTACTTGTTCCTCCTCTTTCTTTACATCTTTATATTTTTATTTTTATATATCTTTTCTATTCTTTTTACACCTGTCACTTTCATAAGAGCCCTGTAACGCCCAAATTTCCCATTCGTGGGATAATAAAAGATTACTCTACTCTACTCTACTCTACAGTGTTAAACAGTACTATATAGTGTTATATGGTGTTGTACAGTGTTATACAGTGTTATAGTGTTATACAGTGTTGTGCAGTGCTCTATATTGTTGTGTGATAGTTTATATAATGTTTTGTGTTTATTGTTTTTAATGACATAAACAGTGTTTGATGATGAATAAACAGGTCTACTCTGTTTCAGGGTCTCTCTCTCTGTGTATTCCTCTTCTACAAGCTATTTGTAACTGCCAGCTCACCCTCCCTGTAAACCGCACACTCTGTCCATCCTCTTCCCCACGCGGCGCTGCTTCGCCAGAGCGGTAAGCGCGCTTCATTGGCTCCACACACACACGCGCTCCTACGCACACACACGCACGCACCCCCGTCGCGGTATCGACAGGTCCCCCTGTGGGCGCGCGCGCGCCTCTCCACGCGCCCTCGTGTGAGGCGCGCGCCGCTGCGGTTCCCACGCGCGGGCAGCCCTGCGGGGCACAGCTCGAGCCATCTGGACCCTCAGGAGGAGGAGGAGGAGGAGGAGGGAGGGAGAAATTGTATAGGGTACAGGTGCTTCCAGCATGCTTCAGTTCAGTTCAGACAGAGGAGAGACGTGCACACACGGCCTGGAGGAAAGAGTGAGAGAGAGAGAGAGAGAGAGAGAGAGAGAGAGGTGGCCAGATGGCTTGTGCCAGGCAGCTACAGTGACTGCATGTCCCTGAGGGTTTCTAGTGCTCTTTCACAATCAATGAAAAAAGAGAAAGCAAAGAGAGAGAGAGAGAGAGAGAGAGAGAGAGAGAGAGAGAGAGAGAGAGAGAGAGAGAGCACAAGTGCACGTCACTGGTTGTTTTTAAATTCTGTCCAAGCTGGTCTGCTGGATCCTGCGGTGCCCATTTAGTCCAAAAAGCCAGTTCTATCCAATACTAGGCCAGAGAACGCCCCTTAATTGATTCATTAATTAACCAATTAAATTCATTTTCAGCTTCCAAAAAGACAGAAAACATATCAAACACAGAAGCTTCAACAACTAATGATCATGTCTGTCCTGTTAAATGGGTGCAAACTTTATTTTTGGTGATGATGAGAAACGCAAACGACAACTGAACTTTGGTGTTTGCAAGAAATTGAAAGCGTGTCTTCTGAGAAGAGTGGAAACTTAAAATGTGGACCCACTAAACACTTAAATAGTTCTTGTTTTTAGTTGTAGTGGCTTCTGTGTCCATTTCTGTAACTATACAGTTCTGTGCAAAAGTCTTGAGCCCGCTTTTCCTTTTATTTTGGAGGAAAATGAGGCACTGATTTATATACAAACCCACATGTAAATACAATCTAACACAGAGAGTCTGCAGACCAGCATTAAAGTCAAGCTTTTTTTGACCACCGTTATTCTTCATCACAGTCTGAACTCTCTTAGACAAGCTTTCTTGCCCTTTCTTTAATTCGTCTCCAGGAACAGTTCTCCAGGTTTCTCGAAGGACGTCCCAAAGCTCTTCTTTGGCTGCCTTTTGTTTTCCGTTCTCTGTGGAGAAGATCTCACACTGCTTCTGGATCGGAAACCAGAAGCAGATCGGGCACTGCCCTGAAAATGAGAAACAAAAACCTGCTTTAAGGATGAGATGTGATGTCATGTGAAATGTCATGTGATGTCATGTGAAAACTGAATAGAAAGCTACAATGAAAAAGACTAGCAGCAAAAATTTCGGCCATCTTTTCAAAATAAAAAAAAAATTAAGGCTTCATCAAGGGGCAGATTGCAATTCATTCCCGGCCGTCCTAGTTTGGGAATCTACAGGAGTTTAAATGTCCTTGCCCTCTGTCCTAGAGTGGGTCCTCCCTCTCCCCCCCCCCCCTCGCTCAGTGTGAGGCAAGCCAACATGGGTGTCTGTTAGCTGAAGTAGCCGAGTAAACTGAACTCACCAAGTAAGGCTTGATAGGAACCAGGCTGAAGAACTGAACCTCTAAAGTTCCTTCACTCTTAAAGTTCCTTCAGTGAAAGCTATGACATGAAGCGGCTCAAAATCCACGTCTGATTTCTGAGACTTTGTTTTCAGATAGTTCTGAGATTAATGTTTGGTCTAAAACATCTCAGATTAAATATATATGCTGAGACACTGTGATCTCTGGCACCATTAACCATGGTAAAGACATCAGAGCTGGTGAGTTTCTCCAGAATGGAGGATTTGGAACCGAAACGTTCTGGATGTTCACATCTTGGTGGTTGATTTATGATGATGAAAGATCAGTGGAATAGACAGGGATAGTGTTAAGTGATTTTGGTACTGAAGGTTTTGAAGTGCAGCAGGAAGGCAGAGAGAAAAGAGGAGATGAAGATCTCCATCTTGGTCAGACGTTGGGTTGGTGAGGCTGATGGAGCCTGAACCTTCAGCCTCCTCCTGGAGCTGGTGATGTCAGGACGTTTGGGGTTTCTCTCCAGAGCGGAAGGTTTGAGGATGAGAAGAAACTCAGGGGGGCATTTCTTAACACACTGACGCAATTTGTCCCGCTTGTGTTTGGGTTACTATGGACCTCAGGCAGGAGCTTTTGTGCTAAAGAAAATCACACTTAAATGAATGAGCAAATTAAGCCCCCCTTACACACACACACACACACACACACACACACACACACACACACACGTCATTTCTTCTGCACAAAGCAGTTAGGAATTTTAAAATTCTCCTTTTTTTGTGTGTTCGGCTCAAAAGGGGGACCAAAGACAAACATGGTGAGTCCTGAGCAGAGAAAGATAAGCTCGTGTGTGGAGTTTCTGTGGTGTGTGTGTGTGTGTGTGTGTGTGTGTGTTTGTATGTGTGTGTGTGTGTGTGTGTGTGTGCGTGCGTGTGTGGAGTTTTTCGTGTGTGTGAGTGTGTGCTGGACTGAGGATGAGAGGGGGGGGGTGCTTCTTTTTAGATCTCCCAATTGTGAGCGCGCGCTCCCGCGCTGTTTGTGTGCGCGCGCACCCCGTTTACATTGTGCAGGAGCAGGTGCTGCCCGCATTACCATACAGCTGAGAGTCTCACACACACACACACACACACACACACACACACAATGGAGTAAGAGCCCTGGGGATGGACACGCGAGCAACTCACACACACACACATACACACACTCTCTCTCACTCATACACATCCACGAGCGCGCGCGCGCGCACATGCTCTTTTCTCTGAGGAATCACACACGCGTACTATTGCACACTTACACACACACACACACACTTACACACACACACACACACGCGCACACACACACACAAACCCACGATTCAGTCCCTTTTCTCTGAAGTTTTGTGGGCGCGCGCGCACACACACACACACAAAGAGGAAAAACAAGTGGAGAATTTGGCCTTCAGTCAAATTTCTCTGAAGTTTTGCACACACACACACACACACACACACACACACACATGCACACAGACAAAATCTCTCACACAGACAAACACACACATTCAGAAAGTCACTTTTGCAGTGTTCACACTTGAAACCACTTTAAAGTGTTGAGTAATCAGACCCTTTACACTGTCCCTGTGTCTCTGTAAATTATATTCATTCTTTCCATAATTCTTATTTTTCCACACATCTCCTCCATTGCCTTCATGCTCGTAAAGCGCCCCAGAGCTGAGGTGGGCTGCTGGTTGGAGCTGGTTTTTGGGGGGCAGATTTGGGAGGGGAGGGGGAGCTCATTAGCATGTTAGTACCCTGGCTGGGTGTCAGGCCGTATAAAACTGGAGGCTGGAGGCCTCCCACTGGATCTACAGCACCAGAGCAGGACGAGGAAAGACAGAGGGAACTAGTCACACACGCGTGCACACACACACACACACACACACTCACTCAAGTTTCAAGGCGCCTCTCCGCTGAAGTTTCTTTGGGATTTTTTTTGGAGGATTAACAGCAAGAGACGGGAATCAACAAGTCTTTGCACCTTTTCTCTCCTGGAGGTTCTTTTTTTCATTTCCTTCTCCATCAATGGAAACGACGTGGATTGGGCTCTCAAGTGGCTTTTGAGAGCATAAAGGTGCCCTCGTGGGGAAGAGCCGGACCTTTATTTATTTATTTATTGACTATTTATTTATTATCTATTTATTTCTGGGCCATGGGGCGCACGCTGTTGCTGCTCTCCATCTTCTACATCTTGGCCAGTCAGGTAAGACACCTTTTTGTTTTCCCTCTCCTGACATTTTCCACTTCAGTGGCGCCTGTTACCACCAGATCTGACTCATCCACCTCTCCCTCCATCCCTCCATCACTCTGCAGGGCTTCTGCTCGGGCGTCTTCGAACTCAAGCTGCAGGAGTTCCTCAACAAGAAAGGGGTTCAGGGGAACCGCAACTGTTGCCGGAGCGGCTCTGCCCTGTCGCCCTACCAACAGTGCGAGTGCAGGACGTTTTTCCGTATCTGCCTGAAGCACTACCAGCCCAATGCCTCGCCCGAGCCACCCTGCACCTACGGGGCCGCTGTCACACCCGTCCTGGGCTCCAACTCCTTCCAGGTGCCTGACACGCTCCCCGACGGCTCCTTCAGCAACCCCATCAGGATCAACTTCGGCTTCACATGGCCGGTGAGTCATGAGAACCGTCCCAAAGGGGGAGTCAACTTTAGGGGGGCTTGCCAACAGATATTGGTAGAAGGTGCATTGCCAGCTCTTCTGAATGTTGTCAGAAGAAAGGGGTCCAAGCAAGTCATTGGGGGGGGATTGGATTTGCTACCAACAACAGCTATTGGTAGAAATGGGGGGTGTTGTGATGACATCTCAGCCTTGTCCCGTGAATATATACTATAATTAAATGGAAACCAGCTGAAAGGAAGGCACTGGAGGAACGCAGTCTGCTCTCTTAATAATTGAGGGGGGACAGGATGATCAAATCTGAATATTGTCCCCACCAATATATATATTATAATTACAGCCACACATGAGAACCATCGGGGTCTGAGCAAGGCTGGAGTCAACACTGGAGGGCTGTTGACAGATAGTGGTAGATACTGGGAGTCATTGTGGACATGCTGAAATCTTGTCCCGCCATATATTGTAAATATAGCCTTGCAAGAGAATCATCTCAAATCATCTCAGTCCAATCAAAGCCACAGAGAGAGCTTCTGATTAAAAAAAACTTAGATGGACCAACTTCAGCTCCATCAAAAAAACAGGGGCTCAATGTCTAGTCAGGCCATGATGGGTTTCCTCTAAACATTTCGGGGGAACTCAAGATTTTCAGTGTTTCTGGTGGGATTTATTGCTTCAACCTCCCTTGTTTTGCAGGGCACGTTTTCGCTGATCATCGACGCAGTGCACGCCGAGTCCAAAGACGACCTGAATACAGGTAGAGGGCGCTCTCTTTCATAATCATCAGCATCATCATCATCATCATCATAGTCTACAGCACACTTACGCTAACTCATATATCCCCCTCAGAGAACCCAGAGCGCATCATCAGCACCATGAGCACCCAGAGGCACCTGACCGTGGGCGAGGACTGGTCCCAGGACCTGCACAGCGCCGGGAGAACAGAGCTGAAGTTCTCCTACCGCTTCGTCTGTGATGAGCACTACTATGGTGAGGGCTGCTCTGTCTTCTGCCGGCCCAGAGACGACACGTTCGGCCACTTCACCTGCGGGGAACGTGGTGAGATCATCTGCGACGCCGGCTGGAAGGGCCAGTACTGCACAGAGCGTGAGTAACAAGTCCTGTGTTTTTTTTTTTTTCATTTCATCCAGATCACTCTGCATTTTACGTCTCGTATCCATGGTCTTCTGTTGTCCTGTTGGTTGTCTGAGAAACAAAGCTGAGTAGGCCGCCATCTGAAACTTTCTAAAATTGAAAAAAATGAAGATCGAACCTGGGAGTACGTCTAGAAACCCCATGAACATCACTAAATCTTTCAGTGTTTAGACTTATACTTATTATTTCTTCATAATTTACACTCGACCCGGTTCAAAGAGGAGCAACTTGTGTATTTTGTAACTTTTAACACTTTGAAATAGTTTTTTTTTTTAGATCTTAGCTCCTTTTCTTGAAGATGGGAGATCACTTGGGCCCCCTTAAAAAAGGAAAAAGAAAAAAAGTTAACGGTTAGGGGTAACTTGTAACTGCCCCTCTGCCCCCTCCTGATTTATTCGCTCGAAGGAAAAAGTTATTCAGCACCGATCTCACGCGTGCCATAAATTTACATGCCTGCCCCTGATTGGCTGGCGGCGGCGCGGCAGAGCCCCTGATTGGCTGGCCCGAGGGAGGGTATTGTTTGAAGTGGGGGCAGCTGCCGGCAGCGCGCGGACAATGGAGCAGCTGTCGCGCGCACACCAGCTGTCCACTCTTATAATCTAACCGGAGACAGTGGAGGAGGAGAAAGAGAGAAAGAAAGAGTTTAGGCCCACAGTGAAAAGAGAGAAAGGGGGGGAGGAGGGGGTGGTGGTGAAGGAGAGAGCTGGGGGAGGGAAAGAGAGTCAGAGAGAGAGAGAGAGAGAGAGTGAGGGAGAAAGTGGGGGAGAGAAAAGAGGCCCCTTGTTTGTCCCCATTGTTGTCATGTGTTGAGCAGAACTTCTTCTACATGATGAGGAGACTCCTTTTTCGTAAAAAAAAAAAAAAAGAAGCACAGCCAATAAATTGATTGACCCCCTTCTTTTAGGGCGAAATGAATTCAGAGCACATGTTTATTCTGAATACTATAAAAACTGCTATTGTGCACATGGTTCAGGACGTCCCGTTTGGGCCACCACGGTTCTAATGTGCGCGCTTCTCTCTCTTTTGTAGCAATCTGTCTTCCCGGATGTGACGAGGAGCATGGCTTTTGTGAGAAGCCCGGAGAGTGCAAGTAAGTGGCTCGGGATCGAGCACAGCATCCACACTTCGCAGCCCATAAGCTTAAGTTTTTTCCCACCTGTTGTAGAGCAGCCTACACTCTCTGAGAAAAAGATCCTGTCAATAAGAGGGTAGAGCTACCGTGGTGAAACCATCAAGGGTATTCTATACCCTAAGTGACTACACACCCCTGTACCCTACCCTACATATTGACTCATTATGTTTTTAAAAAATGTAACTTTCCTTTGAGAAAGAGCCTTTAAAGCTCATTCAAGAGCACAATTTTTTACATTTGCATTATCTCGTGGGTCAAGGATGTGCCTGAAAAGTACCTTCACCTGAGAGTGCATATGCTTTTGGTTAGCTAGTCATATTTCGTTGCTCAAATGCTTTTAAAAACTACTTTTAAAAAATATGTCCATATATACAATACATGTTACAGGTACAGTTTGGGCAAAGAGAGAGACGTTGACACTTTCTTTTGGTCTGATTGCATAACAGGTGCAGAGTGGGCTTTAAAGGCCGATACTGTGACGAGTGCATCCGTTACCCCGGATGCCTCCACGGGACCTGTCAGCAGCCATGGCAATGCAACTGCCAGGAGGGATGGGGAGGCCTCTTTTGCAACCAGGGTAAGTGAAAGTGACTATTTTTGTCATTGTGAAACACAGCACAGCAAACAGTGAGACGCAATGAAATTCAACGTCTGCATTTAACCCATACACACACGTGCAGCAAGGGGCAGCTCTTTGAAGTGCCCGGGGTGCAGTGATGGGGACAGTACCTTGCTCGAGGGTACCTCAGGGCAACCAACTGGTCTGGGATTCAGGAAAAGAGCGATGCAGATAGGGAGGGAGACATGGAGGGTGGGAAAGACCAGCTCCATTAACTCCACTGATAGTGATTCATAAAAATAAAGAAGTTCTAGGAAAACACACTGCAGCAAAAGATGGACTAGAAGGAAGGAGTAAAGGAAGAGACGAAAAGACACATGTCACGACGATGGTCAGAGCTGACACGGAGACGGCAGCTGTCCAGCTGCTGGTGAGCCGTGCGCTGCTGTTTTCATCGCACTAATCCCCGTGTTGCACATGTGTTTGCTTCCCTCCCTCCAGATCTGAACTACTGCACACATCACAAGCCCTGTCTGAATGGAGCCACTTGTAGCAACACTGGCCAGGGCAGCTACACCTGTTCCTGTCGCCCGGGATTCACTGGCACCAGCTGTGAGATCGAGGTCAACGAATGCACGGGGAACCCCTGCCGCAACGGAGGGAGCTGCACGGTACGTTTTTATACTCACATTAAAGCTTTCTGAAAGGAGGCCAGCTGTAACGTTCAGAGTGATTAGTCATCAGCAACTGTGCTGCTGTAAGCTCTGACATTAGAAAACCCTGAGATAATTGTAAGGAAGGATAGAATTCCTTGTAACACAAGTAACCCCGTGTAATCTGTTAACAGCTGGGACAATGTTGGGGCATGATGGTATGTTTACAATACTGTTGCTAATCCTACCACTCACATGATCTCCCAGGACATGGAGAACACCTACAGCTGCACCTGTCCACCTGGTTACTACGGCAAGAACTGCGAGCTGAGTGCCATGACATGTGCGGACGGTCCCTGCTTCAACGGTGGGCGGTGTGCCGATAACCCAGATGGTGGTTACTTCTGCCAGTGTCCTACGGGTTACGCCGGGTTCAACTGCGAGAAGAAAATCGACCACTGCACTTCCAGTCCTTGCTCAAATGGTATGTATTACCTGTGTGGTCCTGGCAATAGGTTACAAAGTTGGAAGATGGCAGTATCCCACACTTTGCCCTCTAGAGGTGTCAGAGGGAACCTGGTCTTAGTGGACCAGCCTAACTTTGCAGGGCTTGACGAAGTTGACCAAGCACGGTGCTAAGCTACTAGTGTGGTAGTGACCTTGACGCTGATCTGTTGTCTGTTTTTCTGTCTCACAGGGGCTCGCTGCGTGGACCTGGTAAATTCTTACCTGTGCCAGTGTCCCGAGGGCTTCACAGGAATGAACTGTGACCGCATCAGTGACGAATGCTCCCTCTACCCCTGCCAAAATGGGGGCACCTGCCAAGAGGGCGCTAATGGCTACACATGCGCTTGCCCACCTGGCTACACTGGCCGCAACTGCAGCTCACCCATCAGTCGGTGCCAGCACAACCCATGCCACAATGGCGCCACCTGCCACGAACGCAACAACCGCTATGTCTGCGCCTGCGTCCCCGGGTATGGAGGACGCAACTGTCAGTTCCTGCTCCCAGACCGAGCGTCTCAAACAGCCCGCGACATCCCATGGACGGCGGTGGGATCGGGAGTGCTGCTGGTGCTGCTGCTGATTGTCGCTTGTGCTGTCCTGGTGGTCTGCGTTCGATCAAAGGTGCAGCGACGGAGGGACCGCGAAGAGGAAGTTGCGAATGGGGAAAACGAGACCATCAACAACCTCACCAACAACTGCCACCGGGACAAGGATCTCCCCATCAGTGTGGTCGGAGTGGCACCGGTGAAGAACATCAACAAGAAGATAGATTTCCACAGCGACCATGATGACTTGAGTATGACCGCGGAGAAGAGCGGGTTCAAGTCGAGACATCACACCTCCGACTACAACCTCGTGCATGAAGTGAAGTACGAGGTCAAGCACGAGGTCAAGCTGGAGCACAATGGGAAGGAGAGCCTGGCAAAGGAGCTGTCTGACAGCTGTGAAGACATGAAGTGCCAAAGCTTGCAAGACTCTTGCGAGTTTGAGGAAAAACGCAGGAAACGTCTCAAAAGGTACCTCTCAATCCAGACGAAATGCTCACGATCCCCGCGCTTGAGGTAGCTGAACCGCATGCTAACCTTTCTCTTTCTTTTGTTCGCAGTGATGCATCCAAATATTCCGAGTCAAGATATTCCGAGTCAAAATTCTCAGAGTCGAAGTTCTCTGAGTCCAAGTATTCCGAGTCGAACTATTCCGATTCGCTGTATTCCGAGTCAGCATGCGCATCTGCATGTGCATCGGCGTCCGTGTCGGCGTGTGTCGACAACAAATACAAATCCGTCATGGTCATGTCGGAGGAAAAAGATGAATGTGTAATTGCAACCGAGGTGAGTGTCAGACAACATGTGCTTAACTCTTAAATTTCTCAGTGTAGAAGATGTTAGGGCTGAGTGAAGTTAGAGGGATTTCTCCTCTTCTTGTGCAAAGTGTCCCGCCTCTGAATCCTGTTTTTACGAAACTATAAGCAGGACTTATGGCTGGTTGTGTGGTTTTTTGCCCTTAGCGTTGAACCAGTGAAAATAACCACCTTTTCCTTCCTTCCTCGCTCAGGTGTAATGGGCCTCCAGGAAGCCGATGCTCATTGTGTCCCATGGGAGACATTTTGAACTCCCGTGGTAAATGCTGCTGCTCAAAACCTTTGGTGGAAATGTCCCACCACGTGACTACTGCTGCTGAGAAAGTAGGACTGATTTAACTGATATTCAGGGTGAGCTGGTTCTCGGTTCTGAAAGAAACGCAGGCAAACGGTAGCCTGTAGGCTTGGAAACGTCCCGGAAAAATGGACAGAGGGGAGTCGCTAAAAGTTTGCAGCCCCCTCTTTCAAATGTATTTGTAAAATTTACCTGCAAAGCCATTTTATATAGGTGTTGGGCAGTGTGTGTCCATATTGATGAAAAAAAAAAAAATGATGACACGAAAAGAAAAATAAATATCGCAAAGTAAAAAGAAGCGGGAATTCAACGAAGTGTATCGCGAAGTTCTGCCATGTGGTGTGCGGTACTGCGGCAACGTCGTGGCAATGTTTTATCAAAGTTTTGGCAACATTTGCTGTTTTTTTTTCTCGCCAATATCTCCGAGCCCACACAGGCTGTTTCTGTGCCCAGAGACTGCACCAAACGTTAAAGACGTTAAAGGATGGTAGATAAAGAAATGTATCACAGCGTTTTCGCCAGTGTCCGTCTCCTGGATACTACGGCAACGTCGTGGCAACGTTTTAGCAATATTTTGGCAACATTTGCTGGTTTTTTTCGCCAATTACTCCAAGCCCCACAAGTCAGTGTGCAAGAGACTTCATCAAAACGGTGGATGTTTGGCCATACTGGCCTGTCTTTCACTAGGTTGAATGTCGCATGATGTCATATCCTGTCACATGACCAGTGGAGACTATATGTATTACTTGATCACTGTGGAAATGGGAAAAAAAAAAAAGTGCGCAAAAATCTCTACGTCTTCCGAGCCTCCACTTCTTTTTGTAATATTGTTTATATGGTTTTAAAAATGTATGTCATTATGTTCCTGTTTCCTGTTAATATGAATAATATCCTCATTTGTTTGTTGTTTGTTTCTTTTTATTATTACAAAAGCTGTATGATTTAAGTTAATTTATTTTATTTAAGTTGTATTTCTAAATTTTTGTAACGTTTGTAATATTATTTAAGTTTTTTTCTTAAGCTGTACTTGTCGTTTTCAAAGGCACTTCGGGTTGCTGGGATGTTTTAAGAAAATATTATTTAAAAGAACTGTAAAAAGAATGTTATTAATGCTATGGTCTTCACTCCTGCTTTGTTTTTGTTTCGTTTTTTTCGTTTTGGGAAGGATTTAGCTTAAATTATTTTTCCAAATAAAGATTATGAAATATTAAAACCGCATCACTTTTATCGCACATGCCTTTCAAATCGCGACATCCTCGTTCATTCTGTATTGAAACTTAGGTTTCATCTAAAAACGGTAAAAAACATTATTATAATTCACGTCGTTTTCAAAGGAATGCAATATATAGGTATTTGAAGTTACAGGGACAAATATTTTTGCACAATCAGGTGTCTGAGAATTTGCCTATGTAACAGAAATGACACCAAACTAATCGCATCCCCTTTCCGCAAACCGCACATCTGTGGTTTTCGCTTGCTGGTCTGTTGGAAAGTGTGTTCGGTGGTTCTTTAGAGGAATGGCTGGGTAGATGGGGGCAGTCTTTTGATAGGGATGTGAACAGAGCTAATCATTGCCATCTGCTGCAGCCTCCTGGTTACCCCATACCGAGCCATTCAGTCCGTACAGTCCTCCCTCTGCCTTTGCCATACTTTTAACACTGCCTCTCTGAAAAACATGGAAACTGACCATTTTCTACAACTCTGCTGGCAGGAAGAAACGAGACAATAATGTGATATTACTAATACTGTGAACTTTACAGCAGCTGGAGTTTACGATGCTCCAACCTCTTGCTCCTGCAGCGCAAGAAGAAATCCCACAGCTCTTTTTCTTAATTCAGTGAAGGACATTTCACATTCTGTACTTGGTTCCGTCAGGTTCGGTTTTTAAAACCTGACCTTGATCCATGATCTTTAATGTAATGCATAAAATTTCAACTTTGGAAAAAAGAAACCTCCATGTAAAAGTTTTGGAAAAGAGTTTTTAGTGCTTGAGTTTGTAGAAACAATAGGAAAGAAAAACATTTTTTGGGCTGAACGTGAAGGGCTAGGGAACTTTGCGGTTTTGGTGGAGATCTCTTACGACGGTCATCAATGGGACTCTGGGGAGGAGGCGGCGTCCCACACAATACTGCAGTGGACAATGGTTCAACACAAAAGGGCAACATTTGGGAGAGCCAGTGTGGGTCTCTGAAAGGAGGGAGGAGGGGTGCGATGGGGGGGGCTGTGGGGCAAAGGAACGACAGATGTTGTCTGTCCTCCTGAGTCAAAGCGCCCTGCAGGCAGAAAACACCAGCTAGACCCCACATGGCCTTGGAGGACACAATGGAGATACTTGAGTTTGGGTTAACTTACTTTGTTCTGCTAATCCAGCTTGGATTACTTTGGGACAAACTTTGCCCACTTTTCCTTCAGTTCATTATTCTCATACAACTTTACGTCCATTTTACAAAAAAATTTAGCTCGCATTCTATAATCTTTGCTAATTCAGGAGAAAACCCTGAATTAGATAAATACATGACTCAGAATTTACTGCAGACCACACAAGTAAAGTAGGGTAGAGGTAACGAGAATGGCCCAACACAGACCCATCGCTCTAATTTTGCACAAATTGTAACTGTAAGTTGAGCGAGCTCAAATAAGAACACAGTTCGGTTCCTCATAGGATCATGTTAGAAAAAGAGATCTGTGGGTGTGAAGAGCCTTTTAAAAGTTCATCAAACCTCAAAGTAGAAATTCACCAATGTGGCAGTTGCTGGCCAATGGCAACAAAGATATTTTTGTCTACAGATGAAGTGAAAGTGACTATTCTTGTCATTGTGAAACGCAGCACAGCACACAGTGAAGCACAACAGAATCGGGTTCTCTGCATTAAACCCATGCACACAACGTGCAGCAGGGGGCAGCTATGAAAGCACCCAGGGAGCAGTGACGGGGACGGTACCTTGCCCAAAGGTACCTCAGGGCAACCTACTGGTAAGAGGTTTGAACCCACAATCTTCCGAGTCTGTGGCCGACTCCCTAACCAACCTAAAACGGTGAAGCCCCAGCGTGTCTGAGTTATGGTACAAGACAGTAAACTGGCTTTGCTTCCCTCTGCATGAATGAAGATTAAACGAAGGACTTGCCGTTTGTAATGGGTTTTCATGGAACCCGTGTAAGATTGGAGGAAAATGTTGGGTCTATCAATTAGCAATAGTGGTTTGGTTGACTTCATGGAAAAGTAGGACAGGAATGAGAAGGTTGCTCTGTGATCCCATTGCAGATTAATGAGCAGATCGTGTATAGTCCACAGGGAACTGATGGTAACGCTATATCCTCGTCCAACATGGAGGCCAAAAAGTAACACAACACTAAAGTGAAAAAAATTAAGTCGATGACATTTTCTTCAGTTATGGCTGCTAAACCACTGCGCCATCGCATGAATAACAATTAGGGAACTGAGAAAGGGAAGGATAAAAGAATTAGGGGAAGGAATGAATCGGGTATGGGTGGTGAAGGATGAAAGAAGAAAGGATGAAGATCTGAGGAAAAAAAGAAGGGCAACAGTGGCAGAGCAGGGCATGATGAAAAAGTCATGAGTGGAGGCTGAGTCTAGCTTGAGTTACACTCCGGGCACTCCTAAAGTAATGATCGAGAGAGTGCAGGGACGGAGGGATGAAGAGAGGAAGGAGAGATACAAGACACTGGCAAGATCCTCGGTGGGCTACAAGAGTGGGGCAAGGCCGGGTTCATGCTGGGATGTTGAGCTGTGAGTACGTTATTTGTGTGCTGTGCGATCACTATTGAAAACATCCAACAGCATACCTTCATTTAAGCTACTGGACGTTCAGTCTTCTCATGCTCGCATCAAAAGACAAGCGAGGACATGGACAGCTTTTCGGTGCAGCCTTTTCTTATAGTGCAGCATGCAGCTGATGAATGGACTGGTTCTCCTCACTTGCTTAATGGTGTTTAATCAGTAGCAACCCATCTGACCTCGGACCTCCGAGGAACTGCTTTAACTTCTGACCTACATTAAAATATCCTGTTTCCACTGAAGATCCCGGTAAGATCACACCCATCACAAGAGCGAGGAGCTACAAGTCGACTGCGTAAATGACTAAATTATTCATGTTTGGTCGGAGCCAGTCACATTCCACCGATCAGGTGAGTTTAGGTACCATGGCCTTACAGATCTGATCTGATATCGCAGCATTCACGCTCCTCCCTTCAGCCCGACACGTCTACCAATCAAATGAGGTTGTGCGTCCACCGCTGGATGGTTACTGCAGATTTAAAAGCTGGGATCTTAATTTTAGCACCTTTTTTTTGGTTCTGATTCCTAATAGGTACTACCTACAAGGTAGACCTTCACCTGTTTCTTATTAAATGGATGGTTTTGAGTGTATGACTCAACTCTAGAAGCAAGTCAGATCAGCTTTTAAGACCATAACTGGGGGAGAGATCTGACATTATAGGGCTCTAAGACTCTGGAACCAGTGCTAAAGAATGACTCGGCTCGATTCTACCCTCCAACGTACCGACAGTCGTCCTACGATGGAGGCACACAGTAGAACCACCAGCAGAAGGGGCAGCGTCAGCCAGCATACAGGTAAGTCGGGTAGCTGTACATGTTCATGCATGCGTTTGCATATTTTTGTAAATATCTGTATTATTATTTAGCATCAGACTAATTAGGAAGCACATGAATGCATTAAGTGATTGGGTGTATTTGATCTATTCTTGAGCTTTTAGCAGAACTCAGGTAAATAAACTCTGCTTTGTATGGCTGGCATATTCTGCTTCTTGTTTAAAAAGCAAAGCAGGCTTAAAAATGTAAAATTTGAATCGCTTCGGCATGGACGGAAGGTGAAAAGGGTGTGAGCTGGTTGTTTTCTGACTTGTTTTCATGCTACTAACGAACTGTTCCTCTGTTTAGATGATTATTTCAGCAAAGCAAGGAAAAATTTGCCGTGCGTCCTTATATTTCCCTTTCTCCATCAGAATCAAGAAAAGAGAGGTCGCAAACCAGCACCCATGCCATTTTCAACAGAGCCAATCGCTTCCTGTCTCACGACCGGGAGCCACAAGACGACAGTCCTCCTGTGCGATACTACGAGAAAGGGCACCCTCTTCCCAGCAACAGCAGCCCTGAACGCAAAGCCACCATCCCTTTTCGAAACCCGGACTTGGGCCTTCCATCATACAGGAGGCGCAATGACACCCTCAACAACGAGTCGACGAGCGGCCTCTCCCCTCAACGTCACATGCCTTACTCCAACTTTAGACGCGGTGACAGCCAGTCGCGCGCAAGTCCTCGTTCGGGGAGCCCGAGGTCCACCAATGTCTCGCCACATAGGCAGGTGTGGTCCCGCAGCTCCTCCCATCGCAGGGGCTCCACTTCTCAACGTCATGGAAAGTCTCACGCCACATCTAGGCAGACGTCGGGGAAATGCAGTCCATCAAGAAGTCGAGATTCTGTTGTCTCACATGCGCACTCCCCCTCTCAAAGTTCCCTCTCAAACAAATATGGAGGATCGTCAACCCGCTCTCACAAACGAAACCCCTCCCAGAGTTCCTACGGGCACAGCTTGGATTCGGAAAAGCTGTACAGGAATCTAAAATCCATAGCTAGCTCAGCAGAGTCTGATGATTCGCAGCAAGAAAGAGAACGTTGGTCGAAAAGTTCGAAGTCTAACACGGACCTGAATGGTCGTTATTATGAAAATGGCCGAAGTGGCCACAACAGTGTGTGTCTCAGTCAGAAAAGTGGGCACAACAGTAGAGATTTCTCACCATCAGGTAGTGACTATGACCACAGGAGCCATTTTTCTCAAAAAGCTAGCAGTCGTCTGAGCGGGTACAGCAGTCACAACAGCGGTGGAAATTCACGCCATAACACAGGCCACAACAGCCGTGACAGTTCACCCCCTTGGAGAGATTACGATAAGAGAGACAGAAAGAATAACGAGGGAACGAAATTTTTCATGTCAGAGAAGCATTCCAGGACAGACCTTAGCCAATCACAGGGCTCCTTTCACAGGTCCTCTCCTTCTCCCCGGAGCCCCAGTTCTCCCGATTCGCCTCGACACACCTCGCTGTCCAGGCAGAGTCCCAAACAGGTGTCGTCCAAGACTCAAGGTGCAACCGTGGAGACAGACCATCCGAGCACAGAAAGAAGCAGAAGCACCATGCGACGAGGTCTGGAAGCGCTGATATTCTCCGAAAGCACGAGGTCCCCCAGCCAGCCGCCCCTGCCAGAGATGACGATCGAGGACTATGTGATGATAGCCAACATTCCCAGGGTGAATCTGTATCCCGAGGAAGAGGAAGCCATGATAGTGAGGAGGAGGCCGCAAAGCCGAAGTCCACGTAGAGACAACCAACACAGGTCAGAAAGGAAGAATCAAACTCTAATTATAACCGAAGAGAGACCGACAGTGGAGGATAGACACACACAAAGAGAAGAAGCAGGCGATATGAATCATTAAAACATTACACCTGAATGGGCTGTGCGCTCATTTCTGGTGAAGATAGAAGGCTGAGCTACCTGAATGCACAGACGTTACCTTCACCAATATGGTTAAATTGCATAAATACTGCTTGAATATTCAATTAATTATTGAATTATTCCCAAAATCTCCCAGATTTGTACATGCTCTAATGTGCAGGCATGAGGACTGTCAGTTTGCTGCACTTGAAGAACAGAGACTCGAATGAACGCTGCAAAGGAAGACGACTATCAGTCATTCTCGCATGAAGCTTAATAATAATCCTTAAATAAGTCTTCGTCAATTGACTTGTAACTAAAAGAATTTAACAGAAAATCCTTTATTTAAATAACACATAACACTGAGCAGACAAAACCCGCCTAGAGGTCACATGAGGTCCAAAACAGAGCAGAAAAGATGGACTCAGCGGGACAGACAGAAACTGCAGAGCCAGAACAATACAGCACTTGTCTATTAACCTCCACTCTTCCTTATTCTTATCTGTCTTTCCTGTCTCAGCTACAGGGAAGGACAGGAAGGCCACAGAGAACATGTAGAACCAGAGGAACGAGGGAGAGGGAGAGAGAGAGGGAGGGACCGGAGAGAGAGAGAGAGGAGACGAAATGACAAAGACATGGGAGAGTCCTCTGAAACCAACAGCATAGTGTCTGGCCCTGTTCAGGTTTCTCAAGTTCAACTCTTCACCGGTCGTCACTGTCGAAACAAAGCCTCACATTCTTACAATGGAATTGAGTCTAAATATTACTTTTCAAGTCATTTGGTATCTTTTCTACTGCTCTTCCATCCAAAATGAATCAGAATGACACTTTTCTTATTTAAATGGAGATATAAATCATTGAGTGTGGGTACGGGGAGATATTTATGGACCCGTTACAGTAATTATAACCAGTGGCCTTGAACCAAAACCACCAGTGAACCCTCATAGGTCTTCTGAGGTTTTTGGGATGGGGTTGTTTATGTTCTATAACATATAATAATCCAACAACACACCCACTCACTCACTGGTTGTCTAGTGGTAGGATACTCACCTATGGACCAAGAGGTCGCAGGTTTGAATCCCACCTCCAGCACTACCATTACTGGGTTCTTGAGACCTTTAACCTCATGTTGCTCTTGGAGACAGTCCCAATAAGCAGGAAATGGAAGATGCTCTTGATAAGAGCATCGGCTAAATGCTGTAAATGAAAAATCATTGGTTTTCAGGTTTGCTTGAGTTTCTCTTCTAGCTCTCTTGTGTTTTTCATGGTTGCAGAGGTCCAGAGAAGAGCACAGGGCTTCAAAAAGACCTGAGAGGAAACCCTCTGACCCACCTCAGATGCAGGTACTTGCCTTATGTGCATGAAAACACTCAAGTGGTGTTGCAATGTTGGTGAGAGGCTACGGTCTAGCGGTTAGGGACTAGGCCCCGTGATCGAAAAAGTCGTGGGTTTGAGTCCCAGACCTGTAGGTTGCCCTGAAGCATCCTTGAGCAAGGTATTGTCCCTAACACTGCTCCCGGGTACTGGATGTGGAAAAGCTGGTGCATGGTGTGGGTCAAATGCAGAGAAAGCATTTAGCTGTCGTTCACTGTGTGCTGTGCTGCATCTTCACAGCCACAAATAGTCACTTTCACTTCAAACAAGCTCAGGGCGGCATCTAGGAAGAAACAGATTCAGACAAATAGAGAAAAAGATAAATACAAGCCAATAAACAAGCCTCAGACAGTGATGCAACGCAATGTTTGTCAGCGATAATGTTGTTTTTATGTGGGTAAGACCATAATAACTGAACAGCCTCTTCAGTCATCTAGATAGTTTGACTCATGCCGGCATGTTTCTTCGACGGAAACTGACAAGGAGTCACATGACCAGCTGTCAGACCGCAGACGGAGAAGTGATGGCTTTAACTGCCACTGTTTTTCTACCCGAGACATTGACACACAGCAAATCGGAGCTCTTCAGAGCCTCTGCAGGGAGAAATATCTCTGCTTTATTGGTCGAGAAGGAAAGGAGAGAGAGGCGCTAGTGTAGTTTCCTGTACACCCACCACGGAAATTTGCCTCACAAAGTTTTTTTGTCTCCTTCTTGCATGCTGTCCCCCGGCCTCACGCCATTCAACGATGACGGTGAGTTCCTGAAAAAGTCCTTCTGAATGAGAGAACGGGGTAAAGTGCTCTGAATGAGAGGAAAGGGTAACGTGTCCTGAATGAGAGGACAAAGTTAAATGTCCTGAAAGGGAGAACAGGCTAAAATGTCCTGAATAAGAGGACAGGGTAAAGTGTCCTAAATGAGAGGACAGTATAAAGTGTCCTAAATGAGAGGACAGTATAAAGTGTCCTAAATGAGAGGACACTATAAAGTGTCCACAGTGAAAGGACAGTATATTGCGTCCACAATGAAAGAACAGGGTAAAGTGTCCTGAATATCGGGAACAGGGTAAAGTGTCCACAATGAGAGGACAGTACAGAGTGTCCACAATGAAAGGACAGGATAAAGTGGCCTGAAGGAGAGGACACGGTAAAGTGTCCTGGAGGAGAGAACAGGATAAAGTGTCCCAAATCAGACAAGTGTCCTGAATGGGAGAACAGGGTAAAGTGTCATAAATAAGAGGAAAAGGTAAAGTGTCCTGAATGAGAGGACAGGATAAAGCGTCCCAAAGAACTGTCTCATGAGAACTTTAGCACTATTAAACAAAAAGAGTTGCTTTAGTTTATTCAGAGTCTTCTTTGAAATTGTCTCCATAAACTCGACACACTAACATCAAACATAAAGTGAAATCTTTAAGGACTAACAGGACGATGTCTCTAACGGCCTCTAAACTTCGAAGTTTAAAGCAAACACTTAATGTTCCCATGGCAACGATTAAATGTTCTTTGTCTTCCTTGTAAGGATCTATATATAAATATATATATATATATCTCCCTGCGATGGGCTGGCGACCTGTCCAGGGTGCGTCCCCTGTCCTCACCCTGTGTGCGCTGGGTTGGACACCAGCACCCCCCCGCGACCCCGTTTGGGACAAGCGGCAGAAAATGGATGGATATATATATAAGATGTTTAACCCCAAAGGAGTCTTACATGCCAAAAATAATAAAATACTGTTTTAAACGAATGTATAAATGAATCCTTTTTTAATTTATGTATCTTTTTGGGATACCCGTTCAGTAAAAAACCTTTCCAGCATTACCCAACCCAGGTTTAACTGGCCAAAAAACAAGTTTCCATGTGTTGTTTGTCTTTCAGAATTTACAAATATAGATTTTTCTATTCGCTGCGTCTGATAATCAGATTCCCTTCATTACATCTCGTCCAAGTTTGCTACACCGTTCGATCTGGGATTTAATGTTGATCATTGTTTCGTTTTCTATTTTAAAGGAGCCCGCAGGCTCATTTCTTGTTGACTGAACTGAGAAGCTAAGTTTTTATGTAAATGAGCAGAGTGGGCCTCATGCATCCTCGGGTCTCGTGGAGGAGATTAGAGTCTGAACTCCAGCTGGAGCCCTCGGTCTGGAGCCTGTGCAGGGATTTGAGTTTGTAAATGTACACGTTCTAATAATTAAACTCACTACAATGTGTTCATTGATCAGCTTGACCTCCTGGACTTTAAAAAGGGATGGATGTTCCTGCTGGACGACACTGCAGAGGTGAGGAATTTTAGAAAAGCATCACAGCTACAAAAATCGACTTTTTTAGATGAGAAAATGTCAAATATTGACAGTTTTTACTGGCTATAATATTTAAATCCTGCCTAAAAATGCACAAAAAGCTCCTTTATTTTGGATTATTATGTTGAAATTTAAACTGTGACCCATTCTAGTCCTGCAGCCAAGCTTGATAAGCCTGTTTTTGACCATGTTTTGATTGATACCCCAGGCCAAACACCCTTGTCCCATCCTTTATAACCAGGTTGAAAATGTGTATATTTCTTCTGCCTGCTATTTGTCCGACAATGTTTAATGTCTCTTTCGATGTCTCTCGACACAGTGGAGGAAGTTCTGGTTCGTGCTGGATGGCGCTGGATTAAAATACTACACTAGTCCCGAGGCCGAGGAGGTGAGCCACATCCACCCCAACCAGAAACGCCACCAATTAAAAGAGCGCAAATGAGATTTTGTCCAACAGATGGTACTGCAGCTCCAAGCCTGCTAATCTCATTACATTTTCCCTGAAAGTGAAAATGGGACAATTTTCATATGTCCGAAAATCTGTGGACACTTGCCCAGCCTGTCTTTCTGCTGAAATCAGTTGAACTCGTCCCACTTTTTCCTGCAGTAACAGCTTCTGCTTTACTAGGAAGGCTTTACACTGCTCAGAGGATTGGATTGCACTCAGCCGTTAGTGAGGTCAGGTAGTAATGTTGGATGATTCATTTTGGATCACAAATTCTCCATCGTTTCAGAGAACGCTGCTCTACAGCCCATTTTGGGGGGACTTTCTACCCCACTAGCCAACGTGAACG
Source organism: Hepsetus odoe (assembly GCA_017165825.1). Classification (NCBI taxonomy): domain Eukaryota; kingdom Metazoa; phylum Chordata; class Actinopteri; order Characiformes; family Hepsetidae; genus Hepsetus; species Hepsetus odoe. The sequence continues at coordinate 20,023,764 of CM029386.1, forward strand.
TGGCACCACTGGGTTCACCTTAAGACTGAAACCACCAGAGGAGTGTCCGATTACTTTTGGACATACAAGTGCTCACTGCTTGTTTAGGATGGGCCTACACACTTTTCTGGGGCAGCCGTGCTCTAGTGGTGAGGGAGTTGACCTCAGGATCGGAAGGTCATGGGTTTTTATCCCAGACCAGTAGGTTTGCCCTGAGGGACCCTTGAGCAAGGTACCATCCCCATCACTGCTCCCCAGGTGCTTTAAATATCAACCCCATTGTTAAAATGATCTTGTGGCCCAAGAATGTTTTTGCTCTAAACAGTGTGGCTGTGATTCCAAGACTGGTAGGTTGCCCTTAGGTACCCTTAAGCATGGTACTGTCCCTGTCACTGCTTTTGGGGCAGCGGTGTCCTAGTGGTTAGGGAGTAGGCCCCAGATCGGAAGATTGTGGGTTCGATTCCCTCACCAGTAGGTTGCCCTGAGGTACCCTTCAGCAGGGTACCGTCCCTGTCACTGCTCCCCGGGCACTTTCAATAGCTGCCCATACCTGCTGCATTTGTGTGTGTGGGTGAAACACAGAGGTTTCGTTGTGTTGTGCTGTGCTTTGTTTCACAATGATGAGAATAGTCACTTTCACTTTTTTCACTTTCATATGCAATATGTAACAAAATGTACTTGTTTTTGTGTCTAAACGTCACAGAGGAACGAGCCAAATGGTGCGATTGATGTCCGTCGCTGTGTGAGAGTCGGGGAGTTTGACGCTGATAAGAACTATGGTCTTCAGATACACGTAAACATCCATTTTTCCATTAAACTCTGCGATTTGATCAGTTCTACTGCGGCACTTGTATTATACCAGAAGAATGATCGACAGAATTCATGAATTCATTCAAGAATGTATAATACCCTCTTTTACACACTTTAAAACTCTGAGTGGTGATGAGCTCAAGGGTTCTAGATATCTTACTTTAGTCATGAAGGACACTAAGTATCTTTGATTTTACAGAGGGTTTATGAACATATTTGATAATCCAGTGTCCCCCATGTCCTAAACGGATTTCCTGTTGGTGTACAGACACGAGACGGAGAAATAACCTTATCGGCCATGACTTCACGCATCAGGAGGAACTGGATTGACCTTCTGCAGAGACGCATCAGACCCACTGATTCGCCTGATATTACACAGTATGGAGCATCCTGATGTCATTAAATACACATGTCATTATTAAAGTGGTATTTTTGGTAAAAAAAACAAATGTACACTTCCCCCACCCTTAACCCAGACGCAGAGGATCAGCCGATTCCTTTCAGAACTCATAGTTACTGAGTCATTTTAGTCCTTGATGAAGCATTTATAGTGGATAAATCTGAATAATTCTTAACAAAGAGGTCGCCACGGTGGATTTCTTCCTGTCTTCTTCTTCTTCCTCTTTCACTCCAACTGCCTGCATGTCCTCTCTCACCATGTCCATAAACCTCCTTGTCCTTCCTCTTCTCCTCTCTCCTGGCAGCTCCATCATCAACAGTCCTTCTGCTGAAATACTCCTCGTCTCTCCTCTGGACACATCTAAACATGTCCAAAACCTCATTCTACTCCAACTTTGTCTAAAGATTTACAGGATGGTAGTGAGGCCAGCTGTGTTATATGGGTTGAAGATGGTGACAGGATTAGTTTATTAGAGGGACAGCTCAGGTTGGATAATTAGGAGACAATGTTAGAGAAGCAAGAATGTTTGGACATGTCCAGAGAAGAGACGATGATTATATTGAGAGAAGGATGTTGAGGATGAAGCTGCCAGGAAAGGGTAGAAGAGGAAGACCAAAGAGGAGGTTTATGGACGTGGTGAGAGAGGACATGCAGGTGCTCGGTGTGGAAGGAAGGAAGATGGAGAGGACAGAAAGAAATGGAGGATCCGCTTTGGTGACCCCGAATTGGAACAGCCGAAAGAAGAAGACCAAGAAGAAGAAATGGTAGGTTCTTATGAATGTAATGAGAAAATGCAATAAATCAGTTCTCTCTTGTTTAGGCGCCTGAACAGTAGTGGCAGTGAAAACTCTCCATCCCGTCCTGAACGGCCCGATTCAGGGTCGGAGATCGCAAGCCCGACGCAGGATGAGGCAGACATGATATCATCACCCTTAACCAATCATCGGGAGGCAGGAGTCGGGCGAGATAAGGAGCAAGAAAAGCGTTTGGAGGACAGGACTAAGTGGTTCCAGGAAGGAATCTCGGACAGGGAGGCCGAGAGCCCATGGGACAAGGTGCAGCTGAAGAAAGGCACGGTGACATCAGTGGCTCATATGATGCCCCACGTTCCTGAAAAGCTGATACATACAGATATAGAGAAGAAGTGGGAGGATTTTGAGAAGATTCATTTTGGAGACATGAAGTCGCTGACTCTGTCTGGTTCAAGGCCTCCTGCAACCAATGAGGCTCTACAGAGGGAGGTAATGAATTTAACATGGGTCTCCTTGTGTGTTTCTGTCTCTTTAACATGATCTCACAAATAACATTGTGTAAATAAGCTGCCAAAAACAGACAACAACAACATATATATATATATATATATATATGTGTGTGTGTGTGTGTGTGTGTCTCATAATAATAATGATTTAAATAATAATAATAGTAATAATAATAATAATAATAATAATAGTAATAGTAACATCGATAATAATAATAATTAATATTATCATTGTCATAATTATTAAAGGCATTATTATTATTATTCTTAAAATTATTATTTATAGAGCACTTTTAATGTATTTAGATGCTTTACATTTACAACAATTATTAAAACAATGAGTTGTTTAATTGTTAATTGCTTTAAATAACTGCATTAGAAAAGAGAAGACGTCTTACAATATTTAAATAAAGAAAATATATATTAAATGGTCAAATTAAGCTATAATGAAGGAAATGATCACGTATTAACAGGAAGCTCTGCTGACTAAAAATGTTTTAGGAATACGAGGCAGTGTCAGATGAGATCTTAAAATCCCGTTCACTGTTCGTTTATTGTTTAAGTTCAGTTTAAACTTCTTTTTAAACCGGTCAGTCTGGCTTACCCTTTGAAAAGACATTCATTTGATATTCACGTGGTTTTAAACCTGGTTTCAAAATTTGGCCCTAAATTTCCCATAGTGGTCCATATTCATCTTTGTAACACCCTCCCGAAAAATATCAAAGAACACATTGGGCTTAGTGTTTAGTGACTGGGCCCCAGGATCGGAAGGTTGTGGGTTCGAATTCCAGACTAGTAGGTTGCCCTGAGGTACCCTTGAGCAAGGTACCGTCCCTGTCACTGCTTATTCACCCAGTTTATTGCTCTGCTACACGTTGTGCTACATCATTGTCCTCTCAGGTCCTGTCTCTGAGGCAGCAGATCGAAGCTCTTCGTAAAGCCCGAACTGGAAATGGAGCCGGCGTCCCCTGTGGCCCCAGTGGCCCATGCGCCTCCAAACTGGAGCAGATTGAGAGAGAGCACGGGGCGAAACTGCAGGAGCTGGAGAGAGAGCATGAGAGACAGAGGATAGAGATGCAGAAAGAGAGAGATCAACAGTTAAAGGAGGAGGCAAAGAACGCAGCACAAGGTTCATATTATAATAAGGGATCTTGGTTCTACGTTTATGAAGGCTCGGCAGCTGAAACTGAACTATTTTAACCCCGAGAAGTGAGGAAGTGTTTTATATCATTCGTTACAGGTGACTTTACACGCTGTAGCTACATGTCTGAGTCTGAGCTTCTTCCTCTTACTGTCTGGAAGATGTAAAAGATGTTATACTTCCTGAATATATAGACTGTGCACATTAACTTCTTTTATCAGAATGTAAAAAAAATCTCTCCCCCTTTTTACAAACCTTACTGTGGGTCACAGTTTTAGTGGCTGTGCTCTCAACAGTTTCTCTTTTAAGAGCTCTATAAAACAACATAGAGCATCGCAGATAGTTACAGCTCGTTTTCCTCCAATACCGACTTTCTCTTTAGCCTTAAATGATGAGTTAATGAACCTTTGTTAGAATTTTCTCATTTTCTGTCACCTCTTCATGTGTGTGTCTGGTTTTTGGCAGCGATGGAAGCTCTGAAGGTGGCCCATCAGAAAGAGCTGGAGAGAGCGAGAGGGGGACAACGGTCCGACGCCACACTTTTCCTGTGAGTTATACATTAACGCCATCGTTGTTCATGTATTTTATTGAGGATTATATCGGGAGGAACATGTTGAGGATGGATCTGCCAGGAAAGAGGAGAAGAGGAAGACCAAAGAGGATTGAGGACGTGGTGAGAGAGGACATGCAGGTGGTCGGTTTGAAGGAGGAAGATGCAGAGGACCGGAAGAAATGGAAACGGATGTTCCGCTGTGGCCACCCCTAAAACGGGAGCAGCCGAAAAAGAAGAAGAAGAAGCTCGTTCATGTATTTTATTCACGAGACACTTGGTTTATATCAGCGTTGGATGCAATTTTCTTGTCATTGTAAATACACGGCACCACACACAGTGAACCACAATGAAATTAGACCTCTGCACTTTACCCACACACACACATGCAGCAGGGGGCAGCTATTGAAAGTGCCCACGGAGCAGTGACGGGGACGTTACCTTGCTCACTGGTACCTCAGGGCAACCTGCTGGTCTGAGATTCGAACCCATGTTCTTCTGATCCTGGGGAACAGTCCCTAAACACTAGGCCACCACTGTCCCAGTGCCTTTGGGGAAAAAAGCACAAAAGCAAGCGTCTCCTCCTAATTTAGTCACCAGTTTGCGTGGGAGTGGATTTGACCTTTTTCTGACTCTTGAACTGTGGATCTGTAAACAGTTAGACTAACAGATGCTGGTGTGTATTTTCAGGCCGGAGTCTGAGTCTCTGCAGCAGGAGTTAGACGGTCTCTCTGAGCGGTACTCCCAGCGGTGTGTGGAGCTGAGCCAGGTGCAGCACACTGCAGGACAAAAACACACACTGATCCAGAAGAAGGAAAGAGAGGTGGAGCAGCTGCGCAAGGACCAGGTACCACGAGAAAAAGCATCACAGAACTTAGGATATGATGAAATCGGAGGTTTACAGGACGTGAGTGAGATCAGCTATGTTACATGGGATGGAGACTTTGGCTCTGATGGAAAGACAGGCGGAGTCAGATTTGCATTGGGTGTGACGAGGATGGACAGGATCAGGAGCAAGTATATTAGAGGGACAGCTCAGGTTGGACAAGCGAGACAGAGTCAGAGAAGTGAGATTGCGTTGGTTTGGACATGTCCAGAAGTGAGACGAAAAGAGGAAGAGCATAGGGGAGGTTTATGGACGTGGTGAGAGAGGACATGCAGGGGGTCGGTTTGAACGAGGAAGGTGCAGAGGACCGGAAGAAATGGAGATGACCTACAGATCTGCAGCTGAAAGAAGAAGAAGAAAAAGAAGCAGAAGCTTAAGATTTGAACGAATGGGTCCTTTTTTGTGCCTCAAAATCTTTTTCTTTCTTCTTTTCACTTTAAAAAGAAATAACATGAGAAGAATTTTAAACCTTCCTGACCATTTGTCTCACCGATGCTCCATTTGGACACTTTGACAGCGTTCATCTTAAATCTGCCACCAGTTGAGTCCATGCTCTCCACAGTAAAAGGGGTGTGGGCTTTTTGTAAAATGCCGTTTTTAACTTTATAAAAGCTAGTATTTGATGCTGGATGATGTTTTTCCAAAGACATGAGCTCCTTCAGGCTAAAACACCTTCTGATTACATTCCTGATTCCATCAGTGCTTGCATAATCTCAGACATACAGGATTTTTAATTGATCCATAAAATGACTGTACATAATTAAGGAGTTTGTTTCTGTCATTAAAAATGTCTTTTATCTGAAATCTCATAAGTGGCTGTTCTTTGGGGCAGCGATGGCCTAGTGGTTAGGGGAGTAGGCCCTAGGATCAGAAGGTCATGGGCTGCCCTGAGGTATCCTCAAGCAAGGTACCATCCCCATCACTGCTCCCCGGGCACTTTCAAAATCTGCCCCCTGCAGCTCTGACTCTGGTTTTTCCCTCTTGTTGTTCGAACAGGAGCTGCAGGTGCGTCTCAGCGAGGAGATGAGCCTCATGCGATCCTTCATCACAGGTCAAAGCTCAGGGGTCGTCTCCGTCGGCAGTCATGAGCGAAGCAGCTCCGAGTTAGAGGTGAGACGCCCACAGCAGAGCCATGTGTTTACTCTGAGATTTGGCTCTTCATGGATTTAATCTGAAGAATGAGATTTAAAGAACTTGCCCGAGAACATGCCTGGAGTCTCTTCTTCTTTAGTTTCACACATGAGCTACCAGGCCGATGTGGTTGACATGCAATCCAACCAAACCAAAACCAAGTTGCATGATGCTCAACGATTCACTATTTTATATCGAAATTGCAATTTTAAAATTTTGCTGCTATTTCAGTGATGTCAGCTTTCCAATATTAGTGTTTCACAGGAAAAAAACTGCAAACGACTGGCAGAATGCACCAAAATACATGTTTTTTCCCCACTCTGGCCCCTTTTAGTCTGAAAACGAAGAGTATTTGGCTAAAAAATACCTGGGTAGAAAAAAAAATGAAAGAAAATATTCATTTATGTGTGATGGAAATAAAAAAATCAGTTATTTATTTTTCCCAAATCCTTCAGCCCGAGTGTCCAGCTGACAAATAAACTTCTGTAAGTGGTTTCTAAGGACTTTCTAAGCATTTCTGTTTAATAACAAAGTCAGAACTTGCTGAAGGGTTTGAATTCCTGACCAGTAGGTTGCCCTGAGGTACCCCTGAGCAAAGTACCGTCCCTGTCACTGCTCCCCGGGCGCTTTCAATAGCTGCCCCCTGCTGCACGTGTGAGTGTGTGGGTTAAGTACAAAGGTGTAATTTGGTTGTGGTTCACTGTGTGCTGAGAGAATAGTCACTTTCATTTAATTTTCATAGCCAGCCAGAGGACGTTTTGCTTTTAATCATGTAATCAAACCGTTTCCCAGCATCCAACAGTTTCAAGGCCCCATCACGTAGCTCCAGGTGAACCCCAAACACCAAACCTGTACTGGCTGGTCATTCAGAATAATGTTCATTGAATGATTGTCCTTGGGGTTACGGACATCAGTGTTCAGCGAGGACGAACTGCAGCAAGAAAAGACGTGCAACACATTTCCAGAAATGCAAAAAAGGGTTGTAAAACAGATGTGATGCAACTTTGTCCTCACTAAGAATCTCTGAATCTCTTTTCATTTAGGCATCACCAGTGGAAATAGGGACGAGGAGAATGGGTGGATGATTATTTTTTGTGAAATGGTCCCATCTAGTGGTCCAAGTGGGGATGTTCTGCCTCTCTGTGACTGGGTCACTCCAAAAGTTCCTACCAATCCTTTCTGTCCATGAGCTGGAACCTGGTTTTGTGACGTACAAGATAAGATGATGGAAGCTGCTAGATATCTGTAGAAGCTGCTTTAAGCTGAGGACCCTTGAGTAGATGCCAAACGGGAAGGTTTTAAACATCTTCGAGGGACACCCATGCTTTGTAATCCAGAGAAGACTGGAAACAGAGTTTAAAACTATTCTTAAAATTCATTTTTATGCATGTTTGTCTGTTTTTCCACGCTCAACTCCAGATGAATATTATAATTGGCTGAATTCATCAATAGATGATTCACATGAATCCAGTTTCTCCAGTTGCTGCTCTTGTCCTCCCCTCGATTCCTCCAGTCTTAGTAGCAGAGGAGCAGTAGCAAAGGTTTGTGGACACAGCCCGTGTCTTTCATCACGTGTCGTTTAAACCAGACCAAAATGATAACAGGTTCATTCAGGGAGGATTTTTTTAATGTCTGTCATGATAATTTATCTTCAGCTTGCTTGCACTTGTTAAGATAACGTCTGTGTGTGTTGTTGCAGATGCTTCTGCGAGTGAAGGAGAATGAGATTGAATATTTGCACAAGGAAATCGACTGCCTCCGGGACGAGATCCAGTCTCTAATTAAGGTGAATTCTGAACTTCTTTGAAAGCGTTTTTTTATCACACTTTGGTTCAAGCTTGTGCGAAAAACTGATCCATGGAGTGAAAGAAAGTGGCTTGATCTGAAGAGCCAGGTTTTCATTCACTTCCTGTGGGCGTTTGGATGTGTGTATCTGTTGCCGGGGGAACAGCTGGATGTCCTATGTTGAGAAGGCAGTCCAGCAGTGGGAGGGTGATGCTCTCCGAATTGTTCTGCTGGGAAATCTTGGATCGTGGATTTCTAAAAAAATGTTATCATTCAATCAATCTATATCTATCTAGAGGGCCCGGGGAACAGTGATGGGGATGGTACCTTGCTCAAGGGTACCTCAGGGAAACCTACTGGTCCGGGAGCGGTGGCAGTGGTGGCCTAGTGTTTAGAGACTGGGCCCCAAGAAAAGAAGATCGTGAGTTCGAATCCCAGACCAGTAGGTTGCCCTGAGGTACCCTTGAGCAAGGTATCGTCCCCGTCACTGTTCCCCAGGCACTTTCAGTAGCTGGCCCCTGCTGCACATGTGTGTGTGGGTAAAATGCAGAGGTCTAATTTCATTGTGGTTCACCGTGTGTGATGCCGTGTAGTTACAACAACAAGAACAGTCACTTTCACGTCACTTTAACATGGGAAGCCGAAGTCTTAATGCTTGAAATGAAAAAGAAATGAAATCTTCTTGACTTGATCAGTGTCCTATAATGCATGTGTGTGTCTGTGTGTGTGTGCAGGAGAAGCAGGAGCTGAGCGAGCTCTATAAGGCCGTGTATGTGGAACTGACTAAAACAAAGGGGCTCAGCGAGAGAGAGACAGTCTCTCTCCGAGAGCACCTCCGACTAACCACCGCCGCTCTGGAGGAGGAGCAGCAGTGTGGCAACAGCACCAACCCTTAAGAACTTAGACATGCAGCTGTTTTTATCCAATATGGAATTCCACGCCTCTCTCTCTCCTTTCATGCAAACGGAAAAAAAAACATGCTGCATTGAATTCTTACACTGTCCAATGTAAAGACAGTATATTATATATTAGAAAATCTACTATACGCACAGTTCAGTCTTGGAGTTATGAGGAATCATAGTGTCGATGCAATATATTTATTTAGAGACGTGCTAGGGCGGCGGATCTGATTATTAAAAGGACTCCAAAGTAGTTTTCCAGATTTAAAAGGAACTCATTATGTGAAACCTGCAAAGATGCTAAACATGAAGTATTCCTTGTTTTACCGAACATTACACTCATTATAAACAATCCATTCATCTGAAAAACTGTGTGTGACTCTTTGTAAAAAAATTATTCCGTGCCAAAGCTTACAGCATTTTGGAAAAGTGAGCATCAAGAACTGATCTGAAGTTTCTTCTGTCGTTTTGCACAGACGTTAAAAGGCCAGTGTAGTTACCGAGCAATGGAAGATTTACAGCTGCGTCCCAAAATGATCGTCCTACAACGTGTGGAATCTCCTCGACTTGCTGGTGTGGTTTCTTACTGCATGATACGCTGCGTTCTTGGACTTGAAACAGGAGGGGAGGAGTTTTGAATGCTGCTGGTAAGTTCTTCGGAAAATCGAGAAATGAAGAAACGAAAGCCAAGGACAGTCGAGACTCTATTTCATCAAACGTGTAGACGTGAGAACGAATGAGGCAAAACAGATAAAAGCAATCTTTGGCGTTAGGCAAAGGGGCGTGAGATGTAAACATGAGGTGATGGGTTAATGCGATACTGCGTTCGATCCTCCTTAGTGTCTTCTCCGGTCCGAGCACCTCTTCGTTTGTTCTTCGCGCTACAATGAAAGAAAATAATAGTAGAATTTAACTTTTTGGTTTGGATGGTAAGCGGCGGTAGAATACCTTTCTCTTAAAACAAATAAAGACAGCAACAACTAAAAAACAACCAACACCTGAACACCTTGCACAGAGTTCTACAGCTATGAATTCCCTCTTTGCTTGGTTCTCCATGACAGAGAACCTGTTCTGTATTGTTCTGGTAACCTTTTAAAAATGCTTCTGTTGGAAAAATTTCATACAGCTCTTTCATTCATATCCAAAACGCCCTGTGAGATAAAGCACACCTCTTGTGAAAGGTTGGTTCTAACTGGCTCCGTTTTTAGAACAATTTTGAAGGATTCAGTATATTTATGCAGATCTGTGTATATCTGCAAATGTCCGCGTATTCATTTATATTCTCTAATTCTCTTTAAGGCTTTAAAACTATCATTTTAAGGTGCTTCGGCGACTGGGATGCTTTTTGGTTGGTCACCGTCGCACTCAGGAGCTTTGGTGTTGATACAGTAGTGAAAGATGAAGTGAAATGACACTGTGATCTATGACACTGTGGTAGCGTCTGCTGTTTTTTATACTGTGGTCTGCTGGTGTGGTAGAATCGCGGAGAGGGACGGGGGAAACTAAAGAAACTGGTCAAGACTGGTCAACTGTCCGCTGAAATCTATCGAGCAGGTAGGGGAGGAGAGGATGTTCTCCAAGCTAACATCCATCATGGACAACACCTCCCACCCCCTACATGAGACTGTAGGAGCACTGAGCAGCTCGTTCAGCAGCAGACTGTTACACCCGCAGTGGGAGAAGGAGCTACCGCTGGTCATTCCTACCTGCAGCCATCAGACTCCACAACTCAGCATAGCATTATTACTTATTTATTATTACTCTCTTATTATTGTTATTATTATTATTAATAATAATAATAATAACAAAAACAATATTATTGATAGTAATAATATTGCATTTATATTTACATTTATTTATTTATTTATTATTTATTATTATTATATGCTCTCTGTGTATAAGGTTATCTTTCTGTTTTCATATTCTTTCTTTCTTGTTAATTGCCCTGTAAATATGTATATGCATATATAGCTCTGTATATATGTATATAGATATCTTTCCTTGTGTTTTTATATATTCTCTCTTTCTTTCTTGTTCTTTCTTGTTAAAGAGCCCTGTAATCTCTCATTCGTGGGATAGTAAAGGATTATTCTATTCCATTCTATTCTATTCTATTCTATTCTATGAAAGTGACTATCAATGGTGGATATACTGAGAAATGCTGCTGAAGTCCCAATAGGAAACCTGGAGCTTCTGATGCTTTTACTCTTCTCAATCCAGCGGACTTTCTGGTGTTCATTTGACATTTTAGCTATTTCACGTTGTTATTTCACAAAAACAACACATTTATACTGGAGGACCTGTTGCATAAAGGAACACGTTGGTGTTTTTTTCAGCCTGATTGCGCTCTCTCTCTCTCTCTCTCTCTCGTCTGTAGTAACGTCTCGTCTGTAGAGTGTATATTTGTGCAGCTGTTTTTAATTACTGACCCGAGTGTTCAGTCGTCATCATCGTCATCAGGAACGAAGATCTCATGCTCTTCCAGGAGAGCTGCAAAATTCTTGCTAATACAGGTGCCAATGTACAGGAACGGGATCACCACCACCGTCATCATCGTCAGGCCAAACCGGGTCTGTAAAGAAATAAAGACATGAGGGAGGGAAACTCAGCTTTCAGCTTTTTTTTTCTTTACTCAGCTCTGCGGTCCTCAGTATAGTGGACAGTTTCACGACTCGCCGATGGTATTAATGGACAGCGGTGGTCTAGTGATTAGGGACTAGGTCCCAGGATTAGAAGGTCATGGGTTCGATTCCCAGACCAGAAGGTTACCCTGAGGTACCCTTGAGCAAGGTGCCGTCCCAGGCACTTCTTCCCGGGCGCTTTAAATAGCCATCTCCTGTGCACATGTGTATGGGTTTCATGCAGAGGAAGCATTTTGTTGTGGTTCACTGTGTGCTATGCTGTGTTTCACAACAATTAGTCACTTTCACTTTCAATCAATCTCGCTGCTGTGGTTCAGCTTGATCGCTAACAGGTACATGACATTAAATACTACAAGAATTCTCCACTATTTTTTTTAAAAAGAGCAAAAGTTACATGGGTTGTTTTTAACATATTCACACACATATATATTAGAAGCAAATAAAGGACTAAATAAGAATATTGTGTTATACATTGTAGCTGTTAAACTCAATTGTATCATAGGAAGGTTATATTTATATTTTTAAGTTATTGATCACATGTAATAGAAGAAAAGGCTATATTATACACCCTAAACTACCAGTCCTGGCCAAGCAAGTCATTTAAAGAAACAGGTTATAAATGTGGGGAGCTATTACGTAATAGGCGTTGTTCTGGTCTTTATCAGTGAATTTTTCCAGAGCTTTTGCATTAAACATTCCGTATTTTTCCTTTGGATAAAGAGTAAACGTCTCTGAAAGCCAAAAAGCCCAGATTTGCCTCTAATTTTTAAAAAATAAATCCTTAATTGTCTGTACGACAGTGATAAACACAAGAGCTACTTCCGTGTTTTAAGTCGTGTTATAACACTGCATATTGATTGGCTGCAGGACGTGTCAGTCAGTCCGTGGGCACCTCTGATTGGCTCATATCTTCTCGCTTAAGTCCCGCCTTCTGCATTCCGCCTGTGTGTTTGTTGGTAACCGGAGTAAACAGCCGAATGATGAATGAATAGACGCTGAACTACTATTGATTAAACACCGCTGTCACGGAAACACATCCTAATAACACAGACACGTCGTGTTGATAACACAGACCTTCTGTGGATTGGGCAGGATGGCGCCCGAGGTGGTTGTCACCACACTCCGCCCGACAGCAGCTCCCCTCGGACAACGTACAACCGGAACCGCCCTACCGCTCAACCGGAGCGCCTTCCCGAGCAGGACAGTCCGCAGAGAGCCGGTCACCGACAGTGCCATACTCCTCACACCGACAGAAAACACACAGCAGTTCCGTCCTGAGAGAAAACTGAGCTCGGAGGGGTTCAGGGAGAAAGTTCCCGCCTCCTGGTGTGACGTATAAGCGTGGATCAGGGCCGTCCGCCAATCCGCGCACAGTATATGACCAACATTCATGAATATTCATGATTATTCAGTATCTTTATTATTATTGTTATTGTTATTATTATTAATAAGAATAACAGTAATAATAATAATATTTTAGTCAGGTCAACTTGACACGTAAACATGCCAGCTAATCCACTCACTATAAAGATTAATAAATAATAACAATAATAATAACAATGCAATTATTATTGTAATTACTATGCGTATACGTTTTTTTTTGTATAGCACAAACCCAAGGACGCTGTGCAATGTATTATTTCATTGTATAACAATATTTTTGTTGTATGTTTTTATTATAATGAGCGGTGGTATTAGTAGTTGTGTAGTAGTATTGTTTTTGTTGTTATTGTATTATTACTTTATGTTTTACAGTTAAGAAATTAGGACGTTTGCTTATAAACAAAGTCAACAAAGAGAGTCGAGATTGCAACAACAACCACAACAGTAACAATAATAATATAGTCATTATTTTCATTATAAGAAAATCAATGTTCTTATCATTGGGGCAACAGTAGCCGAGTGATAAGGGTCTAGAGCACGAGATCAGAAGGTTGTGCGTTTGTGTGCTTGCTGTGTACTCACGATGAAGAATAGTCACTTTCACTTCACTTGATAATAAAAATAATGAAGTTATATACAACATACAAGAAATACAGTAGTCTGTTTTTAAAGAGGAAATAGTAATTGTTGCTACACTATATAGTTATAATATTATAGTAACAGTTATAACAGTTATAAAAACAGAGTAATAGTTTATAACACTCATTAGTATGGTTATTAGTACTGTTATTACCATTACAATTACAATTACAATTATTATTACTTGCAGAAAATTTGTATTGTAATAAGTAGGCAAAAAAGAAAAAAAAGATGTTTTGTAAAGGCATACAGTTTATGTGACGTCGACGTGTTATTTGGTTCCGTAAAAACTCACTTTGTGACGTCAATCTGTTTTGTGACACATACATGTCTCTGTGATGTCATCTTGATTAAGATGGACCTTAACATCTATCATCTATGTATAGATCATCTAGTCTTAGTTTAATCAGTTCATCATTTGTTTCTACAGTTTAGTCTTCCGCCTAATTCTGTGTAAAATATTCAATATTTAATATTGTTTTGTTTATTCGTATTCTCGTGAGCCCTTTAAGCTGCACTGGGCATCCACACAGTGATTGGCTAGTAATTAATCAGAATTTCGCATCGTTCAATCAGAGAGGGCCAGTTTTGATTGGCAGGTGCTTCAACCAATCGGCACACTGCAAGGCTCGGCCAGCAGCCAATCGTTTACGGATGTGGGAGGTGCTGCGGGGAGGAGCCGGGAGGGTTCTGAGGCAAGAAGCGAAAATGGCGCCCAGCTCGAAATCGGAACAAGACGACCAGAAACAAAAACAAAAACAAAAACAGCAGCGGAGACAGAAGGAGCACATCGTCAAAGTCCTCGCGCGGGGGAAGGTATGTGTAACCAGCACGCTTATTTATGTTAACATGCAGAAAGGGAGCGCTGTGGGGGACAAAACGGTGAGCAGTCGACACAAGCTAACGAGCTAACGAGCGGGTCCAATCCCGATCCGGAGAGAAAGGAATCCACTCCGGGATTTTGTTCCAACGGAATGAATTCACTTGACGGGTGGTTGAGGCCCGTTGTAGGAACCAATAGGCTGGAGCAAAATCCCGGAGTGGATTTGAACATTCTGGACCTGAGATTTCCAACTCTGGCCTAAAAACAGACACGAAAGCCTGATTTTTGTGCCTGTTTGACGTCGGCGCGCCTGATATTATCAGTCTTCACAAATATGTTCCTTCAGATGCTAAACATTACAAATTGGAAGTCATAAAACCTTAAATATTGTTGTGTGTTGACAGTTTTGCTAAGACTAACCGTCGTTTCTCACCAGAATTCTTCACGTTGCCCTGTTTTCTCCTCCACCTTCTCATACAGACTATTTTTCTGGACTTTGAGTAGTTGTCTAACACACATTAATGCTGTGATTCACTTTTTAAAGATACTGAAAGAGAATTAGCCTCCATGGGGCTGGTTTGGTATTGATGCCAGGGCTGAATAACGTTATAACATGTTGAAATCCTCATCACTTTTTTAAACCTTGTTTCTCTGTCTTGGGGTCTTTAATGTCAGACCCCCTCTGGGCTGTTGTCCCATCAGAGAGAACAGTTTGGGTTCATTTTAGCTGAAGGAAATGGGCTGAACTTCTATCTGTACCTGTGTCAACTATCCATTGGTTTCACGTGACGTCATATTCTTAAAGCCCCGCCCACCTGGAGGGCAGAACGAGGACCCTTTCCCCTGCCCTCCACCTTTACCAGGGTTCTCGGGCCAAAATGCCTGAAAGTTGATGTGCAGTTGGATACGCTACCCGATGGTGAGGCTCTCCTACTGAATCCCAGCAGAGAAGACAAAGCCCAGAGGACAAGATGGAGGATTTATTCTGTTAGACGTGTCTCTGTTTAGGGAATAAAAGAATGGTCACGCGTCTTTTCAGCAAGCGTTTCATTAAGGGTTGTATTTTTAGTCATATCTTTACCGCATCCTTCTGTTTCGTTTTTTTGAAGAGCGGAACAGGCGGGCTGTGTCCCAAACCACACACTTGAGTGCATGTCCAATGATTGTGCAGTGCTTTTGCACCCAGTGTATTTTGGTGTTATGAAATATTAGTCATATCTATTCAAGGAAGTACTGGTTTTAGGTTGCGTTTCAGATGTTTTTCTTGTCTTACTCTAATGTTTAATAGATTTTCAGTGTCGAAAATGTGGTAATGTCATGGTTCTAGATATTATAACACAAGCTACCGTGTGATTTTCAGTTGAGGTTATTACTGGCGTGTGTTTTGTAGATGGGGTTTTGGTTTGAGGAGTAAATTCCAGTAGATGATTTTTTAAAAATTTCCACTAAAATGCTGTTGAGTTGTAAATTCACATTTTGAAACTTGTGGTTTGCTTTTCTTCTCTGTAGCTCTCTGGCCAACTGTCTCAGCGGCTTTTTAGGAAACTTCCACCACGAGTCTGTGTGCCGCTGAAGACCATAGTCAGTGAGGAGTTCCTTAGAGCAGGGTGAGTATGAAGTTCCCTCTTTACCTTACGCTTACCAAACATGGTCAGTTAGTCCAGATATGTTTGCTGCCTGAAGTTTTTAACTTAAGCTATGCGTAGCTAACAAGCATCGAATGCTTGCACCCCATCTGTTCATCTTGGGTTAAGTTTTAAATTTCATCATGCACTCTTTTCCCTTGTGTTGTGAGGTTTAGTCATCTAAAGACGAGCTATTACGGCTAAACTATAGAATCAGATTCAGACAAATGTTCTTGGTTCAGAGGGAGAACTGCTCAGGGACCAAACGATCCAAAATAAGCGCATGAAAATGACACAACTGATTCTTCAAACATGCTTTACCAGACTCTAGTCTAAGAGAAAGGCCCAGTTTAGGCACGCTGGTTGAGGTTGCCGTGCTTTTTCTTTCATTCCAGTCACATCTTTCTGGGCTTTACGAAGTGCGGGCGCTACGTTTTGTCCTACACCAGCGACTGTGGCGAGGACGATGACTTCTCCTTCTACACGTACCACCTGTACTGGTGGGAGTTCAACCTGCACAGCCGCCTCAAACAGGTAAAAGCCACCAGAGCCGAGCTCTTTTACAGGCCGGGTTTAAAGTGCTGCGTTTCAGTCCCTTCCTGTCTCTCTCTTCTAGGTGCACCACGTGCGCTTGTTTGCAGGCGAGGACATCTACAGCGAACTGTATCTGACCGTATGCGAGTGGCACAATGATCATTCGAAGATCGTCATCTTCGGCTTCAAGTGAGAACCTTTCCCCTCTCTGATTTGCCAAGCTGAGGAGATACAAACGTAAAGGACTTTGTATTGTTTGCTTTTCTGTGGAGCGTGGAAATGCTTCATATCTGCAGCTTAGCAGTGATCACAAAAAACGTTTCGTCCCGTAACTTTGTTCTCTCTGTGTCTTTTAACAGTTAGCAGCGAAAAAGTCTCAAGATTTGAGTTGAATTTTAATATTTTGTGTGTCTTGATTATATGGAGCGCTAATGAGCCACTGGTTTCCACAAACTAAAGGCAAACGGGAGAGTCTCGGAAGAGACGGGGGGGATATCATATCATATATTCTATCATAGACATCAAACATCACCCATTACACACCACTATAACGAAGCAGAGGAGCGTATTCAGTGGCTGGTTGCACACATTTATTTTTTTCCATAGTAGCTGTTATTTTTATTGTATTGTGTGCTCATGTCAGTTTTTGTAATCTTAGGCTATTTAAATTTCCCCCAGGATCAATAAAGTATCTATCCATCCATCCATCCATCCATCTCTTTCTCTCCCTCTGTAATCAGTAATGTTTAAAGCTTTAGAAATTCTTTGTTAAGTGATCATGTCTCTGTATCACTGGTGTGGCCCATTCACGTTGTGTTAATTAGCTTATGGTCTATGAAACGCAAGGAAAAGGACGCCCTCTTCCGGAGACATTAAGCAAATTGAGCTTTTTATGCTTTCTGTCTTTACTGTGTGTTTTTGTTTGTGCTTGCTTGTGTGCAATGTGAACATTTGGCCTCCTGCTGACGTCTTTCTGCTTTGTGTTCTCAGTACACGCAGCAGCAGTTCAGCCTTGATGAACATGATGATCAGCGATGAGAATAACAGAGACATTTACATCACCATCGCATCCATGCCTCCTGCCCAACCCTGCCAGCAGTGCTGCCCTGTGCCTACCGCCTCTACAATACGTACAGGTACTCTCGCGCACCTGAGGACATCTACAACAAAGTTGCACACCTTCTGCTCTGTAGCCACTCTCGTTGAGGGTTCTTAACATCATGTTCTTCAATGTATTTTATTGAATTATTCCAGAATATTGTTAGATTTTGTATCATTTTATGCCCTAGCTTGTTGGAAAACCCGACTCTTTTAAGGTGTCGCAAGTGCAGACACTGCTGAAGCTTTTGACACCTTTTGAATCTCTTCATAAACTTGTGATTTCTTTTTTTCTTCCTCACGTAATTCTTTTCACTTCCTTTGTTCTTCAGGAGGAGAGTGTTTGGAACATGGTTATGTGCTGAATGCTCGTTATCAGGTTGTCTATCCTTTCCCAACCTTCCAGCCAGCATTGCAACTAAAGAAGGATCAGGTCATCCTCCTTAACACCAGTTACTCGCTGGTGGCCTGCGCCATATCGCTCTGCTCAGGTTAGCAGCTGTGTGTGTGTGTGTGTGTTTACTTGTGACTTTACATCCGTTTGTGATCTTCTGTGTTGAACAATCCATCACATGTACAAAAATAGACATCCGCTCGTTCAAAACCGATCAAAGGCCTTCAGCAACTCCAAGTCTTCTTCCAGAAGAAGTTCAGTAGAGCTTCATAATTTTGAATAGAAAGGTGTTCGATGGATCTTCGCAACTCCAACTAAAATCGAGGGTGTACAACTTGCACCAAAATGAAGTTCCATCACTTAAGTTCATTCAGAGTTGTTCAGTGGACCTCGTTTGTGTGTCTCTTTATTGCCAGTGCTTTTCATCTTGATTGAAGCTTAATATGCTGTTTAGCAGAAGATACTTTTGGGCATAAATCGAATATAAAAACTCTTGATATCTCAAATTTTTTAGGGGCAAAGCAGCAGGAGGCGGATGGACAGAATCATCAAATCTTGTACAGAAAAAGGGAGACTCCTCTTTCCGCCTCTCCTCATCCACCCAGTCCTTGGATGTCATCATCGTCAACATCATCTTGCTCTCACGGGTCTCCTGACCACAGACAGGCCCATCCCCAGCCCACTCCTCTCTCGCCAAGCCGCTCTCAGGCGGCCGTGAGGGCGCGAGAGTTCGCGGCGGACATATTCCGCCGGGCGCAGGCAGCCGGGACGGATAGAGGGTCACACGGGCCTCCAGGAGAAGCAGAGCGAAAAACTAAAGAGAAAGGTGAAGAAGAAGAGATGATACAGTTTGCTCGTTTAAATGTGCGTATTTATTAGATCATTACTTCTGGAACACGAACGAGTGTGTGTAACGTAAAAACAGATGTAGACCAATCATACAGGGCCTGGGAAAACTCCGGTTCCTTCGGTCTCTATAAATATTTTCAGGAAGTGTCTCAATGTTATGAAGCATGTTCTACTTTTTGTGATGCCACTCAAGCAGAGGACGACAGGTCGAGGCTTCCAGGGCCGTCCACTTCAAACGGGAACCCGAGCGCGTTGTCCGCCGAGCAGGAGGATGGTGCTTCATGTAACACCGTCATGTCCCCAGAATCCACGTCGTCTTCGTCCTCGCCGTCTCCCCGCGCCTCGGCGTCGTCCGTGTCAGAGCCAGGATACGTCAACTACACTCAGCTCCGATACAGGCTGCAGCAGCCTGGATCTTCAGAGCAGGAGAGCGGTAAGACAGACACCTTTGTGTCGTTTAGACTTGTTAAGCTGCAAAACAGACAGAAACTTGTACCGGCTGTCGAACCAGGACACGGCGCTTGAAAGGTGATACCAGCACCAAGTGTTTAAAAATTCACGAGGAAATGCATCTAAGTATGATCCGTTATGCTAATTATCTCCATGATTCTAACTATATTTTAAGTCATTCTTACTGATCTGTATGGAATGATAATAAATTCTCCTTTTCAGCAGAAGAGGACGATAAAGTTCAGCTGCCTTTCACTGTCTCGGACCTCAAGGGACAAAACTTACAGCTGGTGACGGGACATTACACCGGGCAGGTGTGTTGATTATTCTGTCCACAGCTAACAGCTTTATCTCTCTATAACTCGGTTACAGACGGTGTCCTCAGACCCTCTTTTAGAGGCGTTTTAAACATGATTTTTATTTCTGAAAAGGAATGAATTGTAATTAAGTTTTTCTCCTTGAATTAAGGAGAGGCTAGTTAGATTCTTGCTTTATAATATAAAAATAAAACAATTAGAATTTTTATTAAAGTCATCTGTAAAGACGTGTAAACAACTTGTGCTTTCTCACTTTCCCTCCTTCCATCCTTCCTCTCTCCCTTTCCTTGCCTGTTCTCTCTCTCTTCCTTCTCTCCCGCCTCTTCTCTCTCTCTCCTTCCATCCCTCTTATCTGCCTCCCTTTATCCAAACTCTTTCCCTCCATCCCTCCTCTCTCTCCCTTCTTTCCCTCCCTCTTCTCTCTCCTTCCGTTCCGCGTCTCTCTGTCTCTCTCAGTGTGTTTGCGTGGAGCAGTTAACCCTGGATTTTGAGTACCTCATTAACGAGGTCATCAGGAACGATGCTGAGTGGGCGTCTCAGTTCTGCTCTTTCAGTGACTATGACGTTGTCATCCTGGAGGTGTGTCTCACACGGTTTCACAGTCAGTTCACTAACGCGGTGACAAAACATGACCGCGAGGGAACTAGTTTTCCTCAGTGGAAAGAAAAAGAAACATTCTCCCCGAGCACCACGGTGACTTGACTGACGTTTCATCATATCTGGCTGAGTGCGTCGCCTTGGCAACTGTTTACATGGTGTGTTGAAATATTGTTTCTATGGCGACAGGTTTGCCCAGAGACGAATATAGTAGTCATCAACATCGGGCTTCTGCTGCTGGCGTTCTCCAACTGTGAGGAGGAACACAGCAGGTACCTGCATGCATTGAGCAAAGACGGATGGAGGGAAAAACATCCTGTTTTTGGGCGTCTTTAGGTCTGGTTCACCCCCGTCATTAACACGGGCCTCAGGTGACTCTTTCAAGGAGGCGCACATCAGTCCATTCTGGTCTCAAGATCTGATTTTGGTGACATTTAATAAAAGCCGTCCATGTGTGATCGGATCAGGACGCTTAACGTCAGGCATAAACAGGAATTTACGCTTGAGGTTTTGCGCCACAGCCGGGCCCTATAACAAGCTTGAAATTTGGATTTGGTTCAAGATTCGCTCTTGCGTAAGTTTAAAAAGCCCTGGAGCAGTGTCTGGTGCTCGCCCAAGGATTTGTGACATTGAGTTTTGAGTGTAGGATTAGGGTTAATCCGAGGTTTATTTATTTTTAACAGGCAGAATACAGCAAACAGAAATACACTTTTAGTTTGACATGATGGAAAAATCTTACATACAGCAAAGTCGGAGTGTGTGGAATAGCTTAAAAAAGAAAAGAAAAAGAAAGCAAAGGAAATTCACTGGTGGATTTTGTGGTGCCGCATTACAAAAAGTGTAGAGCGATCTCATTTTAACTTGTGAAGTTTGCTTCTCTGACGTGAAATATTTATTGTTTTAATTTGTTTTTGCAGGCCTAAATCATATCACTCCAGTCTGCAGGTCAGCTGGGATCTGAACACGGGGGCCTGTTGCACTGTGGGTGTTGGTGACCTCACTGAGGTCAAAGGGCAAACAAGGTAAGCATATCCGATTAGTATTCGTATCAGTGCAGCAGTGATTTTTGGAGGCCGTCTTTTATATTTAAAAAAAAAAAAAAAAAAAAAAGACTTGAGTTTCTCTCACTCTCTTTCAGCGGGAGTGTGTGGAGCTCTTACAGGAAGTCGTGTGTGAATACCGTCATGCGATGGCTGGTCCCGGAGAGCAGCTCTCGCTACATCAACCGCATGACTAATGAAGCCCTGCACAAAGGTTTGTGTGGTTTAAAAGAGTAAAGATTTTCAACTTCTAGTCTGCGTGATCCTTCTTATTCTTCTTTCGGCTGCTCCCATGATGGGTTGCCACAACGGATCATCCGTCTCCATTTCCTCCGGTCCTCTGCATCCTCCTCCTTCAAACCGACCACCTGCATGTCGTCTCTCACATCCATAAACCTTCCTTTTTGGTCTTCCTCTTCTCCTCTTTCCTGGCAGCTCCATCTTCAACATCCTCCTCCCGATATAATCCTGCTTCTCTAACTTTGTCTCCAAGATGTCTAACCTGACCTGTCCCTCTAATATACTCATTTTTAATCCTGTCCGTCCTCGTGGCACCCAACGAACATCTCAGCATCTTTAACTCGGGACACCTCCAGCTCCGCCTCCTGTCTTTTCATCAGCACGGCTGCCTCCGACATGTATAGCATAGCTGGTCTCATTACCGTCCTGTAAACCTTTCCTTTCACTCTCGCTGGTATTCACCCGTCTCGGATCAATCCTGTCAGTTGTCTCCACTCATTCCAGTCTGCCTGCTCTCTTAAGTTAGGAAGAGAATTAGCTTCACCGACTAGAGATGAAATTAAAAATGATGTTTGGGAGTTCAATTTTAGGTTTTAATTTAACCCTTCCTCCAAAACTAACATTTCTTCTAAAATGACGTTAGGTTTCAAGGTAGGATTAGTGTTAAACCTAAGATGTGAAAGGCAGAAAACAGCAGAGAGGTTTTCTGTGATGCCGTTTACACGCTTGGTTTAAGACCCGTTGGGAAAAAATGAAACGAGGTGTTTAGAACAACTTAACAAAATGGAAATTCATCACTTCAGTTCAGTTTTAAGCGCTGACACCAGATACAGGATTATAAAATGTTTGTTCATTTTAAACCACAAACGGGAAAATTCTGTTTTTAAAATATTGATGGCGACTTATGATCAATCACAAAATCAACATCAGTTATCTACAGGATGCTTACATTCTGTCTGGGAGGAGTCCTGTGTTTGCAGCATCTCTGATGAAGGCTTGGATTAACATCGGGGTCCGTTTGTTTCAGGCACCTCTCTTCAAGTGCTCGCGGACTGCGACAGAGGAACGTGGATCATCCTCTGATGCAGAGAAAGCTTTCCAAATGAAACCCAAACGGGCAGAGCGGTTTTTGGGAGGGAAACGAATCTGAAAAAATCCTGTATGGAGTTTTCTATCAAGTCCTTGAGGACCTATCCTGTTCTACCCCACTCCAAATTCAGGTAATCCAGGACTGTAGAACCGCGATGGACTGAAGTGCGGGCCGAAAACTCACGGACTAGAGCGTGAACGACTGCTCTTGGTCCAGTGACCCGGAAACATTGCTGCTACTCTGGAAGCTGCACTATTACATACAGACGGTCAAACTCGCTCACGCTGCCCGTCTGTTACCAGAGCTGGAAAGAACAAAGGCTCGCCGTGTCTTTTATATGCATTTTTAGTTTATTTTTCTTTTGTTTTTTTTTTTAGTCATGTGTGCATGTTTAGCTTATACACGTTTGTCCTTCAGCTTCCGTAACAGAACCGTTCGATCTAAATCAGGGACGGAGTTAGTCCTGTGTCTACCTGGTCCTGCGTGTTGGCTCCAGCTTTGGTTTTGAAACAAGTGTTGAGTCAAACCGTCAAGTCTGATCATCAGCCTGATGAGCTGCTGCAGAGAGAAACTAACTTCAACTCCTTTTTTCTTCTGTAATTCAAAATCGCCGTTAGCTCCTAATTGGCTCGCCGTCAGAATCTGCCAATTAGCAGCCGTTTGCTTTCAGTTACGCAACATAAGCCGTGTTTGACTGAATCACGTCCAACATCTTCAGACTCCACTTCTCTTATTTCATCCTTCGATTTTGTGCCGCTACCGTTCACAGTATTGTCTGAACCTTGCCAGACGCGGAGATCAGTTTCGGTGGTCTCGTAAAGAAGCAGTTGGAGTCTGAGAAAGGTGTTTGGCGGTTGACCTTTCTCCTTCGGGCAGATCGAACAGGTTTGGTTCCGGATAAATGAGAAATTCGAGGACGTCTTCATAAAGCGATCAACGCGACTCCAGGCCGTAGTTACATTTTTTTGAGTTTGTTTTTCAGAGTCTAGTACTTTTGAAGGAATATGTTTGTTCAGCCTCTGGTTATTTTTCTGTTAAGAATAAATCCTTATCAAAGATGTTTTTCTCGCATGATTGATGTAATCGGACGTCCTGGCACGTCATGGACGCCCGGCCCTGGGAGGCCGTATATTGTCTCGCTGCTGTTAATGCTGCTACAGGCTGAATAACGAAACCTTTTCCAGATTGCCATCCAATTTTGCCAGTGACGTTGCCATGGTAACACGAGAGCGGTAACATGAGCCGAAGTGTTACATTTTGATGAAATAAGGAGTTTGGGTACTACTTTAGTGTGGGGTACTAAATTAAAAAGCCTTTTATGGCACTCAGCATTGTTCCAGCGTCACCAGCGTGTTCCAAGAATAAAACTCCACGGAGGTTGAAAGTCAACTTTTTTTCCCTTTAATTGCAATTGGTTGTACAATAAACCCTAAATCCGGATTTCTCCCACACTGAGAGCTACAGGTACACTCTGAGTAAAGCTGTGATCGTAAAAAATAACAGCAGATCATTAAAACGACATTCCTAACAAAGATCCCGTCAACAGAACTGACGTGATTGGGCTTCACCCTAAAGGACATCAGGGTAATTGATAAATACCACCTTAACACCCACACCGCACGGTCTACTTTAGAACAGGGAACAGCAGCACATCCCAAACATTTACATCAACACTGCTCCAGACTTGCGCTTGGCTTATTTTTTCTAACTGCTGCAAATCGAATAGTCTGATTGGCCACGGAACTAAAAGGTCTGGCCAATCCCAAGCCAGCGATGAAATTAAGCCACAAGAAAATAGCTGCTAATTGCCTTTTACAGCTGCCGTTAGACACCAAGGTGTGTGAGAGCTCTAATATCTGTAGAGGCTGGCTAGTTGTGTGTGTGTGTGTGTGGAAATGGCTTGGATAGTTGTTTTAAAGGGCAGTTTTCCTCACAATGGATTAAATGCAAGTCATTTAGTCTATCAGGTCACAGTGGTGGTGAATGGAACCGAACACCTGCCTCTAAAAGCTCCCTCACAAAGTGAGGTTACGGACACCCTGCCTCGGATCTCGTTTACGATGGTTCCGAGAAGATCCTGCCTAAGTGAAAGTGACTACTTTCACGGCACACTGTGAACCACGACGAAATAGGATCTCTGCATTTAACCCATGCACACAAACACACGCCGTGCAGCAGGGGGCAGCTATGAAAGCGCCCAGGGAGCAGTGATGGGGATGGTACCTAGCTCAAAGGTACCTCAAGACAACCTACTGGTGAGGGGTTTTGAGTCCTGTGGCCAAATCCCTAACCACTAGGCCACCGCTGGCCCAGAAATCCGTTCGTTCATGCAGGGCAGGGCTGCTGGATAGCCGTGTTTCTAACTTGTTCTCCTAAGAGCATCACATCGCTTTCGTTCTCTTTGGAAGTTTCTTGGAGACGAATTGAGATGGCTCCTTGAAAAGGTGTGTATGGGAAATTGAAAAAGCTTACGTGACCTAAATATTGACAATAAAACATCTCAAATAAGCCGTTAAACGTTTTTAGGCAGAAAGAGCAGCCTGTGGTCTGGTTTCAGAGACGGGCGTGCAGGTAATCCCTGAAGAGGAACTAGTATCTGGGATGAACATCAGTTTTATGAAGATTGTTATGATTTTATAAGCTCCGGAGGTCCAAATGATCATGGAAATTAAAATCTGAGCAGCTCTGATGCAGGGTGTTGGTAAAAAAGTACCCGAGAGACAAACTTTTTACACTTGTTGCATTTGTGCTGGAGACCCTGGTTCCATTCAGCACCACTGTAATCGGTCAGCGCATCTACAATCAACCGTTTAACACCAAATGCGCAGTGAACTGAAGATGAAAAACGGGTAGAATTCCCCTGTAATTGCACTCCATCATCTTGTGATATTTTTATGTTTTGATGTTATCGGTTCCTCCTGTCACGCATGTTGAAGAACGTTAGACTGATTTGAGAATCAAATTAACAAAAAAAAACACAACAACATGGAAAAAGCAAATGAAAAGTGATGCAGGCGTGGTCCTGGTGTGGACAAGTGGGTTCCAACTGCATAGAATTTTTCTGTCGTTTGTTTCCCAGAACGAAATAAACAGCTTAAGAAGTGCGACTTCTTAATTTATTCATACAATTAAAGGAGGGTTACTCTCCGAAGGCACAAATCAATACAATCAATACAGCATGAAGCAATCTCTTAAGTGGCAAAGAAGGAAAACAAAACACACTATACCATAATGTTTTATTACATCGTATTTGGGAGGTTTCGTCCTTTTTTTGGCTTTATTAAAGAGTAGAGCCGAGTGTTGCCAAGCAACAGGCCGTTTCGTCTTTAAGTGCAGAATAAATGTGAAAGGAAGCGAACAAAACTGGCAAACGATTTTAAGTCCTTTACACGTCAGCGTGTAAATCATAGAGGTATGATCTCTGATCAGCCTCCAATCAGGGAGCGGTTGCCATGGCAGCCAACCAGGCTCAGATTTCTTGAACGGCGCAAATCCAAATCTCTATGGTAGAGTCTCCGCTCACGAACCGAGAGGCTAGAAAGCAGCTTCCTCGTCTGAATCTCAGCGTCAGGAGCCCTTCGCCTCGTGTTTCACACTACACGCTTTCCCATGATGCTTTAAAGCTGTGCTGAACTGACACTTTTGAATGAATCGTGCGCCCCAAACCGAGCTGGACAGGATTATTAACACTGGGGCAGCAGTGGTGTAGTGTTTAGGGACTAGGGCCCGGAAGGTCATGGTTTCGAGGCCCACACCAGTAGGTTGGCCTGAAGTTACCAGTAGGTTCACTTGAAATGGCTGCCCACTGTTGCATGGTGTGTACTCACAATGACAACTGGTCACTTTCACTTTCAAGTTTCTACAACAGTAAGTGTGACCAGCACAGTTGTGGGAGGGGTATGGGTATGGAGGCTTAGAAAAAAATCACCCTTTTTCATCCGTCTGTGACTTAATTTCCCACTCGCTTCCCTCCATAATCGTACTTTTAAAGGCGTTCCTGCGAAATACTCAAGTGAAAGTGAAATGAAAGCGACTGTCCTGGTCATCACGAGGCACACAGTGAACCACAACGAAATTGTACTTCTGCATTTAACCCATGCAAACACCGTGCAGCAGGGGGCAGCTATGAAAGCACCCGGGGAGCAGTGGCGGGGACGGTACCTTGCTCAAGGGTACCTCAGGGCAACCTACTGATGAGGGGTTTGAACCCACAATCTTCCGATCCTGTGGCCGACTCCCGAACCACTAGGCGCTCAAATCCCCAGGGAGTGAAAGTGCGATCAGCTGAGCTTTCTGAAGGGAGTGAATCCAGGAAGCGCAGTGATCAGACGCGATGCCACCACTGCCGGGCAGCCAACGTGCACGAGCGTAGATTTGGTGAAAATAAAATGGGGGGCACAGATCTCTAAATTACCCCTCACTGCTCTTTTAAATGTCCAGAACGTCTCCGATATCGGTCTTCGACATCCGCGCCGACCTCAGTAGAGAAACCGTGTAGTGTGAAAGTACAGCGGGCGCGAGGGATCGGGAGGTATTCGCTCCCAAAATACTAACACTGTTAAAAAGGCCTGAGGGATACGTAGCTATAATGACTCCTTACGACGGTAAAGCAGTGGTTTCAATGAAGCAAATGAAGGCAGGGCAAAGCAAAAAAAAAAACAAAACACCACAATGGCAGAATGAGAGTGATAAAAAGACAAAAATGATGTTCTTTCTTTTCTGAAATGGTTTGTAATTTCTCCTCCTCATCGGCAGACACCATCACTCTGTGTGTGTATATAGAATATATTGTAAACACGATCACACGAATGGGCTAAGTGTACTTAAGGCATTATCACTGAAATCAATTTAAGGCATTAAACATCGATACATTACACTATCGTATAAAGGCAATAGAGTGGTTCGGTAAACGGTAAGGTAGGTGACTGCATGGCACTAAGATGAGAACCGAGAACCAAAAGCCAATAAGAAACGTGTTCTAGTTCTACCTGCATACGGCCGTACGCGAAGGTCTGGGCACCCCAGATCGAAGTGCTCAACAGAGACTTTTACTGCACGATTTGACGTGTTTAATTACAGCACTTGTTTAAACGCCCAGTTTTACTCGTGCAAATTTGTTAAACTCGGCAATAAACTGACTTGGCGCGTCAACTGTCCATCCTGTCAAAGATCCACCGAATCAAGGAAACGTGGCCCGGGGACGTTCAAACGTTTGCACACCGCTGTGAGGAAGTGTGCGAACCGTACGCTGGTGTATGTGTGTGCACGCGATGGATGTGTACTGTGTGTGCATTTTAGTTGTGAGTGCTGTTGAAGAGGTCCGTTCTCGCTAGTTTGGTGGGCGGTTCCAGGGACTCCTCTCCCGCCGCGGCCGAGTTGCTTATGACGCACATCTGATCTTCGTCGCTCTCGTCGTCCTCCTCTTCCTCCTCTTCTGCAGGGAGAGACACACCTGCCGTTACGGTCCTGTTTCTAACTTGCTTTAAGTGTTAAACGTTCATTTTGCTCCCGCTAAAACGTAACTGCACTGCTTGATTCTCGCACTGGAGTTACTGAAGTAGCTGAGCGGCTACAGCTTGGATACTTTTCTTGATCAAAGTGATTCAAAGTGATTTTTTGTGCACTTTTTTGATTTAAGTCACAACACAGGACGATGCTGAGGCCAGAAATGTGAATGTCAGTGTGAGACATGGAGGTTTGTTACCTTTTTCTGGATCTAAAGTGTTCATGTTCCGACCCAGACTGGAAAACTGACAAAAGAGGAGAGAACAAAAAAAAAAAAGATGAATCTGAAAGTTATCTATATGGAAGTAGTATAAGAGGCCAATATTTAGGCCAACGTTTGCTGGCAAACTGATATTTACTCAAATTATTATAATAATTCCCAACTAAACAACGCTTAAAGTGCTGATGTACGAGAGCGCGCTCTCTCTCTCTCTCTCTCTCTCTCTCTCTCTCGTATATTTCCATTCTGACTTCTCTCCTCCCGTCACTCCCAGCATAACGCTAGCTGTCAGAATAGTGTTCTCCAGGCTCAATGATGTGGAGCTTCACTTTTCCAGAGTTGTCGGTGTTGCTCGCACTCGTTTAAAAACTTCAGAAAAACTAAAAGTCATCCAAAACTTCGCACATTGTGAAAAATGTCTGGTTTCTGGACAGGCTTAAAATTGACAGTGTTAATAAGATTGTGTATACTGGGCATGCGCCGGCAAATGTTGCATGCAGACATCTGTATCTGGGTGTCTGTGTGTGTGTGTGCGCGTGCGAGAGCAGACCTCGCCCATAACAGCAATCGGTGTTTCTCCTTTGGCCTGGGCCACCCTGTGCTCCACCAGGTAGTACATGTATTCGTCGTAGAGCAGGCGGATGAGGTGGAAAGATCCGAAACTAGCAGCGCTGCGCAGGGTCAGGTCCCTGATCACCATAGAGCTGAAGAGAGGCAGGAAGGAAGGAAGAATATAAAGGTTGACGCCTTTATAAATAATATAAACGGCAATGACTTAGTCGCTTGAAATAGATGTGACCTGACTTCCTAATGGATACGGTGATAAAACAGCGAATCAGAAGCGGTGATTTGTGTTGGTGTGGCGTGAAACCCACCTGTAGAAGCTCCACTTGAGCAGGAACAGTTTGGCAGCTTTGGGGAACGCCGGGCTGGAGGTGTAGGGCTTCAGGACCTGGGAGACGACTCCGTCCAGCCAGACCGCCCACTGCTCCAGAGACTTCTGCTGCTGCAGGGTCAGCTTGAAGTCCTGCTCGATCTGCTGCACCATGCGCTCCTCACACACACACACCCATGACGCTTGCTCCTGCGCACACACAGGAGAACGAAGGCTCGGGAGTTGTGTGAGGGTGTCTGCGGCCTGTAACAGAGCTGTTCCTTCCAGCTGTAACTGATCTTTCCAATCATATCGGGAGTGAAGTGAAGGTCGTCCCGTACAACAGCCTCAAAAAGCATTACAGGTCAGGGCAGCGTACGCCGGCCGATTATCCACTGAGATGGCACACGTCCAACTGGGCGTTCTTGCTAACTGTTCTCTGGAGCAGTTCTACAAGTTCTACGGCCCCATGTGTGCCTCTGAGCCTCCCGAAAATTGCTAAACAAACGTGACTGGTTATGTTCCTACACTTCCAATTTGTGATATTCGTCATTTTACTTTATTCACAATACCAGGAGCTTCATACTGAACGTTCGTTTTTATTTGTGTGTGTGTGTGTGTGTGTGTTTATACCTGCACGTTAGTGAAATCCACTCTGTTGAGGTCGTTGAGCATCTGTGTGATTTGGGCAGAGTTCTGCAGCACGGCTCGGGCAGCCTGGGCCAAGTGGTTCAGAGATGTGTACCTGCGAAGAGTCTGAGCAAACGATCCTGCACACACCACCTACACACACACACAAACACACACACACACACACACACTCTCTCCTGAGTGTCATGCTCCACGCAAATGAGAAAAGAGAATGCACGTGTACACTGTGTGCACAATCATTAGGCGAGTTATATTAATATAAATATTGTAAAACTAAACGAAAATGTTCCCATCTCACTCTTTTTTCATTTCTTTTCATCTGTTAATGATGAAAAAACAACATCAGTGACCGATATAGCCGCGCTTCTTTTCAATAACAGTCAGAATCCTTCCATTCATGGAGTCGGTCAGTTTCTTGACCCGTTGATCAACTTCTTGTGCAGCAGCATCCACAGCCTCCCAGACTCTGTTCAGAGAGGTGGACTGTTCTCCTTCCCCTTAAATCTCCCGTTTAAGAAGGTCCACAAGTTCTCAACAGGGTTTAGATCAGGTGAAGAAGGGGGCATGTCATCATTCTTCATCTTTAAGGCCTGCGAAGGCCTTAAAGATGCTCCACTACTGGTGAGTAGTGGAGAACTTCCATGCATTTGATGGAGCATCTGGTCCTCTTGAAAGATGCAGATGTTTTCCTGAACCACTGCTTGAAGAAAGTGTTTTTCTAAAAACTGGCAGCAGGTTTGGGAGATGATTTTTGAGTCCATCTTCAACCCGAAAAGGTCCAACTAGCTCCTCTTTAATACCACCAGTCCATACCAGTACTCCACCTTCAACTTGCTGGTGTCCATTACTGATCGAGCCATGGGCACATCCATCAGGAGTCACGCTCATCTTCATCAAACCTTTAAAAATCTGAATGGAAATGTTTCTTGACCCAGTCGTGACATTTCAGCTGATGTGTCTTGTTCAGTGGTGGTTGGGTTTCTTTACCATGTCCATGTCTGATCACCTTGTTCTTCTGGACACTCCAGGTAGATTCAGTTCTGGAATATGACAGCAATGGAGGATCAGGGGTTCCTGGTAGCTTCACGATTGATTCTTCTCAAATCTTTGGCAGTTTTTTGTGTCTTTTTTTTTTTTCCCCTCAACACGTTTCTTGCGACCCTGTTGACTTTTTGCAACAAACCGTTGAAGGAGAAGGAGACATATGAAGGTGTGTGTGTGTTTCTCAAACCTTGATGCGGACCATCTCCTCTGGTATGTTCATCATGGCACTGGTGAGCCAGTTCTCCAAGCTTTTGGCACAGTTTCGGATGGCTTGGGTTAAGGCACCTGAGGAAAGATCACACTGTTTCTACTACAGGAACCAGTGAATCCACTGCACGACTGAATACCGTGCTGACTCTAAAGGTTCTGTGTGATGTTGAGTAGTTGTGTGTAAGTCATTAGTTAACGGTGGGCCGACGTCAAACAGAGTAGTTTAGTGTTGTGTAGACTCATGCAACTCACTCAGAGGAGGTCAGGTAGGGTTCTGTAATTCAGTGTAACTGACTGGTTACGGGACAGGAGAATTAATTTGGGATTGTGCAGTGTTGCGTAGACTTGTGTAAGTTGTGTGTCAGGTAGAGTTGTGTAGAGTGTAATTATGTGTAAGGTCTGAGGATGTCTAGTAGAGCCGTGTAGACTTGTGTTACCGGTTGTGGGTCTGGGGATGTCTGGTAGTGCCGTGTAGTGTTGTGTAGACTTGTGTTACCGGTTGTGGGTCTGGGGATGTCTGGTAGAGCCGTGTAGTGTTGTGTAACTCAAGGTGTTGTGTGCATAAGTGTGTAAGGCCAGGCTGTCAGAGGTTGGTGCAGTTGTGTAACTCACTCGGTATGGGTCTGAGGACGTCAGGAATGAGGATTTCCACTAGAGTCTGGTAGAGGGAGTTGTCACAGTTGCGGCTCCAGCCCAGGACCGGCTCGTATTTACACAGCAGCACCAAACAACTCTTCGGCAAGCGCTTCTCCGAATCCCCTTGACTACAGGACACATCGGGGCGACACAGAGCACAGAAACCATCAGCGGGTTGGTTTCTTGGCCGATGACAAAAAAATGACACCATGTTGAATACTGTCGTGCACAAAAAGATAATATACCCTGGCTGTCTCGTTTAGAATCCGTTTTAAAACAGCGTTACTGGTTTTTAAAGCCCCAAATGGATCGGCGCCACATCGCCCAATCGAGCCTTAAGATGCAAAAAAAAAGTGCTCCATAACTGAGGTCTATTGTTAAATTCTCTAACCCGAGAAGGGAGTGTAGGGGAAGTATAATTTCTATCATTTCATTTCAAAAGAAATCCTCTCTTCATATGATCCATATGGTTTGAGAGCATCGCTGGCATTGTGTGTGTATGTATGTCACACTCACAGGTCGAGTGTGTCCATGTCATTGTTTGGTCCCTCACTGAACCTCCAGAAAGTCTTCCACAAAGTCTCTACCAGAGGAAACTGCAGGTTCACCATAACATCCACTATGGCCTGAAACACACATGTGCATTCATCCGTCACACGGTAAAAAGAGCATCTCTGGGCATTTCGCAGGCTCCAGCTGAACACTTACACCAGGAAGAAAACCTCATCAGTGACCCTGTATTCCTACTGAACCTATCACCCTCTCCACCTCCTACCATCCTGCTGCCTTTCTTTTTTACTTTCCTCTCAGCTGTGCTCATCCTCCCTCACATCTTTCACTGATGTTTGCTGTCGTCTTCTCCTTTTTCTGTCTCTCTGCCCCCAGTCTTGATGTCCTTCATTGGTCATTGGACTTTGAAATTGATTTTGTTGGTTCACTTTAAGAGAAGAAAGTTTTATTTTTACTGTAGTGTCTCAAAAGCAGAGCCGGGGTAATCCCGCGCCCCGCGCCGACTCCGCCTCTGGCACTTGTATGCTTTTTACCTCGCAGTGTTCTCGGTAGAGCTGCTGGAAAGCTCGGATGTGTTCTGGTAGAATCCCATCTGGCAGTGGCTTCCCCTGGAGATCGATCTCTGGGAACTCTGGCAGAGAGCGGGACGCATCTGAGAGTGAAAGAGAAAAGTTCACGTAATCTTTCTTCATTAGGAGTCCAAATAACTGCATGAACGAGTGAGCGGTGTGTGCGTTCTTTACCTAAAAACTGCTGATACTGTTGCACCTGGGAGCTGATGTCCACCATCCCCGCCCCCTGTCCCGAGCCCACCCCGAGCCCCATCCCGTTGGTCATCCCTTCAACCTTTTGAACCGGCTTTAACCTGCGAAGGAGGGAAGCTGTCGGTCAAACGGAAGCAGCCAATCCATGACTTTTGCCACAACAACCGTATTAAATCACCCGGATTTACCAGACTATAAGCGCACACACACACACACACACACACACACCTGTGTTTATGGGAGAAGGGCTGTTGTCTCATGGCCAGGTGCTGCTGATCCTCCATCAGCCTGTGCAGCGGGGAGCTGCTTTTGATCCGAAGGCCATAATAGTGGTACTTAGAGTTTCCTCTAAAATACACACAAACACACACGATCACACACGGATCTGGTTCATTTTGTTTCGTCTAGCAGGCAGTAAACATCTGTTTTGCTTAATTGAAAAGTAAAAAGAAAGTAAGGCATCTCCGCAGTTCAGACAGGCCATGGATTGTGTGAGAAAGTGTGTGTGTGTGTGTGTGTGTGTGTACCTTGTCCCCAGACGTCTGGTGCGTAAGCCCAAGAAAACTGATCGGATGAGCTTGCCGAAGGATGCTGCGTTAACGGGCTCCAGTTTGGCCTCCTGACAGTGCAGCATGTAGTGGCAGTAGAGAGTGCAGCGAGGAAGACTGACCCCTTCAGCTGTTTCATAATTATCACACAACCACTGCACCTGAAAACACACACACACACACTTACTGTAAGTTATCAGGTTATCTTGTTCTTGTCAGCAATACGGAAAAAGCTGAGGCACATACAGGAATCTAGGTGCAAGTGTATAAAAGCACATTTTAAACAGAAATGATTTGCTGAATTTGACAGATTGGAAAAAATATAAATGAGACCTAAAGGTTAAAGTTCAAACTGGGAAATAAATAGTGCACAATAATGCCACATTCAAATGCCTTTCACTGAAAGCAGCAGGAACCAAACGTTGTAGGTCATGCACACACTTTTAGATCCTGACCAAGTTGATGCAACTAAATAATTTTTATTATTTTTTTTAATGCAGCGATGTTGTTCTTTTAACTGCACGTCTGAATCATCACGCACTGTCAAGCATGAGCATGTGTTCAGTAACCTCTGATTGGCTGTGCTTTCTAACACTGGTGTTAGTTATGAGGCATGATTAAGATCAAGGCTGGGATGATCTACTTACCTGGGACGGATTCACAGAGTGGATGTTGTGATAATACGCTCTCTTGGGTGCACTATTGCTTAATTACTTAAAACACACACACACACACACACACACACACACACACACACAGTACTCACAGTACTCACAGTGGCAGGTGATGCCCGTGTGTTAGGCGAGTAATTCTGGCTTCCTCCTCCCAGGAGGTATCCACCCTGAACTACATAACTTCCCGACCCTCCTCCACTGGCCACACCTCCGGTTCCTCCCGCACCACTGGAGGAGGAGGAGCCTCCTGTCACCACCGTCACCCCCGCCACGCCCCCGGAGTACATGGGCGTCGCCCCACTGCCTGAGCCCGTAGTCACGGACACTGGCTGAGAGGTCACGGGGGTGGAGACTTGTGAGCCAGATGTGGGCGGGGCTTCATAGTATGGGCCAGTGGGTGTGGCCTGGGTGTAGAGGGAGGAGTCTGTGTAGGGATATGTACTGGAACGGCTGGGAAAGAGAGAAAAGGGAAAGATGTCAGATTTTAGTCATGAAAAGAATGTGTGTGTGTGT
This sequence comes from Hepsetus odoe, assembly GCA_017165825.1. NCBI lineage: Eukaryota > Metazoa > Chordata > Actinopteri > Characiformes > Hepsetidae > Hepsetus > Hepsetus odoe. Next base: position 20,058,473 of record CM029386.1, read on the forward strand.
GTGTGTGTGTGTGTGTGTGTGTGTGTGTGTGTGTCTCACATGGCTGTGCTGGTGTAGTTCCCATCTCCCTCCACATACTGAACCTGGTTGGAATACACATGCTGTCCGACCTGAGAGATCTAAAAAAACACACACACACACATACATTATATATATATATATACACACACACAAAAACACATTCTTGTCAGATTTTCAGAAAAAAGAAGAAAAAAAAAAAAAAAAAAAAAATCGAAGCATACTGTGTATCATTTCTCGAAACTCCAAGATATATATATTTCTCCAAAGCAGGAATTTCAAAATCTTCCATTTGGAACACTAAACCTTATGGACTGGGGAGTGAAAGGTCCATTTTGAAATGTACTGGATCTTTACTGAAATAAAAACGATTCCTTTTTTTGGCCCCCTCGGACTTCTGCACAGTTTCTGATGCGTTTCAGTTCCTGTAAAACTGAGAAACTGTAAATAATTGCTTTTTCTACGGCAGAGAAAAAGCAAGACGAGCTCTTTTTCACGCTGTGGGCGGCTCTTCGATAAGCAGCCATAAGGTGTGAAATCATATTTACTAACTAACCATCTGCTGCGTGACCTTCCGACGAGCACACGGATGCAGCACCAAATATCCCAACTCCGTTTCTCTTTGCGTTTTTTGTCATTTACATGTAAACTAATCGCCTCCAACCTGCTCACATCAGCTTCTCACCGAGCACCACTTATCTGATGGATGCAAGTCTTTGATTTTCGTTCAAATACTAAGTAATGGAGTTTATATCCTTGGCCAGAACCAAAACTCAGTTCACACCCGTCCAAAATGGATGAAAAGAACAATAAATAAAGCCGTTTACATAAAACTAACATCCTAAAATGATGACATCATGTAGGTTCATCCTCAGTTATGAATGTTTTTGACAGTAAAGGATGTTGGCAACTTTTCAGCCCCGACTCTATAATCTTTAACCCACTGGTCTGAAAGCGTTCAGCCACTACCCTGGCACGGCTCTGTAATCTTTTAGCCATTACTCCGTCATCTTTAAAGCACGATCCTGTAATCTTTATGTCACCACTCACTTCTGTGATTCCTGTACCGTTCATTTGATGTGGGCTCAAATGTATCCATGAAAATGACTGAAATGAAATCAAATGCAATGACAAAGATTTTGTAATCAGTTTTGCTGCAGAACAGCAAACGCTCTCCCACGGTCCAGTTACCTTCCTCTGTGTGTGTGTGTGTGTGTGTGTGTGTGTGTGTGTGTGTGTGTGTGTGTGTGTGTGTGTGTGTGACTCGCCTCAGGTGTAATGTGCAGGTTGCTGACTCCCAGCTGTCCACTCTGGCTCTTCGTAGTGGTCTGAACCACTGACCTCTGTTGGTTGAAAACAGTAAAAACAGTTGAAGAACGGCCTGGCTGTACTGAGAGACAGTGAGTGTGAGAGAGAGAGAGTGTGTGTGTGTGTGTGAGTGTGAGTGTGTGTTGGGGGAGTTATGCATGTCCATTACCTGTGCAGTCTGCACCTGTTGCACTACATGTGTAGGCACACCTGTCTGGACAGTGGGAGGTGGGCTGGAGTCCGACACGGAATCGTTGGAATGGAGAGATCCTTCTACAGAGAGAGAGAGAGTGAGAGAGAATGACAGATAAAAGGAGGAGAGGAAGAAGTGAGAGAAAAGAGAGAGACCGTGAGAGAGAAAGAAAGAACAGAAGAAGAGGGAGAATTTTTAACAGAACTATATTGTGGTTAATAATAGAGTAATGAGGTGTGTGTGTGTGTGTGTGTGTGTGTGTGTGTGTGTGCACTCATGCACATGCAGGCAGGAAGAGTACAAGAGGAACTTAGAAACAGATAAAAGAAAAAAGTCATCAGTTTAGGTTCACGCAGACATCCTGCCGAGAGGAGGCTTCAAGCTTCCGCTCATCACTGGAGGTACAGACACAGTTGGACGTGTCCTGCTTTTCTACGTTTCTCCATAACGTGGACACAAATCAGTCATCGTGTTCTGGCGTGAACGAGTTCGTCTGGAGATTGATTTTGCGACGGCGGCGATGAGGAAAAATGAAAAATAAGAGATTGCATCACAAAATCCTGCATGCGTCCCTCCGTGTTGTCTATATTTTACATCAAATTCAGAAAAACTGGTTGAATTCTCCTTCAGATAAACTTTATCGCAGTTAAACTGGTTCGGTCTTCTGTAAACCTGTTTTGGTCAAATTACACCAGAACCTGTGAGCCCAAAGTCCATTTCCGAAAAGAAAACGGTCTATTCTGTGTTTTTTGTCTTTCCAGCTGTTCTAAATCGGAAGCAGCTGGTTTTGTAATCAGTTCCGATAACGTACAGATACACTGAGACCCTGGACGAGACCTTCCAGTTCTAGTCAAACAACAATAAAACCGTGGCGATTTCCATGAAGGAGGAGATCTTCACACCACTAACTCACGGTAGGCTGGCTCCAGAGCGTACAGGCAGCTACTGTAGAACATCACTTTGCAGGACAGAAGCAAAAGCAGAGGGATGGGAGGATGAGAGCTAGGGAGAGAGAGAGAGAGGGAGGGAGTGCCCTCGTCCCTCTTATAAGCAGAAGGACAAGGCTAACCTTGAGCAGCTAATCTCGGCAGACGGCAGAGCGCTCTCATGTTCTAGTAAACACGGTGCTCAGATGGAGAGCGGGAGAGATGGGGGCAGATAGAGAGAGGGGGAGATGGAGAGAATTAGATAGAGAGCCAGATCAGATTCGCAAGCTCAGGAGCAACCTGTTGCATTTTCATTGGTCCTCTACGCTCAAGCAGGAGCCGCTATCCAGCTCTGTCCGTGTGCTCAGATCGAGAGCTCTTCGCACGGGTGACGTTACACTCACCTTTACCTTAAAGATGGGCCCTGTTTACACCTGCGCACTTTATGGGACCAGAATCTGGACGGTGTCCTGATTTAACCACGCGTGTTTACACTTGGTGGCAAAATGCATCTCCAGTTATCCACACTGTTCAATTACTCAGAAACGGTCCACTGATTATAAACAATCCAAACACTCCAAGTCCAAATACTCGTGAAAGATCCGAATCCAATCTGTGAAAAATGGTCTGATCACTAATAAATGATCCGATTACTAAAAAAATGGTCCAATCAATCATAAACAGTCCAATTACTCATCAACAGTCTGATCACTCATTAACAGTCACTCAAGTCTGATCACTCATTAAAAATCACTCATTAACAGTCTGATCACTCATTAACAGTCACTCATTAATGGACTGATCACTCATTAACAGTCTGATCACTCATTAACAGTCACTCAAGTCTGATCACTCATTAACAGTCACTCATTAACAGTCTGATCACTCATTAACAGTCTGATCACTCATTAACAGTCACTAACGGTCTGATCACTCATTAACGGTCGGATCACTCATTAACAGTCACTCTAACGGTCTGATCACTCATTAACAGTCACTCTAACGGTCTGATCACTCATTAACAGTATGATCACTCATTAACGGTCTGATCACTCATTAACAGTATGATCAATCATTAACGGTCTGATCACTCATTAACGGTCACTCAATAACGGTCTGATCACTCATTAACAGTCACTCATTAACGGTCTGATCACTCATTAACAGTCACTCATTAACGGTCTGATCACTCATTAACGGTCTGATCACTCGTTAACAGTCACTCATTAACGGTCTGATCACTCGTTAACAGTCACTCATTAACGGTCTGATCACTCATTAACAGTCACTCATTAACGGTCTGATCACTCATTAACAGTCACATCACTCTTTAATGGGCTATTTTAGGATATTAGAACCTTTAGTTAGTCATTTTTCAAATGTTATTTTGGAGTATCAGGAACGGTTCTGTTCTGGTAATTTTGTAGCTTTAGAACCTGTTTCTGGTTGTTAGAATGTTACTGTTCCATTGACCTTGACTAGGGTATGGTTGTGTGTTGAATACAGTATGTTCATAGGCCGAGGAAACGAAATGTGTGTTTGTGGGCAAAATGTGTGTGTGTGTGTGTGTGTGTGTGTGTGTAATGTGAGATTTGGGACACTTGCTGGGCCTTTCCGCTAATAGAAGGACCCAGAAATAAACACCCACCAGCAGAGCACATTCAAACCACATGGCCACACACACGCTGTCGTGCTGCCACCCCCAAAACTGGCAAAAGCAGAAGCAGCAGGTCCAGCCTGATGAAAGACTCGCTGAAGTCACACTAATGAGGAAGTGTGGGAAGGAAATGATGGTTTTTTTTGTTTGTTTTACTTGTGTGTGTGTTTTCATCCAAGATTTTAATGTTATCTTAACATTCTGGATAGAAATTTCACTGCAGAACCTCGGATGCCCCTAAAACGCTGTCATTTCTAATCGATTCATTGCTGGAGCTCAAATGATCCTAGAAATGATCTGAAACCGGTGCAGTTTGCAGGGTCTGTATGTGAGAATTATTTGATGCGTTTATCTGCATCGGTTAAGTTACCTTTTTTTAAATGACAGCAAAACAACTTTTAGAGTTTGTCTGTCGTTCACTGTGGATTGTTATCGTTGTCTGAAGAATGTGTTGTTTCGGCCTCATATTGGAATCCCTTTATGGAAGTGAATGCAATAAAATTGGCATCAATAAAAACGCTGATTCCAAACTTTTGAGTGCTACTGCTGTGTGTGTGTGTGTGTGTGTGTGTGTGTGTGTGTAAATGTGAGACGCTTAAGCTGTATTTTACCTGTAACCGTGACCACTATGTACTGTGGCGTGCTCTGGCCGTTGCTGGACTGGGAGGCGGTGCTCTGGATCTCCGAGGTGACGTACGGCACCGTTGCCACGGTTACCTGAGGCGATGTGGCCAAAGCCTTCTTCTGGCTGGTGGGAGGCGTGGCCTGTATACCTCTAGAGGTGGAGCCTGTCTGGGAGGAGGTGGAGCTGGCAGAGCTCTGCATCTCAGGAAGGAACTGGGCGCTGGCGGAGGGCGGGGCCTTCTGCTGGCTGGCTTTGGCAGCGGTCATGCCGCCTCCCTGGGGCTGGGAGGGCGGTAGTTCCTCTGCAAAGCCTGGAGTCGCCATGACAACTACAGCTGAAAGTCTGCACGAAGAAGAAAACAGGTTTAGGAGAAGAGCTTTACTGGTGCTTTAACGGTCTGTACGAGGTGAATGTAAGTAGGATCTGGCTGGGACTGAAACAACCTGCTCCTCCACGCAGGTTCTTGTGAGCAAAACTTTCTTCTTTAGCAAAGCGAGAGCTTTTAGCTCGATCCCTGAGGTTTCTACCAGGAACGACGCTGCCGTCCTTTTAAATGTCACGAACAGGAGGGATCGAGTGTGCAGATACAGCTGATGGCAGTTTTCATACGTGTCACAAGCTCTATTTGGGGGAAAAATAAAGCCATTAAAACGCAAGAACAAATACTGACTGCGTTTCCTGATCAGGACTGTGTGGGTGTTTCAGTCCTATGTGTAGCCATGGCAACACAAACAACCCCATGACAGCACTAGCAGAAGGAAGAAATCAGATTATGGAAGTAATGTTAGGTGCAACTGGGAGTTCCAACTTTTTCATGACCAACCAAAGATGGCCAAAATGTCACGGGAACACCATGAGCGTTTGCTAAATTATGGACCAAATGAGACCGAAATCGGAGTGCGAGACTGTTTCTGATTGGTCAAAGGGAAAAAAAACACCATTTTCAAATGTCTCAGCTTTCACTAAAAGACCTAAAAATATCACAATGTGTGCAGGACCCTACAGGGGAGGACATTTGTCCCCCTGCTATGAACAAGAGCTGGAAATGAAACAGATTAGATTGTACAACGAAAAAGCGTCACAGCATTTTCAGTTACTTCTGATACACACGTATCCCTCCATTGTCCAATGTCAGTCTAAAATAATCTAATTGGACATTTTTATTTCAAGTCTCTGGTCATATTTGATCATTTTAACTCCCCACGTTCTCTTCCATCACAACAGAATGTCATCTTTTATTATTATTAAACAAAATATATTAACCAATGATATCCATTAAAGTTGTATTTTATTATTATAACGTAATAGATCTGTATTTGCAATTCGCTCGATATAACCTGATAAAAAAGAACGGAGGAAGAAAACAATATCACCTGGCTCAGACACACATTGCAGAGTGTGCTATGATTTCTGATTCACGCTGACTTTATTAAACTACACTGACAGCCTGTTTCAGTCTCAAGCCCAAAGGTCAGAGCTCTGCGTTTGTCTTTTGGCCAAAAAAAAAACTGACGAAGGTAATAAAAAAAGATGCATCTGTGTGCGTTTGTGATCTCAACCAGGTACGCTGTGCAAGGCAAGGTGTGTGTGCACGCGTTTTAGAGAAAGTCAGGCCGGAAGTTGGGTTTTGCGTCAGGCTGATGTGACTGGGAAGTTACTTCCTGTTTGAAGACCACAGATGGACTTTCAACAATGCCTGCAGGCAGCTTGTGTTAACCCTTAACACGAACAGCAGTCTCTGTGTGTGTGTGTGTGTGTGTGTGTGTGTGTGTGAGGGGTGGACACATAAGGAGGAAACCTGACACTGAAACCAACAATAGTGGGCTGACGCCAAAATATTCTTTTCTTTTAAAAGCTCCTCATCAGTTCTGCCGCACACAGCCCACTCTCCTGAAGACTTTTTTTTTTTACAGCTTGGCAGGGATGGACACCCGAGGTTTTCCAGCAGAACGTTGCCCAGAGCATCATCCTGCCTGCCCTCTTACATAGAGCACTCAAGGGAACGAGGAAGAAATCAAGCTGGCAGACTCAGTGTGATGCTCCAGGCCGTCTCCTGCCATTACTGTGGAAATGACCGTGACCAGTACCACCAGCCTAAACAACAAAAGCCCAAACAGTGCCGTCATGTCGCTGCTCTTCCTCTTTACAGCGATTTCCGTCCGGGTTCATTAAAGGTTTCCTGATTTTGATTCTAAGCCAGATGATGTGCCCTGCCACACTGGAACAAATGTTCAGGAATGGTTTGAGGAGCATGATGAAGAGTATAAGGTTTCAACTGGGCCTCAAATTCCCCCACATTTCAGACTGGTGGAACGCTCTGGACAAACTAGTCCAAGGGAGCCCCATTTATAGGACTGCGATTAAACAAAACCATGTGCCTTCATTTACATTTGCGGCATCCAGAGCGACTTCCAGGTCCTAATTACAGGGACAGTCCCCCCCTGGAGCAACTCAGGGTGAAGGGTCTTGCTCAGGGACCCAGTGCTGGAGGTGGGATTTAAACCTGCGACCTTTGATCCATATGCGAGTATCCCACCACTGGACCATCACCACCACCCTTGTGCCTTCATTATGGGCAAACATGTTTTAAAGTGTATGAACATGTCCATGTTTATTGAAGATGCAAAAAAAAAAAAAAAAAAAGCGACAGCAGCCCAGCGGTTAGGGACTTGGCCCCATGATTGGAAGGTTGTGGGTTCAAGTGCCGGATCAGTAGGTTAACCTGAGGGACCCTTGGGCAAGGTACTGACCCCATCACTGCTGCAAGGTAAGGATAAAATGCAAAGAAGCACTTCACTGTTTGCATGCCACAGGCAGCTTGAAATGTCACAATCTCAAAATGTTAAATTGGCTGAGATCTTTTTTTTTTTTTAAAGAAGGATGTTGCAAAACGCACGCGCGCTCTCTCTCTCTCTCTCTCTCTCATGCAAACAGCACCTCGACATGTCAGCAGACAGCCTGTCAGACTGGTTCTCCAGTGCACTGTTCACTTGCCCGGTCTTGTGACGGAATTCTTTTGAAACACTTCAAAGCGCCTCCAAAGTTCTTTTTTCGAATTTCCCCTTCCACCTTAAAAATGCAGGAACTGCGTTCTAACCGTCGCGCCATTTAAGGTGGAAAGGAATATTATTATTATTATTATTATTATTATTATTATTATTATTAATCAATATATAATCGCAGAAATTTAAAAAAGTGGATACAAATGTCGTGAGCACGTTTAAAAAAAAAAAGGCCAAAAGGGGTTAAAAAGCTCGTAATTAAACCGAAGTTCGATTGGACGAGAAGGGTGTCAATCATGCGCAGCGCCACGCCCACTTCGCCGTGACGCCCCTCCCACTTTCCCCACTCCCTTCACTGACAGCGCTGAGCCTGAAGGAGCCTTTCGTGCGCCGAAACACACAAAAAAAGAAATAAAACTTTTCTTGGGCCACGGCGTTAACTAACAGCGGGCGTTTTGAGGGTGAAGTCGGTGGAGAAAAAAGTGGGAAAGGCGAGGATTAAAGGAAGTGGGTGAAAGAACAGAAAACAAGCGGAGAAAAAGAACGAAGTGCTTTCTGAAAGTGCGCCATTTGACACGTGACCGTGAAAAAGGGGGACCGACTTTCTGACTCTCGCTCGCTACGAGCGCGGCAGAGGCAACAAGTGGAAAGTCCGGCGCTCTCGTGTTACAGCAACACCCGCCATCTTGCACCGCTATCGCGGATCGCCCCAACAGCCGCCTCGGCCCCTCCGCGCGGCTCCGGCTGTACTAAAGCGTCCGCGCTGGGCTCGCGGAGCGCTCGCCACTCTCCCCCTTTCCTCACAAACACGACATAAAGCGGCCACCTTCACCTCTCCTGCGGGATAGCTCACTCTGTCGCCTTGTTGTTGTTGTTTTTGTTTTTCCTTTCCTTCCTAACGGTTCCGATTGTTGTCGTTGTTGTTGTTGATTCCCGTTGCTTGGTTCTTGTCGCCAGGACTACCGTGACTATGGCGCCTCGTCCTCACCGGGGCAACTGTTGCTACCCACCCGCTCTGGTCCCGCCTCCGTCTTCGCTCCGATTGGCGCGGCTCGCCCGTTTCCTCTAGCCAGGATTGGGCCGCTAAGGCGTGCCTGGCGCTCATTGGCGTACGGCGCCTGTCAATCAATGTCCGCTATTATTACGCAAGAGGACCCCCCCCTCCTTCCTCGTTCTCACCCAAAACAGTGCTCGCTCAAACGCTCGGACCAAAAATAGATATTTAATTAAATGACAGCGAAGCAGAAATGATTAATAAACAGTTTAAGAGGGAGGGGACACTGCACACACTGTTGTAGAGGCGATTGTTGAAACTTTTTTTGAATGCATGGAAATGGAGCCGAGATTCTGATCCAGAAAGGGAAGAAATCCATCCCAGGGTTTTGCTCCAACCACGTGGACGCCCAGACTGCTGGATTAGGCGAAGCGGAGAAACCATGCGGTTGGAACAAAATCATGGGGTGGATTTTTACTTTCTGGATCGCTGAGACGGAAAACACAAATTAAGGAGGGGGAAAAAACATGAATGGGAAGGAACACAAAAATGGTTACAGGTTTCGTGATGCAGATGAAGATCCAACTACCTCTATGCATGTTTAACTAGGCTGAGTATTGAATGAGCAGTGAATAAAAAATGGACGCATGCTTTAGGAGGCATCAGAAATCAGGGCTGCAAACTGCTTAGTGTGACATCCAATGGAGCAGTACAGAGCTGAACGGGTGTGTGAGATGGTTCTCCTTAGAGGGGTTTCGGCCTTTATCTAGACTTCGTTTCTGTCTCCACGGGAGACGTCTCTTCCCGGAGGGCTGTCCCCCGGTTCAAAGGGCCTGGGGTGTCACTGAATGGTTAGATGAGTTAATCATATGCCTCCAGTCACCACATCCCAGCACCTATATGAGATTTTGGAAGAGCAGTCTCTAGCATCAGCAAAGCACCAGCCAAGGGACAGTCTTTCAGGAGAACAGCGTTAGAACCGTCCCTCCGTCCCTCCAGTGCACTTCTTGGCGGAATCAAGGCAGCTTGTGCGTCTCACGGAAACACAGTATTTTTTTTCCGTTAATTTTTCACCCAGGAAATCTACACACTCTACACACTGATCCAGCTGTGTGACATTTTTAATTAGACTCAGGCGTCTGGGATGTGTATCAGAACGATAATGGTGGGGAAAACAATTTCTCGGCCTGTGTGTAGAACACACAGCCGTATCTTTCTGAATGCCACATTACTAAATCAATTTCCCAAAGCTTTGTTATTTCATGCATGAGCAACTCTTGGGAGCTGCTGATAGGAAGGTATAGGCTGATTACCAAGTCATGATCGCACATACACAACCACCTCGTAACATTTTCCCATTGGCGTTCTCTTATCTTCATACCGAAATGTCAGAGCAGGTCAAGTAACCCAGGATGAAACTTTGCTCCTGTGACATCTGATGTCATGGTTATTCATTTCATGGACTCTTCATTCCACCTTTCTGTCCCTTTCTTACCTTTCATATGATATGTTCAGTAAGGTCTAGAGCAAGGCCTTTAGTTCATTCCTTTTTCCACTCTGCCTGTGTTTGTACATGTATCCGGTCTTGCCGTAGGTCATCAAATATCATTTCTGACATTAGATATGTGCAGTCACGTGCAGAAGGAGACCTTTAAAACACCCCCACCCCTCAAAAAACATCTCGTACGTCTCTTATGTATCAAAGGCAAAGTTCCTTACGTTTTAAAGCACATGGGGTTTTGGAGCTTTGCTGACCAGTGTGAAAAACCTGCAATGCCACAGATCATCTGACTGCCCGCATAAAACAAAACCCCCATAGAGAAGAGAGGAACGAGTTCCCGAGCTTGCGGTTTTTCTCTAGAAATACTTAGGTAACGTTTTATTACTTTTTCATGTTTAAATTGTATAGAAAATTCTCATTGGTCCAGTTCAAATTGAGAGAACCCAGCTTTAGACACAAAACGGTTTCTCTGATCGGCCACACTGAAGAGAACCCATGTAAATGAGGCCTAAGGAGAACATTTTTCTTAAGAGCAATGAGGTTAACACTTGTACACACAGGTGCGCCGATGTCAGAAAGGGCATGAGCAGTGAGATTAGGTCATTTCCCCCGACGTACCCCTTCCTAATTGGGTCTAGCTTAATTACAGCGGCTGCGGGACAGTCCTTTGTCCAGCTAAAGGTCTCCACCACTATCAGGCCTGCTATCACTGCCTCTCTGACTGACACCGAGCACGAATAGGTCACGCTGGAGCACAGAGGGGCTATAAAAGAGCTTCCAGGATGATGGACACCCCAGAAGAAGGAGAAGAGGAACGTAGGCACTACGTCCACCAGCATCCTCTGATTGATTTTTGTCTTTACTATTTATTTTTTCGCTCTTCTTTGGCTCCTGTCCTGCCAGACTCAGAGCATCTTCATAGTTCCACTGCTGTCTGTCTCGCACTTGGTGTTATCATGTATAAAGAAGTGGTGCTGACCCTTTGCCTGCTGGTGGCACTAGTTAGCCAAGCACAGGCCACCGAGGGCCATCCCATCTATGGCGTGAAGCTTTGTGGAAGAGAGTTCATCAGAGCCGTCATTTTCACTTGCGGAGGCTCGCGCTGGAGACGATCTGTTGGGATGACAGGTCAGATGTGTGTGTGTGTGTGTGTGTGTGTGTCTTTATTATGTACAAGATCATCCCAGGACCAAACTGATTACTGTGTTTAGGATTAGAGGCGTTTAATTATTGTAACTTATTCAGTCTCCCATGCAGAACTGTGGTTAGGTCTCGAGCCATCCCTCATTTCTTCATTTTTTGCTTCCCAATAGTCAGACTTTCTTGTATTTTTAATGTCTTGTTGAGGGACAGTTCTCCAGATCTTCCTAAAGGACAGTGTTGTTGTCTCTCATTTTCAGTCCAGTCCCTGTACCTGAGCGGTTCTCCAGATCTTCCTGAAGGACAGTGTTGTTGTCTCTCATGTTCAGTCCAGTCTCTGTACCTGAGCGGTTCTCCAGATCTTCCCGAAGGACAGTGTTGTTGTCTCTCATTTTCAGTTCAGTCCCTGTACCTGAGCGGTTCTCCAGATCTTCCTGAAGGACAGTGTTGTTGTCTCTCATTTTCAGTCCAGTCTCTGTACCTGAGCAGTTCTCCAGATCTTCCTGAAGGACAGTGTTGTTGTCTCTCATGTTCAGTCCAGTCTCTGTACCTGAGCAGTTCTCCAGATCTTCCTGAAGGACAGTGCTGTTATCTCTCATTTTCAGTCCAGTCTCTGTACCTGAGCAGTTTGATAGTTTTGTGTTGGTTAATCCACACAGTGATCTACGTCTGAACCTTCAAGCAGAACAAAGCATGTAACTTAAGACATGAAGCAGTGAAGAAACAGGTGTAGATGATTCCAGATGATCAGGTGATTCGTTTTCTGCTGATGCTGAACACTGAGAGATTGGAACCCCTTTATCTAGATCCTTGTATTTTTAGACACTTTGCAGGCTGTCACACCAAAAAGAGGCCGTCTCTGAAAATGCAATGTGTGACTGCTTAATGTAGAAGTTCTAGAATGAACCCCTAGACTGTAAAGAACCTTAACATAATGTGAAGTTTCTTCATACTGAAACGCTACTTTTAAAATCTCAAAGTCAGTTCTTAATAGAAAAGCACCGAATGGGAAACTCTGGATCATTCAGCATCAGTACTAGACCTCACCAATGCTTTCGTGGCTGAAAAGAATCAGAACCTCACATCAGTGTTCCAACATGCTTTTTTGGACTGGTTTGTACTAAAACCAGGGTTATGGATTGTTTCCACTAAATCACTAAAACTCACTTTCCTTTCCATTCCTTCACAGGTGACCTTTCCAGTGACCTCCTGTCAACTCATGATGACGAGGCTTCTGACAGCTGGAGCATGGACCCTGTCCCAGCGTTGTCCTACAAGCCTCACTCTGACTCTGAGGCCACAAACTGGGCCTCTGAGAGTCCAGAAGATCCCGTGTTCTCCCGGCCTGCCCGCTCTCTCATCTCTGACGAAGTGCTGGAGGCCCTGCGCACCTCTGACAGGAAGGGCCGGGACGTGGTTGTGGGCCTTTCCAACGCCTGCTGCAAATGGGGCTGCAGCAAGAGTGAGATCAGCTCACTCTGCTGAAAAACACACTCTCCCTTCACTCCATCCATCCATTCTTCACTGTCCCTACTGGTCCTCAGAGGTTTAGCGTCTTGATTCAGATGAAGCATCACTTCCAGCTGAATAAAATCAGGTCATCCACACCATCTTTCTTTATGTTCAATAAATTTGATTCGCCTGGAAGTGATCTGTCAAAGCAACTGAACCAACACTTTATTTCAGCAGTAGATCTCACAGTGATTCACTTCACTTGAATTCGATTCTTTCGGGAACAAATCACTGAATCTCAGATTATGCCACAAACTGTTTTAGTGACTCCGAATAAATGTTCAGACTGATTCTAATTAATCACAGCATTCTAAAATCAATAACCTGTTACCACCCCGGCTGGTCCAGCCAGTTAATGTGTTTAGACATCCTCGATTGACTCCATGTTAGAGTTGGGGGTAAAATTCAGATGGGAGGTAGAGTCCCTGGGTACATCGTTCTTTTCTCTTTCACAACACAACAGTTTTTGGGCTTTATGTTGGGAAGTATATTAAATATTTAAGATATATGTCAATATAACGTGCTTGGAGAGCTGCAAAAGTCTCTGTTCCAATGTGCTCTCTGTTGTCTCACCATAGTAATGTGTAAATGTTGAAGAGAATGGGTTCTGCATAAAGAATCGTCTTGGTTTTGTGAAATAAAGTTGTGTTTTTGCAATAGTTTTATTGCCATTTTCAGGAAAACTTGGAATATTAAGGAAAGGTTTTCCCCAAATGTTTCTGTATGAGGACAGTTCTCATTTTGGTGGCCTGTCCCCCAGCTGAGGCTAACTTTGATTCAAAAAACAGACCCATAGGGAAGATTGGAAAGCAGGGCAGATGGGCAGACATCTCACATTGTACTGGGTTTAGCCAACAGAAGGGGCCGTATGCTCCCAAATGCAGCTTCATAGTGAACTAATGTAAGAATCCATTGAATCCAAATCATCACCACAAACATCTTTGCAGGCAGGAAGGAAACCAGCGTTAGAATCAGTACTAACAGGTGATAGTAGTCAAGCCAAGTAGGATTTTATTGTCATTTCAGCCATGTACACAGTACATAGTGAAACGAAATAACGTTCCTCCAGGACCCTGGTGCTACACACAGGACATCAGACACAACATAAGACACAAGACAACATAAGAAGCAAGACACAACATAAGACAAGACAAGGCAACAAGGCAACAAGTACAGACAACAGATGGTACATTCATCTCAAACAGTACCTTCATCAAAGACAGTACCTTCATCGTCAGGGGGCTGCAGTGTTGTGGAACAAAGCAGCCCAGGTTGTTGGGCAGTGTGACAGAGTAGCAGAGTAACAAAGTGACAGAGTGTAACCGAGCAGTGTTTTGAGTAACGTGCGGATGTGCAATTAAAAAAAATAAAATAAAAATAGTTAGTAGATATGTAGATGAGTAATTAGTGAAGATGTTATCAGTTCAAAAGTCTGATGGCCAGGGGGAAGAAACTCATCCTGGTAGTGGAGGCCCATATGCTTCGGAACCTTTTCCCGGATGGCAGGAGGAAGAAGAGAGTGTGGGATGGTTGTGAGGGATCATCCACAATGCTGGTTGCTTTGCGGATGCAGCGGTTGGTGAAGATGTCCTGAACAGGAGGCAGAGAGACCCCGATGATCTTCTCAGCTGTTCTCACTACCCGTTGTAGGGACTTGCAGTCTGAGACGTTGCAGTTCCCTTACCAGGTAGTTATGCAGCTGCTTAGGATGCTCTCGATGGTTCCCCTGTAGAAGATGGTGAGGGTGGGTGATGGAAGATGGGCTTTCCTCAGTCTTCATAAGAAGTAGAGGCGCTGCTGGGCTTTCTTCGTGATGGAGTTGGTGTTGAGGGTCCACGTGAGGTTGTCCATTAAGTGAACACCAAGAAACTTGGTGCTCTGGACCATCTCCACAGGTGAGGTGTTGATATTCAGTGGAGCATGGTCCCGACATGGTCTCCTGAAGTCAACAAGCATCTCTTTAGTCTTGTCGACGTTCAGAGACAGGTTGTTGATTCTACACCAGTCCGTCAGCTGTTGTATCTCCTCTCTGTAAGCCGCCTCGTCACCACCGCTGATCAGACCCACCACAGTTGTATCATCAGCGAATTTGATGTTTCGAGCTGTGCTGCACAGTCTTGGGTCATCAGTGTGAACAGCAGTGGGCTGAGCACACAGCCCTGAGGGACCCTGTGCTCAGCGTGATGGTTTTGGAGGTGCTGCTACTGATCCTGACTGACTGGGGTCTTGAAGCACCTAGGAACAACAGTGGTGCTCAGGGAGATGTTGAAGATGTCTGTGAGAACATTTGCCAGCTGTTCTGCACATCCTCCGAGCACATGACCCTGTATGTTGCCTGGACCAGCAGCTTTCCGTGGGTTGACTCTCAGTAGAGATCTTCTCACTTCGGCTGTGGTCAGACAGAGAACCTGGTCGTTTGAAGGAGGGGTGGTCTTCCTCATTATCGTGTTGTTCACTGCATCAAACTCTGCGTAGAAGCGGTTCAGCACATCTGGGAGGGAGGAGTCACCGTCACAGGCAGGTGGAGATGTCCTGTAGTTGGTGAGGGCCTGGATGCCCTGCCACATGCGCTGCGTCACCGGTGTTTCTGAAGTGGCCATGGATTCTCAGTGCGTGAGCTCGCTTGGCTGCTCTGATGGCCCGAGACAGGTTCGCCCTCGTAGTTGATTAGTGGGCCTATGGTCAACTTGCATTTGCCTCATTCTATAAAAAGAGACCATATTTTTATGTATGACATGCTGTTGGTTTAGCAGCATTTAGGGCCAACATTGGCCAACCCTGTAACAAAACTGTAAACGGGAAATATGAAGGTAAAAATCTACGGTGTCTTTGAGAAAAACTACTGGATGGAAAGAAAAGTGAAGGCGATGATGAAATGATTTGAAATGAGTCCATTTACAATTCCATCCATCAAATCAAGAAACAAGCCACTGAAGAACAAACATTACCTTTAGTTAGTTGGTTACCTTGGTACCCAGATTTATCATTCAGCCTTCATCACAGATTATCACAGTACAACAGTTACTGAGGTCAAAATACATGAAATCAGAACTGTCTGTACTGAAACTAAAGAGTTGGACATTTTAATGATACACTGAAAGACGAAATCTGAAATAAGAAAGACGAAAATTAAGATTATGTACAGCTTAACCAAGTGTAAGGGAAGCCTCACTGAAAGTCATTGTGAAACAACGAAATTCAACTTTTGCTGTTCACACACATCGTGCAGCAGGGGGCAGCTATTTAAAGTGCCCGGGGAGCAGTGATGTGGATGGTACCTTCCTCAAGGAAGGTGCTACACAACAAAGTGGAACAGAGCTCAGTTTAAAACTGGACTTATATAAAAACTGAGCAGTTGTCGAACAAGAACTCAGTGCTGGTGATTTGTCTCCATCTACTGGTGACTAAGACAAACTCAAACCTAAGTAGACAAAAACACTTTTACATTTACATTTACGGCATTTAGCAGATGCTCTTATCCAGAGAGACTTCTACATCCTAATCACAGGGACAGTCCCCCTGGAGACACTCAGGGTTAAGGGTCTTGCTCAGGGACCAAGTGGTGGCAGTGCCAGAGGTGGGATTTGAACCTGGGACTTCTTGAGCCACAGGTCCGTAGGCAAGTATCCAGCACTAGACCACCACTTTAGTGGACAATTCTAGACAAATCCAGACTTTAGTAGACAAACCCAGATTTTAGTGGATAAGACCAGACTTTAGTGGACAAATCCGAGATTAAATGGAAAAATCCAGACTTTAGCAGACAATACCAGACTTTAGTAGACGTGTCAAGACCTCAATGGACAATTCCAGACTTTAGTAGGAAAAGCCAGACCTTAGTGTACAAGCCGAGACCTTAGTGGACAATTCCAGACAAACCCAGATTTTAGTGGACAATTCCAGACAAACCCAGATTTTAGTGGACAATTCCGTGCTTTATTACACCAATATTTTACAGTCTGACAAATGAGGGGGACGTAAATAAAACTTTGGGTGTTTCCACCTGTGTGTCTTTTTGTTTTTCCGTGTGTGTGTGCGCGTGTACGATGTGTCCTCGTCTCCCCGTCGTCCTGTGCTCTGTGTCCCGCGCCCGTCTGCTGTAGGATGGAGTGGCAGCCGGACGAACAGGGTCTCCAGCAGGTTCTCCTGCTGCTGAAGGACTCGCAGTCGCCAGACACGGCCACGCAGAGAGCGGTGCAGGAGGTATCCTCTGAGAACTTGTGTCTTATACAACCTCTCGCCCCTTTGTCTCCAAACCCCACTGCAGCCGTACATCCAGAGCCCGGGGAGCAGTGCTGGGGACAGTACTTTGGGCACCGCAGGGCAAACCTACCAATCTGAACTCTGAATCTGATCAGAAACTGTCTCGAAAGGAAGTTATTCTAGTAGTTTGGCAGAGAAATGTCCCAGAACAGGAGGGTTGGGGGGAATGATGTGAATTTTACATGACGTCCTCTTTTTGAGGCGGTAATTGTAACCTTTGGACCTTGCTCTAGGGGCCGTCTCTAAAAGCTGTAATTGAAACACATGACATTTATGGCCAAAGATGAGACGTCTGGCTTATTTTTAAACGACAATCCGAAAGCTTTGGGATAGCAGTGCTGTCGTTTTTGTCCTCTGGAGCGATTGTTTCTCCACTTCGGAAATCTTTGCATTGCCCAGTTTCCCTTAGTTTCATGTGATTTAATTTGTTTAAATTGAGGTGACCAGAAGGGTCCATCTTCCTGAAGGCTGTCCCAGATTTGTCCCAGCCCTGACTGGTCAAAGAGTCATTTATGAGGAATAATCGTGAGCCCGACCTTGTCTGGTGCAGGAACCTGGTGAGATCCACCCTTGTTTCATCTCCAGGTTCAGATGAAACAATTCCCAACGTTATCCTGCTAAATAACCCCTTATCAGTGAGGCAGGCCGCTGGGTTGTGTGTGTGTGTGTGTGTGTGTGTGTGTGTGTGTGTGTTCAGTTTATCTGTGCCAGCGATTTCCTAAGCAGCCTTCTAGAAACTGGAGCAACTCAATCAGTTCCCGGACTTCAACAATTACCTCATCTTCGTCCTCACCAGTCTCAAATCAGAAGGTAAGTTCAGCCTCCTCCTCCTCCTCCTCCCTGATGTTGCAGGACGCTCTGATGAATTCTGAACGATGTGATCGATCTGAACCCTCTAGATGAGCCCACTCGCTCTCTCAGTGGTTTGATTCTGAAGAACAACGTGAAGGCTCACTATCAGAACTTTCCTCCAGCCGTGGCTGACTTCATCAAGCAGGAATGCCTCAACAACATCGGGGACCCGTCACCGCTCATCCGTGCCACGATCGGTGGGTCAACAAGTTCACCTTCAGACAAAAATAACAATAAAAATCCTGAAGTCACTATCTGTTTTTCAATTTTCGCTAGTTCAGAGTGAGTCTGTCCCAAAACGAGACACTTCGGACACACTGTGGACATTCGGGACCTTTTCCGAAGCTTTGGTCTCGATGCCACATAATGACCTTCATCGCACACTTCGCTAAAGTTCAGTTAAATTCCCGAGCTCGTGAGAATCGAGGAAGTCACTACATCCAGTTGACTCAATCTGTTTCGATCTGAATCTAGAATTTAGGGAATTGAGCAAAATGAACAATTTATTGTCTCACCTGCACCCTGTGGCATGTGATTTGTCAAAATAACCCTTTGATTGTCTAAATATGATGGAGCAGGGGTTCCTTTTTCATTTGGATGATTCATCAAATGATTCACCAAAAGAGTCATTTTTCAGTTTCATTGATCCTAAAAGCTTCAAACGTCAGGATCAGAATTGAGCAAAGGGCGAATCAGGCCTTTTCTGATTCTCCCTAAACAGTGTTGAGTGTTTTCCATCGTCAGCAGGTTCCTCCGTGCACGAAACACTGATTCAGATTTTTGATTGTGTGTCTGTGTTTGTGTGCAGGTATTCTGATCACCACCATCGCCTCTAAAGGGGAACTACAGACGTGGCCGGAGCTGCTGCCTCAGCTCTGCAACCTGCTCAACTCAGAGGATTACAACACCTGCGAGGTAACACACACACACACAGACTCTCCTCCTCTTCTGCTCTTTTACTCTGGAGTGTATGGTGAGTGTGTGTGTGTGTGTCCGTCCAGGGATCGTTCGGGGCGCTGCAGAAGATCTGTGAGGACTCGTCAGAGCTGCTGGACAGCGATGCTCTCAATCGTCCTCTGAACATCATGATCCCCAAATTTCTGCAGTTCTTCAAACACTGCAGCCCCAAAATCAGGTCTCATCACTCGCTCCGTTTATCTTTCTTTTATCATCCATCTCCTTTCTGACGCTCTCTCTCTCTCTCTCTCTCATGATTTCTTTGTCTCACACTTAGCATTTCTTCCTTTCTCTTTTGTGATTTTGTTCTTCATATCCTCCTGTCCTGCCACTCTTTCTGTATTTCCATTTTTTTTTTGTCCTTTCTTTCTATATCTCTAGCCCCCCCCTTCATTCTTTGTTTTTTGTCTTTTCTTTCTGACCCTGTAGTTCTCTCTGCTCTTCCTTTCTTTCCTCCTGTCCTGTCTCTCACGCTGTCTCTGCTCCTCCCTGTAGGTCCCACGCTATAGCGTGTGTGAATCAGTTCATCATTGGTCGAGCTCAGGCTCTGATGGACAACATCGACACCTTCATCGAGGTGAGTTCCAGTCGGAGCGGCTAATGGCTAAAGAGAGCGTCCCATCCTTACATCATAACTGGATCTGCATCCTATTTTTTAATTTTCTCTTTAACACTCTTTACTTTCCATTTGTCTCTCTCTTCTCTCCTTCTCTCAGTCTCTCTTTGCCCTGGCTGGCGATGAAGACTGCGAGGTGAGGAAGAACGTGTGCCGGGCGCTGGTGATGCTGCTGGAGGTCCGTATCGATCGTCTCATCCCCCACATGCACAGCATCATCCAGGTGAGGCACTTGTGCGCGCACACCTGAACAGAACCAGCTGTTCCGCCAAGTATCGGGTAAGATCTTTCTTTTCCTTTTTTCATCTGTCCATCTGTCTGTGTAACACAGTACATGCTCCAGCGCACGCAGGATCCAGATGAGAACGTGGCTCTGGAGGCGTGTGAGTTCTGGCTCACACTGGCAGAACAGCCCATCTGTAAAGAGGCTCTATCGGGACACTTGGTCCAGTGAGTGGCAACACACACACACACACACACACACACACACACAGTCCATTGCTTTTCCTATACATGCTGAAGTGTGTGTGTGTTTTGTGTCCAGGCTCATCCCAATCCTGGTGAATGGAATGAAATACTCTGAGATTGACATCATTTTGCTCAAGGTGAGTGAGCTTTATCTGCTTTTCTCCTTCTTTCTTTCTCCTTTTCTAGTTCTCTTATTTTCATTTCTTCTTTTTTGGTTTTCTCTCTTGCTCTCGCTCTTGTCTGCGCCGTCTCTTTCTCTCCAGGGTGACGTCGAGGAGGACGACACCATCCCAGACAGCGAGCAGGACATAAAGCCTCGTTTCCATAAATCCCGCACAGTCACCCTGCAGCACGAGGGCGGAGAGGGGGAAGAGGGAGAGGACATCGATGACGATGAGGACGACGATGACGACACTCTGAGCGACTGGAACCTCCGTAAGTGGGGAAGGAAAGGGGCGTTAAGGTGCCCTTTCGGTCGGAGAGTGTGGGATGTTGGCCGAGGGGCTTCAATTTCTATAACGGCTGGGAGAGGCTGAATAAACACACTGGAGAAAGATCTGTTTCTTCAGGTTCTTTAAGAGAACCGTTCTGCAACAAATCAACTGAAGAATGTTTTCACTCAAATTTCAGCCACTGAACAAATTTTGGTGGACTTTTTTGGGTGTAAACAAGATTTATTATATTGCTTAGCCTCCTAAAGCGCCTGGTTGTTGTGGGTGAAGAAGGTTCTCGCTTACTTTTCCACATCTAGATGTTTTGGTCTGATCTGCAGGTAACTTTTCATTCTGAACAGCAAGGCGTTCTCATGATGGGATCAAATATGTGCCGTCAGAGCTACAGGACTGGAACAGATCTCTGCAAAGCGATTGGAATTTTCCGTCGTCTTTGTCCACGTTAGTCCCAGAGCCCACAATTCGTCCCACACTCTTCCATCTGGTCCACCAGGCCTGACCAACACCTGCTCAAGAAGAAACTTGAATCATCAGGGCTCTGGACATGGACACCCTCTAACCTGAGTCTTATTGAGAGACACACACGTCTAGCCTTCATAATCACTCGCTCACTACCTGATAAAGCTCTTGTTCTCTCTCGTCCTGGGACTTTATTACGGAAAAAATCAAACTAATGCCGCTGAACCGGATCGTGCTTCCTCCTTTTAATATTCGTGTGTATGTGTAAAAAAAAAAAAGGCAGAGGTGGTGACCTAGCTGTTGATTGTCTGATGGTTTTAAAGGAACGTCTCCTGTCCTGACAGCATCCTTGGTTTGGTTAAGGTCAATGAAAGCTGCCAAGCGGCACCTTGAGAGGCTGTTTATCCACCCATTAACGGCGTGCCTTTTTTAAAGCCTAAAATCTCATTCGCCGCCGTAAATATTTTTTTGAACACACAGCACCTCCCCTTTCAGGCCCTAATGACTCATTTCCTCCTCGTTTCAAGATAAGATTGACTCCATATTCTAATCTGTTGAATCCCTTCTTCCATCTCATGACTTGAGAAGTTGGCTCATGACTTCTCCTGTACCATGTACAGTCCTGTACCGCTTCTCGCTTATTTCTCCAGACGCTGGACAGTCGCACTGAATTTCGCCACTCGTTCGTTACACCTCTGGATCTGGGCTGCTTATGATCCTTAAACGTGTTGTCGTCAGATGATTTATCATTTTAGCCCCAAACTCTTCTGGACTTCCTTTTGTTTTGGGTTAATATTATATTATCAGTTTTTAAAAATACATTTTTAGTATGTTCTGTTGTTTGTTTTTAAACTTTTGTGTTTTGTTGAGGTGATGAGTAATTTGGGGTGTGTGTGTAGGGAAGTGCTCTGCAGCAGCGCTGGATGTCCTGGCTAATGTGTTTCGGGATGACCTCCTGCCCCACCTGCTCCCTCTGCTGAAGGGACTTCTCTTCCATCCGGACTGGGTCATAAAAGAGTCAGGCATACTGGTGCTTGGAGCGATCGCTGAGGGTGTGTATTTAATACACACACACACACACACTTGTTGTTTACAAGATCTACACCATTCTCACAGTGGAATTATCACACGGTCTGAACAGCAGGTCTGCAGACTCCCCGTAGCATTCTCACTCGCTCATTTTCATAGTGGCTTGTTCTGGACTCTGTCCCAGTTCTCATAGGGCAAAAGGCAGGGACACACCCTGGAAAATTCACCAGTCCAATGCAGGGCACCCACTCAGACAAACGCACGCACACAATTTTTTCAATTTTAATGACTTACTTAAATGAGTCTAAAACATGTTTCTTACTCTCACACTCCTTATCCTTCACCCCAGGCTGTATGCAGGGTATGATTCCGTACCTGCCTGAGTTGATCCCTCACCTAATCCAGTGTCTCTGCGACAAAAAGGCTCTGGTTCGCTCCATCGCCTGCTGGACACTCAGCCGCTACGCCCACTGGGTTGTCAGCCAGCCGCCGGACGCCCACCTCAAGCCACTCATGACTGAACTGCTCAAACGCATCCTGGATGGCAACAAGAGGGTGCAGGAGGCTGCGTGCAGGTGAGCGTGTGCTCGTAATGCAAGGGAAGTTGGTGTGGGATGAAAAGAAAGCAGTTAGCACTTCTTTAATGGTCTGAGATCTTGGAAGTTGTAGTAGTGGTGTCTCTCTCTCTCTCTGTCTCTCTCTCTGTCTCTGTCTCTCTCTCCCCCCCCCCACCCCAGTGCATTTGCCACTCTGGAGGAGGAGGCCTGTACGGAGCTGGTCCCATACCTCAGCTTTATTTTGGACACTCTGGTTTTCGCCTTCGGAAAATACCAGCACAAGAACCTGCTCATCCTTTACGACGCCATTGGAACTCTTGCTGACTCTGTGGGACACCATCTCAACCAGCCGGTAACCATAACAACCGTCTTAGATCTACTTGCATCGTGAGATCTAGTAGGTTAACAGTCAAATCCGGGATGCAGCTTAATATTTTCTTCAACAGTTGATTTGGTTTTCCAAGCCCTTTTTGAAACGATGCAGTTCTAGCATTTTAAGACTCAAGCATGATTTTTTTTTTTTTTGTGCTTATTGACTTAGACTGTAACCTTCAACTGCTGTATTTAATGTGTTTTAGGCATCTTTATAATATATTTTTATAACGTGAAGATGTTTGTTTTTGCGCTGCCTTTGTGTAGGAGTACATTCAGAAGCTGATGCCTCCTCTGATTCAGAAGTGGAATGAGCTGAAGGACGAGGATAAAGACCTTTTCCCCTTGCTGGAGGTGAGAGACATGTCTGAGGATGACCTGAGACACTAACCAGCCAGCTTGCGGTTTTATAATTATATTTCTGTTATTTTAAAATGATCATCTATGGGTGAATTGATATTTATTGATGGATTCATTCAAAGAGGGTCCAGGCTGGTAAAAAGAGCGAACTCCAGCTTTCTGAGACTCTGAGGAGCAGTTCACAAGGCCTGTAGGTGTCGCTGCAGGACGAAGCACAACAAGGACAGAATGTTTAAAGCCCCCGTGTCTCGTTAACTCGGGACTGACGCTCGCTGCACCCAGCGATCATCTGCGTACTTCCTGTGTTCACGTCTGATTTCAGCAGCTCGTTTTCTTCTTGAACATGTGCAGGAAAGAGGAAGTGGAAACGTGTTTCACTAGCATGAGACAGGAGCTTTTCAGTTCCCCAAAAAAAGAATAAATAAAGTTCAGAAAATGCATGTTCTAGGAATAGCCCTTGATGAACGTGGCAACAAAAGGCAGAATTTCTCACGAGCGTTTTTCTCTTTACGCAGTGTTTGTCATCCGTCGCTACGGCGCTGCAGAGCGGTTTCCTGCCCTACTGTGAACCCGTGTATCAGCGCTGCGTCACGCTGGTGCAGAAGACGCTCGCTCAGGCCATGGTGAGAACACACACACACACACGTGTCACAGAGGATTAGGTCAACTTTATTGCCTTGAACACGTGCTGATATATATATATATATATATACATATATATATATATATATATATATATACACACACTACTGTGAGCAACTAATACAGATCAGTCTCCGTTCCCCAGGCAGGGCGCAGGCCTTCACAGCAGGCTGTTCCGCAGATAATTGAGCAAATATGGCAACGAAGCTTGCACATGCGAACCCACACAGATCAACATCTGTGCCAGCCAGTTGTTTACGTGTGTGTGTGTGTGTGTGTGTGCAGATGTACAGCCAGCAACCGGACCAATACGAAGCTCCAGATAAGGACTTCATGATCGTGGCTCTGGATCTGCTAAGCGGATTGGCCGAGGGCCTCGGTGGACACGTTGACCAGCTGGTTGCCCGTAGCAACATTATGACTCTCCTCTTCCAGTGCATGCAGGTGTGTGTGTGTTTGTGTTTTCTCAATGTGTCTTAAATATCTCTATATTCAAATCGGAGAAAACGCCTACCAGATTACAAAAAGTCCTTCAAAGCAGTAATTATTATTTTTGTTGTTAATAATAGTAATAATCATTCTTAATAATAAATATTGCAAAATAACATTCTTTATTAAGCTTAAAGATGTTGGACTTTTTCATCAAACTTGATCACGTGTATGATTGTAGTGCAAAGTCATTTTCTATTCGTTGGGAAAAATGGAACATCCTATGAACAGATTAATAAAGGGGTGTGTGTGTGTGTGTGTGTGTGTGTGTGTGTGTGTGTGTGTGTGTGTGTGTGTGTGNTGTGTGTGTGTGTGTGTGTGTGTGTGTGTGTGTGTGTGTGTGTGTGTAGGACACAATGCCGGAAGTGAGGCAAAGCTCTTTCGCTTTGCTGGGGGACCTGACTAAAGCCTGCTTTCCTCACGTCAAACCCTGCATCGGTAAGAGCTTTCATAAGAAATAGTACTGCCGTATTTTCTCACCATTTGCATCGTTTCATTTCAAAACTCACAAAAAAAAGTAACACCTCGATCTTCTGGGTGTTTAAGTGTTTATTGCGCTGATGTTAGTGGGTGGTCCTGTGAGCTGAAGTTGTTGATGCTGCACTGACGCATCCTCAAATTGGTCTTATTTCTCTTTTTTCTGTCACTCGGTCTTTTTTGTTATTGTTGTTCATTCAGTACTTATGGGCACTTTTTTTTTTTTTTTTTTTTCTTTTTCTCCCCCTTCTTTTTTTTTGTGTGTCTGTGTGTAGCTGAGTTCATGCCGATTTTGGGAACGAACCTGAACCCTGAGTTCATCTCTGTGTGTAATAATGCTACGTGGGCGATCGGAGAAATCTGCATGCAGATGGGTGAGTTTGTTTTTTAGTTTTAAGAACCGAGTTGGTTTAAAGGGCGGGTGAAGCTGCGTGCTGCTGCTGGAGTTTCCTCAGGGTTTTGTGTTGCGTTTATTTAATTGGTGTTGAATTCGTATAATCGATATTTTAGATGTTTGAATGTCGTTTCTTCATCTAGCCATTTCTCACTGCTTTCCTGTTTGGAAAAACTCTCCAGCCGAAGGAGCGTACGAATACACGAGCATGTCATTTGTGTGTTTTGTTTTTGTTCATCATCTTTCTTTACTGAGATTTGACCTTATAGTTGTGAATGTAATCGTACCACCATATTGACGCCATCATTTCTAGAATTATTACAGGTAATGAACGAACACGGACTTTTTTAAAGAATTAAGACGTGTCCCTCTCTTTTGCAGGCGTGGAGATGCAGCCCTATGTGGCTCTTGTTCTCCCTCACCTTGTGGAGATAATAAACAGACCAAATACTCCTAAGACGCTGCTGGAAAACACTGGTGAGGCACCTTTCCATCTGTTGCCCTTTAAAGATTGGGACGCTTCCCTTAAAACGAGCCGCTGAATGTGGATTTACACTGAAGTGGTTCACGCGTGCTGTTTTACGGCAGCGGCGGTCTGGCGTTTAGGGACGAGGCCCCTGGATCGGAAGGTCGTGGGTTCGAATCCCAGACCAGTAGGTTGTCCCGAGGCACCCTTGAGCAAGGTACCGTCCCCATCACTACTCCCTAGGCTCTTTTAAAAAGCTGCCCCCGGCTGCAAATGTGGGGGTTAAACCCTGAGGATGCATTTGGTTCGGTTTATCACTTTCACTTCACTTTAGGGCTAATCGGGATTTGATCTGATGATTGTTTTGCCTTCTGGCCTTTCTCACGATCTGTCCCAGTAGCTGGGTGGTAGACTGAGGCGGTTCCTCAAAATGAGGTTTTGACTCTTCTCTCTTTCGATTGCAGCCATCACAATCGGCCGACTCGGCTACGTGTGTCCACAGGAAGTGGCTCCGATGTTGCAGCAGTTTATCCGGCCCTGGTAGGTTTCCTCCGTGTCGCGCCACGTTCGCGCGGATAATCTTCTCTTCTTGGGGAGGTAACGCTCCGTACCGTGTTTCTGTGCAGGTGCACGTCGTTACGGAACATCCGAGATAACGAGGAGAAAGACTCCGCCTTCAGAGGCATCTGCGTCATGATTGGTGTAAATCCTGGAGGGGTGGTGCAGGTGAAGAGAAGATCCTTCTCTCTCATTCTTGGTCTCTCACTTCCCATTTAAAAAAAAAAAAAAAAAAAAATTGTTCTTCTGTTCAGGATTTCATCTTCTTCTGTGACGCGGTGGCCTCCTGGGTCAGTCCTAAAGATGATCTGAGGGACATGTTCTACAAGGTCAGCAGCCAACAAACCTCGTACACGCATTCCATGTTACCCT
>CM029386.1:20087631-20215131 GCA_017165825.1 Hepsetus odoe
CCTCTCTTACGGCACACCAGAACTATATCAAGTAGTTTTACAATATTTTTTATTTTGCTGCTACTGCTGTCTTTTTTTTGTTTTTTGTTTTTTTCCCCCCTCCCTTTCATTAGTGAATTACAAATGCAACCTTGAATGGAAAATATCAGTGGAAAAAAGAAAAACACCATTTAAATTGTATTAAATTGATCTCCTTATGCACTTTTTTTTTTTTCCCCCCTTGTTTTATTTAATTTATTTTTTTTTTTGTACAAGGATTTAATGCCGACAAATTTATTAAATACAAGTGGTGGACTCGTTTCCGTCTTGGTTGTGTCTCGTTACGGTACAGCAGTGTCTGTTTTTCTGGGACTCAAAGGAAAACTGGGGAATACGGAGGTAAAAGAACAGAGGTACTGAGGTGTGTTGTGTAAATCTGCACTGAGAAAGACAACAGCTTTCAAAATGGAAAAAAAAAATCATGTTTTTCCGTTTTTCTTGATGGGAGGAAAACCAATGAAAAGCATAATAAATGATTTTGTACCAAGTTGAAAGCCGTTGTAAATGTGTTCCTTTTAGTGGTTTTTAGTAATAAACATAACCCTTAATCCATCCGTTACTCCATTTATTTAATTTTTATTCATGTTACCGGGATGAAGCGGTGCAGGAGGATATTTTTCAATGAAATGAAATTTGAACATATGTCAACGATCACACTCGGGTCATCGTCTTTGTTTATCCGTTCACAAAAGTCATAGTTTGGTTCTAAATGATGCACCAGGGTTTCTTTTTAGTATAGATGTTTCTTTTTTCAGTTTATTGGAGTAGTTTATATAAAGGAAATATAGAAATCAAAGGTTTATGAAAAGTGGAGTTCAGACACACGGAATAGTTTCTAACACGATCATGAAATTGCATGAAAAATCATCATCGGCAACGTCATTGTCCACAGAGACTCCTGTCTAATCTGTCCATTACTATTGCAAAGAAGAAAGGGCTCAGTGCTGATCCTTGATGTAATCCAATCTCTACCGTAAATGCATCCGTCACTCCCACTGCAGATCTCACCCCTGTCACATTGCCATCATACATATCCTGAACTACTCTCACATACTTCTCTGTAATACCAGACTTCCTCATACAAAACCACAACTCCTCTCTAGGCACGCTATCATCTGCTTTCTCCAAATCCACAAAGACACAATGAAACTCCTTCTGACCTTCTCTGTACTTCTCCATCAACGCCCTCAGAGCAAACATTGCATCTGTGGTGCTCTTTCTCAGCATAAAACCATACTGCTGTTCACTAATCCTCACCTCTTTTCTTAAGCCAGCTTCAACTACCCTTCCATGTAACTTCATGGTGTGGCTGATCAACTTTATCCTTCTATAGTTACTATAGCTCTGTTCATCACCCTCATTCTTGAAAATCGGTACCAGTACACTTCTGTCTCCACTCCTCAGGCATCTTCTCACTTTCCATTCAACTCCAATAAAATCTACTGAAAATAATGAACATTAACTTCACTGCTCCACTTTCATCCATGTCTCTACTAGTTCTCCTGTCATGGACATCACACTCAATACACATCTTTTCTCCACCGTCCAATCTGTCTTTTCTCTTACGTCTTCTTTGGTCTGTTCTGCACTGATGGATGCCTTTTCTGTGCGTTTTCATCCAGTGAGGTTGAAATGGGCCTGAATCTTGAAGTTTAAGTAAAATAATGATGTATTCATTTGAATACTTAAAGTACTCAAAGTAAAGAGTCTGAAAATGTTGAAAGAACAGATAAAATGCTATTAATGCAGTTATCTAGATCTATAATTCTATATGTATAATACAGAAAAACTCAAAATACAGCAGATTTTAAGCACAAGAACAAATTACTGCTTCTGTAAGCGCAATGACTGATCAAAAATGAAGCCTGAACTCAGTGGAGACGGGGGACGGGACCTTTCCTGACCTGTGTCTACTTTTCGTCAGTTTCACAGAGCCGGTTTCTCTTCTCAGGGACTGCTTTATCACACTGTGGAGTGTGTGGTTGCTGAGTGTTCAGTTTGCATGACGGTTGCAGTCTGTCGCTTGTGGTTTGCGTGCTGGTTTTTCACTCTTTCACACGTGTCTGCCTCTAGGCTGTGGTGAATGGTAAGATGATGGAGCCACAGCACAGGAAACAGCAGGGCCATGAAGCCAAATACTGTGCAGACGTTCATTACATGCTGACTATCACGGTGGTGCTTCTCATGAGCTGCCCTGCAGGACCTGCTTGGGTGAAGAAGGACAGATATGACTGGAAAAGCTGTTGGGCAAAATCCCAGCAAATGATTCATTCATTACTTTGCTGGAGTGACTCAGTTCTCAGGCTTGGGTCTTGAGGATCTTTCTGACTCTGTGTGTGTGTGTGCGTGTGTGCAAGAGAGACTAAGTGTGAAAGAGATGTGGGTATATGTAAATGTGAGGCCAGAGAAACTGAAAGAACCTGGTTTTCATTGGTGCTTTTTGTGCATCTCTCTGGAAGGGGACACCCAAGTCGAAAAAAATGGAACTTCTCTGAACAGAAAGGCAGAAATAGTTCTATTACAAGACAGTCCCGTCCACAGCAGGACAGGGAACAGAATATTGGTGCTCAGGATTGCAGCGCTACAGTGTTTAACGCGTAACGAGGCGTAAAAATAATAGTTTTTACGATTTTGCAAATATTTGATGAGATGGAGTGTCGTGAAAAAAGGTTTGGTTTCTTTTATTCTTCTGTGTTTGAGTTTTTGTCACAGCTGGTTGTCAAAATTCAATGTAAGACAAAGACAACCCAAGCAAACAGATGAAACCTAGGATTTTACTGATCATTTTATTTATTGACTCTCCCAGACCTTCATCCACAATCTGAGCCGCTTGTTGCTGCTCCTTCTTCTTCTTTTTTTTCTTCTTATTATATGACAGTGGTGCCCTTGTGTTTAGGAACTAGTGATTAGGGAGTTACCCCCAGTATCAAAAGGTCATGGGTTCAAATCCCCATCACTGCTCCCTGGGCGCTGGTTTTGGCTGCCCCCTGCTGCACGGTGTGTGGGTGAAAATCAGAGGTTGAAATTTGTTGTACTTCACTGTCACTGACAAATAGTCACTTTCACTTTCAACCACTTTATTCTAGGCAGGGTCGCGATCTGAGAACATGCACCTGACGTGTAAATGACGCGTCAGGCCTGTTGGATCAGTGCTGAATTAGTGAAACAGACTAAAAGGTTCAAACGAGCAACACTGCTGCAAATGAGAAAGCTCAGAAAGGTGGAAACAGTGTAAGTATAATAAATCTCACACGTTATTAAATCTGTATAAGACAAGGAATGTGTTTATATTGTGTACAAAACTGTGAAAAACAATATGTGTGTAAATATGTATATATGTAAAGTGGCAGCTGTACTGGAAAATGTAAATGCTAGTAAAGGAAATGTTATTCAGTGTAGCATTTTGTGCCAAGTCAGTTAACCTTGTGGGATGTTGATCTGGTTTTGGTGTTGATGAAATTAACAACAGGTTCACTAAAGGGCAACAATGAGACGACCCCAAAAACAGGAATGGTTCTGCAGGTGGAGACTGCTTTTTATTTGTTTTGCATTTGACTCGGGTCAGTGTCACTACTGGGAGCATGAGGTGATACCTGGACCCTACAGAGGTTGCACAGGCAGTCCAACTCCACCAGGATGGCACATCAATATGTGCCATTCCCAGAAGGTTTGCTGTGTCTCCCAGCACAGTGTCAAGAGCATGGAGGAGATACCAGGAGACAGGCAGTTACTCTTGGAGAGCTGGACAGGGCCAGCAGAGGTCCTTAACCCTTCAGCAGGACTTTGTGCAAGGAGGAACAGGATGAGTACTGCCAGAGCCCTACAAAGTGACCTCCAGTGGGCCAGGTGGCCTGAATGTCTCTGACCAAACCATCAGAAACTGATTTTATGCTCACTGCCCGGCACCGTGGACCTCGACTGGCATTAGCCAGAGAACACCAGAATTGGCAGGTCCAGCACTGGCACCCTGCCACATGAGGTTCACTCTGAGCTCATGTGACAGACGTGAATGGGTCTCGAGAAGCTGCGGTGAACGTTAAGCTGCCTGCAACATTGTTCAGCCTGATCGGTTTGTTGGTGGGTCAGTGTTGGTCTGTGGAGGCAGATCCATGGAGGGAAGCACAGACCTGTACAGGATAAACGATGCACCCTGACTGCCATTAGGTATTGGGATGAAAGCCTTAGACCCACTGTTAGACCCTTCGCTGGTGCAGTGGGTTCTGGGTTTCTCCTGGTGCATGATGATGCCTGGCCTCATGTGGCAAGAGTCTGCAGGCAGATCCTGTAGGAATTGATACAACTGACTGGCCTCCATCTCTGGGACATCATGTTTAGGTCCATCCAACGCAGCCAGGTTGCACCTCATACTGTCCAGAAGCTCAGTGATGCCCTGGTCAGGATCTGGGAGAAGATCCCCAGGACACCATCCGTCATCTCATAAGGAGCCCCAACGTTGCTAGGCATGCATACAAGCACGTGGGGGCCAAACAAACTACCGAGGACCATTCTGAGTTGCTGTAATGACATTTCAACAAATTGGACTCGCAGCCGCATCAGTTTTTCAGTTTAAATTTCTTGGTGACTTTGAATAAAGCCCTCTGTAGTTGATCCTTTTCATTTTCATCAAATGATGATGTTCATCCTTTTGTTTCCAACACATCACTCATGTCATATCAGTTTGGATATCCAGCAGCTTTTTTTTTTTCCAATTGAGATCTGATGTGTTTTAAGTGTTCCTAATTTTTTGAGCACTGTATGAAATCATGCACGTTAAGAAAAATGGGGAAAAAACTAGAAAAATGAGAAATATTTAAAGTGCCACTGTGTGAATAATGATGTACAGATGGGCCTGGTTGTGATAGAAAAGAGCATCATGTCAGATGTAGATGTATGAGGCAAGGAACACGAATGAATGAATGAATGAATGAAATTTGTCTTGTTGAAAGGTGGTGGGTTTGAATCCCAGACCACTAGGTTGCCTTGAGGTACCCTTGAGGAAGGTACCGTCCCCATCAATGCTCCCCGGACACTTTCCATATCTGCTCTCTGCTGCGGTGTGTGTGTGGGGGTGAAAAGCAGAGGCTGCATTTGGTTGTGGTTCGCTGTGTGTGTGCTGTTTCACAATGACAAGTTGTCACTTTCACTTTTACGTGTTGGCGGAACATTGATTGGAGGTGCTTTTATAATTTAGACGGATGTCGCTTTCTTCAAAGCCATAAAAAAAGGAGTGCAAGAAGAATCTCTGCATGTCTTCTTCACCGCCGGAGACTGAACTTTGATCCGCACTGCGTATCTGGAGTCATCGGTTCCAATCCCAGACTGGTAGCTTGCCCTGAGGTTTCCTTGAGCAAGTTACCGTCCCTATCACTGCTCCCTGGGTGCTGGATATGGCCGCATTGCTGCAGGGTGTGTGTGGGTTAAGCACAGAGGATGTATTTGGTTGTGCCGTGTTGCACAAGCACAAATAATTTTTTGCCATCTCTGAGTAGAGAAATGAAGCAACAGAAAAAAAAAAAGATTTTAAAGAATAAATGATCCTAGTTTGGTGGAAATTTCAGTTTGAGTTTTAGCAACGTGGTTATATGTTAACAGTACACAAGGGAAGTCTGGTATTGATGTCAGAGGGGTTTGAGTGAGTGAGAGATCATGTGTGTGTGTGTGTGTGTGTGTACAGTCACATTTAGTACAAAGTGGTTTCTCTGACCATCTGACCTTAGACATGACGAAGTGTAAACACGACCCAGTGTGGGTTTAAACCCCCCAAATCACAGAATCTCCACCTTTGTCTCTTATGGGCCCAATTTGAATAAAATCAGCGCCTCCTCCTCAATTGAGGTCAAAAACACCAAGTTTTTCCATCACTTGCTTCATAAACCATACAGAAAGGGCAAAAACTCATGGTCCCTCTGCTGTAAAACCTCTTATTGACCAGCTGCTTCTTCCAAATTTCCTCTCCACCTTAAATCCTGCAGAGCCTGTGCAGCTCCAGCGTGTTTCTGCAGCAGAATTTAAGGTGGAAAAGAACAAGCTAGCAACTCACAGACTACGGCTTTGCTGCATCACTTTATCAGCGATTAAACTGATCTTTGACACTTTAAAAAGGGCCGTTTCATCACAACAAAAAGTTCAGTTTTTAATCAAAGGGGGAAAAAAAGTGAGTTTGTCGCCACCCGGTGGCGAAGCGTGGAACTGCGCCAAAGAGACCATGAGGTTGCACCAGCCTCAGAGAAAAAAGGCCCACAAAGATGTTATATTTCAGTTTTTTCCCTTTTAATTCATAAATATCTGTGAAAAACAGATCCTTCTACATCATGGGGACAACGACAGCTCAGTGTTAATTCAGATGGAAACATTTCTAACATGACAATTTGGGATATTTTAGTAGCCATTACTGTAGACACGTGTTCTTTTTGTTAGTTTTTGCTGGGCTGTGTTTTAGTTTTCCATGAGAAGAGCAGTTTCACAGTTAGCGCTAAAAAAATCCTGAGACTGACTCTAAAAAAATCATATGAAACGTCACAGAGGAGTTAATTGCCAGCTAAATTAGTACACGGGCAACAAAGCAGCGGGTTAAACAGGCGGTTATTTCTATGTAATTAAATATTTACTTTATAATAGAAATCGGTTCAGAATTATGAGGGATAAAAGTAACAGAAATACATAAAGTGCTTCAGCTTTTAGTCTTACGCTTCGTGCGAATGTAATTCAACTCAACGTTGAATTGCATCCGCACTGTATTGTCAATTGACAAAAGTATTTGGACACAAGGATTTGCTCATCAAACCTATGCGAACCTTTATGGCGTCCCGTTCTCAGACCATATGAAGTTGGTCCTCCCTTTGCAGCTGAAACTTCCCCTCTTCAGGGAAGGCTTTCCACATGATTTTGGAGTCGCTGTCTACAGACCAAGAGGTCTCAGGTTCAAATCCTGCCTCCAGCACTGCCACCACTGGGTTCCTGAGCAAAACTCTTAACCTTAAAGCTGCTCCAGGGAGCCTGTCGCTGTAGTCAGGAAATGGAAGTCGCTCTGGATAAGAGCGTCTCAGAAATGTGAGATAAAAGTAAATTCTGCCCTTTCTTCGTTTAGGTTGGACGTGGAAGTTCAAGAAGGCCAGACTCGCAATCTTTGTTTTAATTCAGTCCAAAGGTCTTTGATGGGTTTGAGATCAGGGCTCTTTGTGGGGCTTCGTGACCCTTTCTTTAGGTCTTTAGGTGCAACTGAGCCATGCTGTTACCTTCCCCAAACTGATCCCACGTAACTGGAGGCACAGAATTGTCCAAAATGTCTTGAGGTGCTTCAGCATCAAGATTTATCTTCACTGGAACTAAAGAGCCTAGTCCCAACCTATTATACCTCCCCCACCAAACATCTCCGCTGGTATCGTTCTCCTGGCTTCCACCAAAGCTTCAGATGCTTCATGCGGCGCAGACCAAGCTGCATTTCTGAAGCTCGTGCTGGTTTTTTGTTGTATTGCCCAACCTCTTCACCTCTTCAGTGCTCTGGCGTGGTCTAACTTTCTTTAAAGACCTCGTCATTCAGAGGAAGAATGACTGTTAAGACATGTTTCCAGGCACATTTTCCATTAGAAAAACCCCAGTTTAAATGAAAAAAATCCACATTTGGACATGTTTTATGAAGATTGTTGCTGTAACCACTAAACCCAGGCTGGAGATTAGCTCAGCAGTTCAGCTTTATAGAGATGGAAATAAACAGAATCCTAATGTTCCTTCAAAATGTTCACGTTCATGCCGACCCTCATACGCCGTCCTTCCATTTATTTCTGTTTCTCCATCTTGTTTTTCATCGTTCTGTCGTGCTCAGCAGCAGGGTGGTCGTGCAGCGTAGTGTATCTTTGCTCAGCGTCTCAGCGATGTAGTCTATTTCACCTTCTCTTCCTTTTGTTTTTGTCATTTCCTTGAACATCCCTTCATTTTCAGACTTACTTTCAGTCTCTCATTACTTTCAAAGTCCACAGAATCCAGCTCACTCTTTATACTGGCTTATCGGATGTCCATTTATCGTACAGTAATAAAATAAATATATATTTTTATACGTATTGGTGGGACATTTAGTTCCTTAAAGAACCTGCCAATGGTAGGTTCTTGGAAAGCAGACTCAGCTGAAATATTGTTCTTAAATAATACATAGTCGTCATCGTTGTTTAGTTGAGTTATTGTGTTATGTGTCACTTTTTTCCTCTAAACTAACAGACTTGTGACTGTAGTTTTTTTCCCGCTCTCACCAAGAAAAAAAAGGAAAGAGACCTTTTTAAAGGGACACATTTCTTTCCTGTGTTCGAGTAAAGCTTTCAGTCCCGCCGCTGG
This sequence comes from Hepsetus odoe, assembly GCA_017165825.1. NCBI lineage: Eukaryota > Metazoa > Chordata > Actinopteri > Characiformes > Hepsetidae > Hepsetus > Hepsetus odoe. The sequence continues at coordinate 20,095,996 of CM029386.1, forward strand.
CACCTCTCCATGCGTCTTTTGGTTTCGATCCAGGACTATTTTAGGGCCTGTGTTTCTTCAGAAGTTGCTGAAGATCTCCTGTTTCTTGCTCCAGTCCATAGGTGGCGCTCTTTTGTTGGCTCTTTTCGCTCTGACCCTCTGCTTGGCCTCGGCGGCTGTTGGGCTCAGACGAAGGCCGCTCTCCACAAACGGGTCAGACTTCGGCTGGTCCTTCGACTTCTGCTGGTCCCTGAGGGAGCTGTGGTGCTTAAGACGGTCTGAATCACATTTCTGTCAAAAAAACGAAACAAAAAGAGCCATTTTGTCCTCAGAGGTAACGATGGTGATGTTGCTGAATAACCGTGAATATAAACCAGCAAAACCCGGCGCGTCTTTAGAAGCTCACGAGTCTTTTTGATTTTTAATTCAAAACGTTTTCAGGAATTTTCCAGCCGGAAAGATGATTTGAATTCATGAAAAGACTTTTTGAGATGCGTGAATGAATGTAAATGGGACTTATCACACAATGAGCTGTTATTACTATGTAATTACAAAGTAACAAAGAGTAACAAAACAAAACAAAACTTCAAAGGATTCGTTAATTCATTAATAGAAGTCCAGTCGTGAAATGTAGGTCAAATACTGTGTCTCGATAATATTCCTGTACTAATGTATTTATTTTAATATGAAAAAGGCCTCAGTGAGTTGAATCTGCGTGTGTTAGAGCCGGATTGGAAAGCCGGCGGCACTTTTCTTATCGTGAAATGTTCGTTTTCTGGTCAAACATTAGCTCAAAAAGGTAAAAGGCCATTTGTGAAACTAATTATAGACACAGGAAGGAACAACTGGTTTGGATTTTTACCAGAAGACACATACGGACCACATCATTGGACATGTGTCACTTCATTTGAAGGACTTTTGACTCTTTTACTGAAGGAACCGCAATAACCTTGTTGTCAGTTGGCCAGCAGTTAAATACGTATGCGTTTTTAAACCTGAAAGAAACAACAGTAGTAAATCAATCCCACCAAACCAACCTTGTTGCCTGCGTCTGAGCTGCTGAGCTCTGTGCTCGTCTCCGATTGGGTGGAATAGGAGGAGGAGCTTCCGTAGTGCTTCAGATAGCCATTTTTGATTGGCCGATCCATCAGCGTGATGCTGATGATTGGCGGGGACCTCGGGGGGCCATCAGTGATTGGTGAAGGAGCAGCAGAGCTGTCTGTCATTGGGCGGTCTGACACTGGACTTTCAATGAGTGGTCCGTCCACACAGTCCTCTGTTTGAACCAGAAAATATGAACATTGGAAAGCCAATTAATGTCCCATTAATACTGGATTCCTTCAAATTAGGAATTAGATTATGCATATAATTTTAATAATTTGATTAAAATCCTACATTGGATAGATTTTTTTAAATGTAATTTATGATGATTTTGTTCCATTTTATTTCTCTTTTCCCTTCTAACCCTTAAACACACAACCCTCTGTCCCTGATCCCTGAGTGAGCGTGTCCCTGAGACACCTCAGGTGAAGGCCTGAACATTACAGAGAGGATCTGTGACGTGTGATCTTATCAGTGCCGCACCTTTAAGGTGTTCGGTGGTGGGTGTAATGCCCAGCCTCTTAAACAGCGCGTCTGTTTCGGGGTCCACCACCAGCAGCTGTGCGGTTCCTCCTCCTTCCCGAATGAACCGGACAACCTCGGAGTGTCTCTGACCCTCGACGCTCTGATTGTTCACCTGAAACACACACCCAGGTGTGGGTGAGGAAGTGTCCTGACACAGCCTGACCAGCAGGGGACGCAAAAGCGATGTTAATGTAGTATCACAGCTCCATCTTCCTACACTCCTTCTCACTGTCTGTCTCTCCATCTCTGTCTGTCTCTCTCGCTTTCTGTCGCTCTGTCTTCCTCTCTCTTTGTGTTTCTCGCTGTCCATGTCTGAATCTCCCTCTCTGTCTCTCACTGTGTTGTGTCTCTCTCTGTCTGTCTCTCCGTCTCCCTCTCTCTTTGTGTTTCTTTCTCTCTGTCCCTGTCTCTTAATCTCCCTCTTGGTCTCTCACTGTGTTTGTCTCGCTTTGTCTCTCTCAATCTCCCTCTCTGTCTGTCTCTTTTTCTCTCTGTCTCTCCCTCTCTTTGTGTTTCTTTTTTTCTGTCCCTCTCTATCTCTCTCTGTTTCTGTCTCTCCTCTCTCTCACTCTCTTTGTGTTTGTTTCGTTCTGTCCCTGTCTCTCCATCTCCCCCCTCTCCCTCTTTGTCCCCCCAGCACAACCCACAATGAAAAAGTGCTGCAATGAATTTCCATCCCTTTCTCTCTCAGATTGTTCTAATCATAATCCAGGTTAATCCCGCTTTTAATCTGCCGGCTGGATTACCTCCACCACTCTGTCTCCGGGCCGTAACCCCGCTCTCTCTGCGGGCGAGTCTGGATCCACTGAGCGGACAAACTGTCCCACGCGGCTCTTATCGCAGTGCAGGTTGAAGCCGTATCCGTTCTCGCCCATCGCCAAGCAGCACAGACGCGGCCGCAGGTCCAGCATCACCTCGTCCTCCTCCTCCTCCGCCACAGCATCCTCCTCCTCCTCCTCCACAGCATCGTCCTCCTCCGCCACAGCATCCTGCTCTTCGTCCTGCAGAGACAGATACGCCAGATCAAGGATCAAGAGGACTTTGACCAAAGCAGACCGTGTAAAGCAAAGTCATTTATTGAACACAAAACGTTTGCACACTTTGAACGGCATATTATTTACCCTCAAATGAAGCAAAAGCGAAATCGAAAGTGACTATTTGTCATCGTGAAACACAGCACACAGTCTCCCACAACCAAACGCATCCTCTGCTTTTAACCCACAAACACCGTACAGCAGTGGGCAGCCATATCCAGCACATGGTGAGCAGTGATGGGGACAGTACCTTGCTCAAAGACACCACAGAGCAACTTGTTGGTCTGGGATTCAAACTCACAACCTGGCACCTAGTCCCTAAACACTAGACCACCCTGCCTCAATCATTAGTCGATCATTTAAGTTGATCGTTAGTTTTTGACATATTTAAGGTTCAGTACATCCCAGCAGTCCTGCTATGAAACCACCTCATTTTACAAAGCATCTCTCAAAACATTTACTTATTCTTCTGTTAAAATCATGCAGAACAAACGCACATATATACCATCACTCCCTCGGCCTGTTTACCCTTTAAGCAGAGAGGAAGTGGCGAGAGTTTGATAACACGGGTTTTAAAGTCAGGCCCTTCTTCATTTGACTAAGCAAGTTTGCTTTCAGGGCAGAGCCCACAAGAGCTGTTTAACGCAGCACCCGAGTCACATGGCTCAGCGGGTCACAGTGGCTGCTTCCAGCCCAGTTAAAGATCAGCGTTCAGGAGAGATGTGAGACAAACATCACACTTCAGACTTTACCGGAGGATAAACCCAGACATGAACCCATGGCATTTCAGTCTATAAGACCTATAATGAAGTGCACTGTAATTAAATATTCAAAAAGCATATTTAACACACACACACACACACACACACACACACACACACACAGATAGATAATGTGTAAATCATGGTTCCTGAATATTAACTTACAGTGCACTATATATTTATAGCTGAATGAGGATGTCATTTTGGAGCACAAGGCAGGAAGAGTCTCTGGGAGGGTCTCAGGGATATCTGTGTGTGTTAGTGTGTGTGTGTGTGTGTCTCTTGGAATTTGCTGAAGAAAGTGAGTTACACCCACCCAGCAGAGGGAAAGGACATTCTGTAAGTCATGATGTCACTTCCCTTCCTCAAACAATGCAGGGATGGAAACTGTTTCTATCGGATGAGGCGCAAGCCCATGGTCATGGTTAGACACGCACACACACACACACACACACACACACACAAAACAGTCCACAAACAAACCCGATCACAAGATGAGAACAACCCCCCTCTTCCCTTCCCTCCCCACAAAAAAAAGCTAAAACCAACAAGATCAAGGTACACAGCTCTCTATGCACAACTTTCACACACACACACACTCATGGGGGAACAGTATCAGGGAGGTGTGTACCATGTCCTGAAGGAGCAAGAAAAAAAGAGTGTAAGCTAATCTCAGAGCGCTCCACAAATGAGCCACTCCGTCCGACGCACATGAAACACACACAGTGTCCCTCTTCCTGTCGCCTCTGGGGAAACGCTGAGAAATCAGACACTGCTTCACACTCCAGAAGCAGAAAGAAAGAGCGGACGGAGCAGAGAATCTGGAACCTATAACGAATAGGTCATCTTTTTTGGAGTTTTCGGTTCCTTTTTTAAAAATATATGGGTGAAAAATCCTGTTGACATAAGCATGCAGACCTTTATTCATGACATTGCTGTTCCTACGTCTATCAGTAGATCTTGAGACGCTTAAGTGGACTTAATAATGGGAAAGGCACAGACCTGAGGGAAAGATGAAAGCAGATACTAATCGAGCAATCCTGATGGAGAGTCTTGTGCTCACGATTTCAGGCAAAGGTTTAAGCAAAGTCCGATGCCAAGAAAGTACAGAGGAACGTGGTAGAGCATCTTTGCAGAGACCTAATGATAGTAGTGCACTGATGTTCTCCAACCCGGTGAGCTCGAATGATTCTGCAGAGGAAGCCTTTTTTTCTTGGAAAATCACACTGATTGGGACTAAAATGCTCAGGCCGCTTAGAAAAGAAGAATTTGGCTTTTTAACCAGGGGAAGAGAGAAAAACACAGATAAGGCAGGGAGGAAAAAACTGCAGGGTTCAGTTATTCCTGTCTGAGCTATTCTTTCACTTCACATGCAGCGTGCTGGAGCGCAGAGCCAAAACAACCAGAGCAAAACTGTGTGTCTGAATAAAAGAAGAACATCACTGGCGCCTGTTCACCAACAATCACACACACACACTGCAGCAGTGTGTACCTGTGGACGAGCGGCTGCTGCGCTGAGATCCACGTTGCAGTCGATGTCCGTGTGTGATGTCGATGGGGACGGCGGGACGACAGGAGGACTGGCGTCTGAGTGCAGTGTCACAGAGCTGGATAACACTGATGGAGAGATGGGGGGAGTCTGTGAAAGAGAGAGGGGGAACAAAATCAGGCAAAAATGAGCAACTCTTTATATCTTATATTTTCAAAATCTTATATTTTCTACTTGAAACTATTATATGACGTTCTGTTATAGAATATTCTGTCTTTCAGGGTTTTAAATAAACCCTGATAAAAGGGCCCTGATCGGATATCTGGTGTGGATTTTGGGGTGGGGCTGGGGGTTTGGGTGGGTTAACATTAGCAAGAAACGTGCAGGATGGGATATCGGAGAGAAATCAAGGCACCTGCTCCAGTCCTGCAACAGGAAACGGTGTCAGGATTAAGCAACTCAAAGCTCTATCGCCCCCTAGGCTTCCTGCAGGGAATTACAAAACGTCAGAAAGGATCATGTGACCGAGGCAGGAAGATGTACATACAGAAACAGCGTATGCTAACACGCGCCTGCAAATTAAAACCCAGAAACCCTAAAGCCTACATTCCTTTACCCTGTAACTCTAAACTTTTAATAAAAACCTGTAGGAAGGTCACACCCGTTCTTCCTCTCGGTCTCACTTTGCTCTCCGCAGGGAGGGGTGACACACACAATAGCTACAAGTTCAGTCTTAAGTTTCACCGCTGAAATAGGACAACACACACATCCCAGTCACGTCATAATACACTTTTAATTCACATTGTACTGCAAGACTGAATTAATGCACATTTACAGAAATAATCCCAGACTTCTGGATGCCAAAACAGCCTCTTCAGGCCCTGGGTTTAAAATTGGGCATGACGATTTAGGACAAGAATACTGAAGGCAAGAATGTGTGTGTGTTCATGAAACTTTGCATCATGAGGTTTAATAAGACGGGGCAGAAAAGAGGAAGCAGTGCAGGGCCGAACCATTGGGGGAAAAAAATCTTCATTTTTCAATTTTTCAAAACCCATGGTAAGCGATTCATTATGTTTACAGTTCTCCATTTAAAACGGGTCAATGCTGGACACACATGAAGGGTTTCGTTATCATTTCTCGCCGCATGGTTTGAAAATTGCTCTCCTCAGATTGCAATTCTGAAAGAAAACCACCAAAAAACGAACGATGAATTGTTCTGCGTTTCATCAGTGCAGCCAAATATAGAAAATATGGTCGGGAAGTATCAACACAGATGATTAAACTAAACATGCAGACGGTCCGTGTTCTTAGAAAAGCTTATGTTGATAAAATATAGAACAATACTGATCACACTGCTGAGCTCTGCAGCACCAGATCCTTCTTCCCTGCATCATTAAATCCACAAGTCTTGCTGATTTTGGAGGAGGGATGTACACTCGGGCTAATTTTGGAACCTGAATCAGTGAACGGATGTCCTGTTGCTCCTGAGGAAGTTAGCAAAAAGAGCAGGGCTCGATATCAACACATCAAACAAAAGCTAACTGGTGCAGTGGGACTACCTGGCTAAAGCAGCCGCGCAAAGAAAACTTAAGAACGAACATTTAAAAACACGTTTCGTGGGTTAATGTGGCAGCAGGACTGGCTATATGAACACGCGAAGGTACAGAAAGTATATTGGCCGAAAGGCTGGGGACCACTCCACTCCACTCCACTCCATCTTCCTTCTTCTCGCACTTTCAGGGCGTTCAAAAAGGAAACGTGAAGGCTCTATTGTGTTAAAATCACATGATAACATGTTAAAATCAGGCCTTGATTCTGCTGTCAACCCCAATAACATATGCATAATGTACTTACAACCAACTCTTTCTCCCAATGAACTGGTCCATTATAAGAAATGGAAATACCAGTAAAAAATCAGTAACGTGACCTGAATACCGAAGAACCTGGTGGGATATCCCTTAATATCATGGTCCTTCTAGCAGCTTTCTCAGGACGTGATGAGAATATCATCACGGGGGGAGGGGGCACCAGAGAGTGAGCACAATCTTGCTCTCTTGGACTCCAGGCAATGGAGAGCTGTGGCATCACTGGGTACTGAATTTTGAACCTTCTTCCGTTTCGGACAGAGATGATGGTGTGAGTGTGTGTGAGGTTGCATTTATCTGTCGGCGTGTGTTTTGCCATTATGACGTCACCCGAAGATGTTCAGAGCCTTTATTTATTGTACAAGTGAAGAGTGAAGTTCAGTCACTAGCCTCGGCTTGTTGTTTGCCATTAAAACACTAACGCACTGCCGCATCGACACTGTGACACACTTCATATAGGGGCCGTGGGGGACAGAGCATTGTTGGATGCAGAAAAATGAACTTGCTAACCTAAAAGGAGCATTTTTACAACTGCATGTTACACAGTCAGGGATATTTCTGGGCATAGGCAGCCTAGATTGAAGTGGCACTGATAGAGCAAAACCTCTGATCATGACTGGAGAACGGACTCGAGGTCGGGGGGTCCCTAAGAAAGAAATACAAGTGAAACATTAGAACACACCAGAGGTGATAGGCTTTCTTTCTTTTATAATATTTGATGCTTAAATAATAAATGTATTCATGCATTTCAGAACTAGAGAATCCTCAGATCAGGGCAGTGATGTCTCTCATTGTCAGTCCAGTCTCTGTTCCTGAGCAGTTCTCCAGATCTTCCTGAAGGACAGTGTTGTTGTCTCTCATGTTCAGTCCAGTCTCTGTACCTGAGCAGTTTGATAGTTCTGTGTTGGTTAATCCACACAGTGATCTACGTCTGAACCTTCAAGCAGAACAAAGCGTCTAACTAAGACATGAAGCAGTGAAGAAACAGGTGCAGATGATTCCAGACGATCAGGTTATTTATTTACTGGTAATGCTGAATACTGAGTGGTTGGAACCCCTTTATATAGAACCTTGTAGTTTTAGGCACTTTGCAGCCTGGAGCACTAAAACATTTGTTCCCATTTCTTCAGCTGAATATGCCAAAGATAAGTCAGGAATAAAACAATATTTTTTCCATGACAAAATATAAGGAAATAAGATTTACTTTGAACACATATTTAAGAGACATTAAAAATGCAGATTTTTTACTCCATGTTACAGTTTTACAGTGAATCCTTTGGCAAACAACTTTGTTTTTATAAATATTCACTTCGTATGCATGCGCATATTTGTGATTGAAAAGCTTTAATTTTACTTCAGGCAAATGAGATTTGCAAATACAAAGCCATGTGCGTTAATGAGCTCCTGCTGGTGTTGGTTTCCTCTCTCTCGTACCCCTTTTCCACTACACTGGTGCCAGGTGCTCGGCCAGGGAACCAGCCAGAACCGACCGAGAACCGGCCCGCATTTACACTAGACAGGAGCTCGGCAGGAGCTGCATGATAATATGTCACAGGCCACGCCCACTAAACAGAAACAAACTTGGCCGAACTCAGTTTGTGTTGCTGGTTATTCTGCAGATTTTGAGGATTTATTTCAGTATCCAAAGGCAGCTTATTCAGCGTGTCATTACCGTTGAAAGAGATCGACATAGACAATGATTACATGCAAGACGAAATCACGAAATTAGTTCTTCCCTTATTTCCTCACACTTTCTTCTTTCTCAGTGCACTTTCCAATTTTTGCTGAATCTCTGTGGACATCAATATTGCTAAAAGAGATTTAATTTCTTCCACGCTCCGCGTTATCGGACTTTGGCTCTCCGCTGTTTTCTCTTCTAAAGCTACCTATCACTCCGCCCACCGCCCGTGACGTCACGGGTTCTCGCTACTAGACCAGCTCAGATTAGGGGCTGGTTCGGTGCTTGTTTTAGGGCACCGGCACCAGTTTTTTTTCTGTGGAAAAGCGCGCCCTGGTTCCAAAATTGGGAACCAGCACGGAAACCAGAGCAGTGGAAAAGGGGCATCGGTGATGCACACAAAAGAAATTTGAGAGCGCCCCCTTGTGGAGAACGTTCATACTGCTGGGCAAGGCTTCATAATGATTCAGTTTATCGTTCAAACCGAGAGGTAACCACAACGCCAGGTCACGGAGAACATAAACTTTCAATTTTGCACCTTATGACTATTGTACTCATCTATTTTCTGACTTTCTGAGGATTCATGGGAACCCTGTGCATGAGCACGTCCTCATATTTGGGTACAAGTTTTTGCTATTGTGTCTGGCTTATCATCATCCAGATTACATAAACAATCTGTCCCATTGTTTCAGTGGTGAACCGATGTAAACACACTCTTCTGCAGCGTGTACGATTGTTCAACAGTCAATTCTCTTCTAAAAATGAATAAAAAAGCTGAAATGGCTTCTTTCTACTGAAGGAAATGTCGCTTTCTGTCTCACTCTGAGTCGTTTGGAATGAGCTCAAAAAAGGGTCCCCGATTCTTGTCCAGCAGCTCTGATTGGGCGATCTCTTCCTTAAACACTCCAGCTAAAACTCCAGTTAACAGGTGAATGGAATGGGGCATGTTTGAGAAGCAGAATGACCAAACTGGGCATCAAACGGCCAATCAGAATCACAGTTGTTCATCCCTTTTCTCAACAATGGCATTTGGGACAAGGCCTCTCTGCAGGGTGGGGCTTCTCTTCCCAGATTTCCTGCCATACACTTCACTCTGCTGACTCAATTATACAGCAAAGCTGCCGGAGCACCCGGCAACAGCATCAAATGTCCACTTTATTAGAAACACCTACCACACAGGTGCACGTATAGTTTAAATGTAAGTGCTAAGGGACAACTGCAGACCTGTTATAGTGCTCGGTTATTACAAATATACATCTTCAGAATGTAGTGTTTGGTTGTGCCTGCCCTAAAAGTGACATGATTTTTGGTCGTATTGAGCAGCACACATGCACATTTAGTGTAAGTAGGAGTGGGAATGTGTAGGAGAGGTTTTATCTGATGTGTTAAAGACCTTGGTAAAGAAGATAATGCGCTCTGGCAGATATTTTCAGGGAATTTGCTAACCCTGTGTTAACCTGCTTCTCCCCTGGTGGCTTCTTCCTGCCAAAGTCCTTATCCTGCTTTAGGTCACAGACTGACTTACAGCAGCTTTTCCATGTCTGAGAACATGCGATGTATGTCATTGTGAAACAGCACAGCACACAGTCAAACGCAACAAAATGCAGCCTCTGCAGTTAACCCACAGACCGTGCAGCAGGGGGCAGCTATATGCAGTGCCCGGGGAGCAGTGAAATGGATGGTACCTTGCTCAAGGGTACCTCAGTGCAACCTACTGGTCTGGGATTTGAACCCACGACCTTTCAATCCTGGGGCCTGGTCCCTAATCGCTGCCATAGATTCGTGGGAACGTCTTCAGTACCTTTACTGCATCCACTACATGCACCCTGTCAAGTTTTTCTACGATACACGATTAAGAAAATGTACAAAAATGCTACTTTTCTGGAGGAAAGCAAATCTATTGCAGCTTTAAAACAGTGGTAAGGTTCACGGCAAGGCTTTGAGACCATTCTGGCATCGTTTGGTCTGGTGGCGTATTTACACTTTTTGTACCAGTTTGTATCTCTTTTCTGTCCGTGTACACCATCAAGACCAGACCACGCCAACCAGATATACATGTACAAACACCCTAGGCTTGATGTGCCGTACACTAGAACTAGAGTCTTTCAGTAACCAAACACAGACATGGCAGACATTTGCTTGTGTTTGTCTGGCCTTCAAGCATGCATGCGAACACACACACACACACACACACACACACACACACACACACACACACACACACACACAATCTTCAGGAATAGTTCTCCAGGTTTCTTGAAGGACGTTCCAACGCTCTTCTTGATCCCACACCCCTTCTGTTTCTGAAAATGGTCAGGAACTGGACTGAAAATGAGAGCCAAAAACTTTGTATTTCAGGAAGCCTGGAGAACTGTTCCTCAACAATACACTGATAAATAGAAGTCTGACAGCAAAATTTGTAGAAATGAGGGGCTCAAGACCTTTGCACAGCGGGGTGTATGGGTGTAAATGCCCTTCATGGCTTTGTGTGATCACCATGCAAAAATAAGATGGGACATTAAAGGTATAAATTATACCTTTAAACCTGCAGCTGAGGTATAATTTAACACCTAATTATGTTTTTATGAGAAAAGGGTGGATTTCTACCTTTTCATAACTTAGTCTTTTAGAGCCAGAGTCAGTCCACCTTAAAACATGTAGCGCAAGACAATATGGCGGAGATGTTCTTTAACCAAAAGTACTGAAGGTGTACTGGGGAAATTGACAACCCCAGTGACTGTTTCAGTACCTTCTTCAGAGATTCTGCTCACAGAGAGAGTGAGGAACTTCTTGGACTCCCAGTTAAACAATGCTGTGGCATCGCCAGGGATCTGAGGATGGGGCCACATGACTATGCAACTATAAAGGTCAGCTAAGCTGGAGAAATAAATAGCGATGCTATCTGACGTACCGTGAGTTACACGGTAGTCATCATGTCCTGCTTCCATGGTGGCGAGTGTGCATCATCATGCTGGATGTGAATAAATATCATGCGTTTAAAAGGTACCCATTTATCAGATCCTTTAGCACTGAGGACAGGCACACGACGACGTTCAGAACCCTCTAGAAATCACTGGATGAGGTCGTTGAATGTTTTAGGTATATAAACACACCTTTTTACCAAATCCCTTCTGTCCTTGTGCCTGACTGCTTGGTCCCTGACGCCTGCACACCATCTAAGATAATCCTATCATCTTGTTTAGCACGACAACCTGCTGTGGCTCAGAGGTTTTGGTAGAATCACACAGCAAGCACATCACCATCTGCTAACAAATGAGCTTGGCCTGCTTCTGCTGCCTGACTGCAGGGCGATCAAGGTAAACCTGCTTAACACCAATGCAAATAGAAATCCTGCTGAAAGAGACAGTGAAACAGGTCAGAACTCAAGGGCCTGTCCTCGTCAGTTTGAACATTTTCCCCTCATAAGTCCGCATAGCAGTGCTGATCATTTCTACAGAATCATTTCCTAACCCCTCTTTATCGCTATTAAATTAGCGCGTTTTTTTTCTGTGCATTTTAGACGGCTGTAATATAAGATCTCTGCACTGATTGGCCGCTCAAGACAAAAAAAATCTGTATGGGTTCTTACGAAGCCCGCCGACATTAATTTCCTTCTCAGCTGTCAAGAACAGCAAAATGTTTAATGTCTCCAGGAAAGACACTCCATCACTTCAAAGGCAGTGGGTGTGAATTTGTTGTCACTGATTGGACCACCATATGAAAATGTGCCCATGATCGTGACATCACCATGATGAAATCAAAACAGAAAGCAAAACAAGAGCATGACTGCTGTTGGTAGTGAATAGGGCTGTTGGGTGTCTTACCTTGTTGCCGTTCATGATGAAGGCTATTTTGTCCATCTCCGTGGCCCTGATGGCCATTTTGTATCTGTCCAAGCTGCCCTTGCTGAAGGGGGGGGTGATGGAGTCCCGTGGGGAGGGGCAGAGTGAGACTAGGGGTGAGGACGAACAGGACGTCCTGGGGGAGGAGGTGAGGGAGTAGGCTCGAGGGGAGAGACAACCCATCTCCACTGCCATTTCTTCGGTGCAGGACAAGCCGCGGAAGTGCAGGAACTCGTCCGTCTCCCGGTCCACCACCAGCAGCCTGGTGCGGTGCTCCACGGTCATGATCTTCTCAACTACCTGAAAACGAGGTATCAAGGAGTCATAATTTGGCCAAAAAATAAATAAAAGTAAGCAAGAGATGGTGTCAGTAATGGAAGTTCAGTAATCTCTAACAGACTGGTTTCTGACACTGTTCCTGCTACTACGGTTCCTTAAGTGCATCAGCCTGAACGTGTTTGCACTGTTGTCTGTTTTCACAGATCACGTCAAGAAAAACACTTTGATGAACATGATGCTGAAGCTCAGTGCACTCAGAAGATGAGGATTTTATAATAAGATCAATTTTCATCCACATTTAATCAACTAAGACATATCTGACTTCCAAATGTTGCTTCTTCAGAACTGGAGTTATAAAAAGCGTAGCTGCTTACAAAAACTAAAAGTCTGCAGAAATCCTTCAAGAAGGTGGAGCAGACTTGTGGACGTGGTTTAGGACACATTACTCTGAGCTGGTAAAACGTAGACAAAACCAGAGTTGGTATTCATAGAGCAGGTCTAGATGCTTGTTGTCACTGAAGTCTGCTCCACCTTATTGAAGAGCGGGATGATGTTTGAGGGGCTTGAGGGATTTTGGGCAGCCATTGACTTCTAATTTTGGAAGTCTGTGGAAGTTTTAGAAGTTTGGGGTATGTGTTTACAGAATAGATTCTGTTGTGCAGTGAAAGTGAAAGTGACTACCCCAAACAGTGATAGGGACGGTACCTTGCTCAAGCGTACCTCAGGGCAACCTACTGGTGAGGGAATCGAACCCACAATCATCAGATCCGGGGCAACTCTCTCACCACTAGGTCACCTGCTTTGTTCAACTAAAGAACCTAATGTGGACTCCATACTTTCCCCAAACGATTCCTTCGTTTTAAACCCTTGCATGTATTTTTGTTACTTAATTGAACTAGAAAACACGCCTTCACAAGAGCTTAATGTGTCTGAAAAGCTTTAGCTGGCGGCATGGCTGGAACGAAGTCAATTTGACTAAGAAGTGTACCCTTGTCCAATAATCTAAAAACTTTGATCCCACATTGGCTCTTTCATAGAAGCTGTTAATCTGAACATTGTCAACTGACAGTACGGTACTGTGACCCAACACCCATTAAAGGGCTGGAGGTTGATCCTTACCTGTGCCCAGTGAGCAAAAGCAGGCAAACAGGTTTCTTGGAAAAACGACAGCAGTTTGTTGTTTGTATTGTAGTCGTAGTCGTGCCATTACCCATAAAATAAACAACAGTATGTTGTATAGCTAAACAGTAACAGCCACAATGAAACCGACTATACAGGCTTTGCGTTTGAAGTGAAAGTGACCATTCTCCTCATTGTGAAACTCAGCACAGCACAGCACACAGTGAGACAAAGTGAAATTACACCTCTGCATTTTGCCCATGCACACACATGGGGGCAGCTAATGAAAGTGCCCAGGGAGCAGTGATGGGGACGGTACCTTGCTCAAGGGCACCTCAGGGTAACCTACTGGTCTGGGATTTGAACTCATGACCTTCTGATCCTGGGAACCGCTTCCTTTTATCCATTTTTGAAATCACAGCAAGGCATTTCTTCAATGTTTTTGAACCTCAAACTTCACCCGATCAGCCAATTTTGACTTTCTTGTTTATTTATTGAGAAATATGATCCAGTATAATACATATTCGAGTGGCAAAAGTATGTGAACTTCTAGGATCAGCTTTTTATTTGAAGGTGAAATCAAAGTCAGTCGTTTTTAATCAATGGGATGCCAATCAGGTGTGAGTGGATGCTCTTTTTTTAAGAGCAGCAAGCTCTCAAAGTGTTATTTTCATAAAACTGCTGAGGTGTACCATACCACACACCAAGATGAGCTTCAGGAACAGAGTTGTTGATGCTCACCAGGCTGTAAAAGGTTACAAAAGTTCCACAGACTGGAGCAAATAACCGAAAAACTGCCATGAGGAGACACCTGAACAACTGCTTGCAAAACAGTGAAACTTGGTGGTGGCAGTATCATGGTTTGGGGTCTGTTTCGATAGATCTGGGACAGGACAGCTTGCAATCATTAATGGAATAATGAATTCTGAATTACACCAGTGAAAGGAAACTAAAGTTTGTAACCAGAATCAGAAGAAAAAGCAGGTCATGCAGCAAGACAACGACCCAGAACATACATGTTGTTCTAGATTCAAGGTTCTAGGAAGAACCTGAAGCAAACAGTTCATGTGAGGGAATCCACCAACCTGAAAATAAGGCTCACACACTTTTGCTGCTCACAGGTACGTACTTAGATTCAGGAATTCTTCTTCTTCTTTCAGCTGCTTCTGTTAGGTGTCACCACAGCAGGTCATCTGTCTCCATTTCTTCTTGTCCTCTGCATCTTCCTCTTTCATACTGATCCCCAGGATGTCCTCTCTCACCGCATCCATAAACCACCTCTTTGTTCTTCTTTTTTTCCTCTTTCTTGGCAGCTCCATCCTCAACATCCTCCTCCTGATATACTCTGCGTCTCTCCTCTGGACATCTCTCAGACTTTGTCTCTGCATCTTTAACTCTGACACCTCCAGCTCTCCCGCCTGTATTTTCATCTGTGCCAGCATCTCCAACCCGTATAACAAATCTGGTCTCCCTACCATCCCGTAAACCTTCCCTTTCACTCTCGCTGGTACCCATCTGTCACAGATCACTCCAGCCACTCTTCTCCATTCCAACCTGCCTGCACTTGCTTCTTCACCTCTTTTCCACGCTCGCTGTTATTCTGAACTGCTGACCCGACGCTCATGCCTGAATGCAATCAAATCCTCACAACAATGTTCCAACACTAAAGCCTATCCAGAGGGTAGATGCCGTTACATCACTGATTGTTCATAATGCACCTTTCAGGAGGAGCTTGCCACGATTTTTTTCAAAAGGTAGTAGATGGAAGCAGGCATCTGAAGAGCCTCTTAAAGCTCCCTCACACAAAGGATCAAAGGATCCTGAAAACACATTACAGACATTCGACGACAGTTTTGAAAAGCCTGAAAATTTATTTTTAAATCCTGTAATTTGTAAGTCATGGAAGTCACCTGTTGGTGTGTGTCCTTCTCTACGTTTTCTCCATTGACCTCCACCACTCGGTCACCAGAGCGGAGTCCGGCCAGGTCAGCAGGTGAACCGGGCTCGATCTTGCGGATAAACTGAGCGCCGCGGTGTCGCTCGCCATGCAGGTGGAACCCGTAACCACAGTCACCTTTGGTCAAATAGCAAAGGCGCGGTTGAAGGCCTCTCTCCAACATCTCCCGCTCAAGACTGTAAGCCATGTCTGCCATGAAGGGACGAAGAAGCAGCTGGATGATCTTCAGAGACAAAAAAAAAAAACAAAAAAAAAAAACGTGGACGCTGGAAACCTAGAACGTGGTAGCTTTCTGGGCTAATGCTCCTTTGATCTTCACATGTCGGCTTTGATCAAGGTTTAAAATGTTACAAAAAGGTTCAAAAATCAACGCAGCACCGACTTCAGGCCGAAACATTGGCTTTACATGGTGTGTATCCCACAATGGAACTGAAGAGCATTTTTGGCGGGAAAAACGATCAGATTGATCAATGGCACCAAAAGTCATCTAATCAGAGATATCCATGCTGCGTGTTTAGTCATTCGGACGCTGATTTATGGTTATTGGTGGGGAAAGGTGAACGTTCCAGGTTTGGAACTTTAGAATGAAAAACAAACAAACAAAGTTACATCACTACTCATAAAAGCCATTTATGAGAAGAAAAAAAAAAACATTAAAAAAAGCAGCCAGATTCCATTACATTGAAAAAAAGTGTCAAAAACACTGACATCAGTGATGCTGAGAAAAGAAAAGAGGAGAAAAGAAATCAGTAAAAATCCAAGACGAAAGCAGCAATGGAGCAGCGAGTCCAGGTGCCTTTTGGAGACTGAGGGAAAGATCAGCAGCAGTAAAGGAGGGAACATGAAACTCAACCCTGTAGACAGTGAGAGAAAGAGAGAGGGAGGGAGGGAGAGAGGGAGGAGGATGATTGGTTGGAGATCTGTTCCAGGATAAGACAGTCAAACATCCAGCAGGAACTTTTCCTCTTTCCACTGCTGCATCCTCCTCTCTGAAGAATGAAAGAGGAAAAAAGAGAAGACGCTAGGAACGGTTTAAAACGTTCTACTAAGGCGTTCGTTTCTTTTTTTCTTTGCTACTTTTCACTCGGTCCATCATGGGTCGGGTGTAAAAAGCTTATTGGTTTATTTAGGCGTGAGAGGAGTCTGTTCCAGGATCAGTTAAGGGTCTTCCTTCCCCATCCACAGTAGACGTGTGTGTGTGATTAGACTTTTTTTGCTGTAGATGTGCTGCCCTCTAGTGAAAACTGCACTAGATCATCCTGTATGTGGTGCAGGACATGTCCTACAGCCACTCCTGGGGACACAGAGGCCAGTCCCACAATGCAATGGTGCACTAAAACAATACTAATACTAAAGTGACTCTCAGTATTAAGACCACACATGAACCACAACGAAATGCTTCTCTTTATTTAACCCAACACACGTTGAAGCAGTGGGCAGCTATATCCAGCACCCAGGGAGCGGTGATGGGGACGGTACCTTGTTCAAGGATACCTCAGGGTAACCTACTGGTGTGGTTTCCCACAACCTTCTGAGCCTGGGATCCTTAAAAACCAGACCACCGCTGTGCTGCGGTTCATCTGCTGTTCTGTCAATCCATGGCAACTGCGGTACCGTCCTTCACCACCTTCAGCATGGCATCCATAGCGCAGCTTGAAAGCATCAGACTGACACATGACAAAGGTGAATAAAGAAGTATTGTATTTGTTCCTGCAGAACCCAGTAAATAACAGTGATTAAAATACAGAACAGATTCATGTACATTTATATTCCATATAAAAATAAGAAAACAGAGTTGGGAAACAGTAAAACTGCACAATACAGTCTGTTAATCGTCATGGTGAAACTGGTCTGGTATTGCAGAAGGCTGCAAATGAGTCTCTGACCAATCAGGATTGAAAAAGATAGCCAATCAGCTCTCAGTCAGCGTTACTGGATGTTTTAACGAATTGAGGGATTCCTTAAATCTGAGTCACTTTTTAACCCTTAAAGATGGATGTGTTGAGATGTCCCATGAAATCCTGAATGAAACTTCTGCCACATTGAATCCTTATCAATGACTAATGTTTGGACCTTAGGTTAGCTTATGGACGGTCAACACTTAGGAACCCTAGTTGTCCGTTTGGGACGAGAGGACCCAGGTGGAGCAGACTCTTCCTTAATTTTCCCTTTAGGGGGCACTCTCTTCCCCGTCCTCACCTGATCAGCCAGGGTGACAGACTGCGCCTTCTTTCCTCCATCTTTGGAAGCAGAAGCTGAAGAAACAGCAGTCGGTTCATCTTCAGGCTCTTTTGTCTCCAAAGACATTGTTTTGATACTTCTCCGTTGGGAACGAGCTGGTGAAAGAGGAACGCCGACAGGTTCTTCCTTGATTTGTGTGGTCAGAATCTCCGGTTTAATCTTGGGGGTCGTAGGTGGGTCAACCGGCTTCCTAGGCAACAGCGGAGAGCCAGGTTTGGGCCTTTTATTGGGTGAGGAGAGATGAGCTGAGGGGCAGGTGTGCTTGTTGAGACAGGTAGAGCACAAAGGTCCAACAGGTAAACACACCTGCTGCCCAAAGCCCACCAGCAGCAGGTTTATTTCATGCCACAGATCTCTAAAGCAAGGAGAAAAGAACAGGAAGTTACTGCATAGAACAGTGTGAAAGAATGGTGTAGATTATCTCCCAGGCTTTTTTCCCCCATTTTGTGTGTGTGTGCGCGTGTCCAACCTGGCAACAGTTGCTATGAAACAGGCACTAGTAAGGAAAAAGATCAGCAGATAAAAACACCCCTCCACCCTGACAAACTGTTCTATGTCAAAGGTGGGATTTAAATTTTCTCTCAATGCACAGCCCTATGAAATGTCATGAAGTCACATTTGCATGACTGTGCAGAAGGACAGATATAGACGGTGGAGTCTCATTACAACTTAGTGTCATATTAAGGGATGTTCTTTGTTGTAATGGAACCTGAGGAACCTGAGGAACATGTGGACCGAGCATATGTTGGGTCAATAAATGAAACTGTTACATTATGACACAAACATTTTTAACAATATCTGTTTATTTTTTTGGAATCAATGTCACAGTTCTGCTGTTACCTTGGTAACCAATCCTCCAGCGCCCGTCTAGTCTCCTCCGGGTTCTTGGTTTTGATGCGAGTCCATCCGAGTCTGTTACTAATACGATGGACGTGTGTGTCCACTCCTACACACACACACACACACACACACACCCCCCATTTTGGCCATGCTTTTTACAGCTATGTAAACTGTGAGATCCTGAGCAGTTTGAGAACTGTATAGAAAAAAGCCCAGTTTACTGAATATTAAACTGATCAATTTTAATAAAAGCTACTGTTACCAATTCAATCACCTATAGATCAATACGTTTTCAGAACTCATCTCTTCCTGCTCACCGATGCCGGAGACCTGCTTCCAGGCTATAGCCATGGCGAGGTGGGCCATCTTGGGGCCAACGCCGGGGAGGCGCACCAAACCTTGCACTGTGTTGGGGATGTCTCCGCCGAACTCCCGTTGAATCATCTCCGTCGCTTGTTTAATGTACTTCACCTTCGTCTGTGTTTCAGAGGCAGAAAAGTGGAGAGGTGTAAAGTCCAAGACCCACTGAAGAGCTAGGGAAAGTGAAAGTGACTATTCGTCATTGTGAGTACACACAGCACAGCACACGGTGAACCAGAACGAAATTGGATCTTTGCATTTAACCCATGCACACACCGTGCAGCAGGGGGCAGCTATGAATGCGCCCGGAGAGCAGAGACGGGGACAGTACCTTGCTCAAGGGTACCTCAGGGCAACCTTAAAATTAATTTTGAACATTTTTAAATGTAATGGTGTTCTGGGTGTCCGGACATGTCTGTGTGCATTTCTGTGCTCATGTGTGTTTAACATTACCTTCCAGAAGCCCACAGGGTAGATCAGTCTGCCCAGGGTGCCATCTGTGGTTTTAAGGATGGTGTCCACGCTGAGGCCGTGTGTGCGCAGGCGCTGCATCGCCGCCGCGGTAACCTGGTCCTTCGTCTGACTGGAGAGCATCAGAGACACCAAGATCTGATAGCGCATCATCTGAGAGAGAGAGAGAGAGAGAGATAATGAACTTTTCTATTTTGCGATTTCATTTTGATTTTTGTGAGATTTTCAAATAAGTCACTGCAGACAAAATGCATCACTAGATTAGTGGAAACCCAGGACACTCAGAAAAGTGACCTGTGACATCACACTAGCAACAGGGTCAGGAGCTCAGGTTACATTAGGGCGGGTCACCTCGGGTGGAGCTTGCGGGTCGTAGCATTTCTCCGCCCCCATGTAGTCCACAGGTGCGTCCCGCCCACTCCTCATCTCCCTGATGAAGGACAGCTGTGTCCTCCAATCAGGCGGCTCCCAGCGCTCCTTTTTAACCACTGGCTCCTTGTCCTCCTCATATTCCACCTTGACATGACCCCTCCTTGGCCATTTTGAAGGGGTGGCGGCTTCCCTCTGCTCTTCCTGAAGTCCTGCATAAAAAAAAGAAAAAAAGGACACAAATCAAAATCTACTTTAGACATAGGACAGTATACTGCACCACAGGAAGCAAATTAAACCCAAATCACACATAGACTGGATCCAACACATTTACATAACCTACATCGGTTTAGCCCCGCCCATCCACACTGAAGTTGTAAGGAGTGTTTCAGCCTGCACTGCTTTTTGAAGGAGGCACATTCCAAGCAATCAGAACTGAGCTCATGTGTCTAAAAGAGAAGTGATTCAAACTGCCTGCTTGAAAATGTTGACTTAGAGGAACATTAATAAGAAGAATATTTTATTTAAATACCATCTTTAAGCAATTTCAGCAATAACATTTTTCTGATTTTGATCTTTCATACATCTGAATGCAGCTGAAAACATCTGAAAGTGCAAATATATAATAAAAGGGATCCAACAGAATAAAGGACAGGAACAAAAAAACCATAGTTACACAATGCAGTGGGGAGAGGACATGCACTGCACACTGACATCTAGTTTGAAGTTTGCATTTTATATTAAACTCATCTGCAGCAGTTTGCCCACCTGTAGATGACTTTATAGGGGGAGAGCCCTCAGACTTCACTTGCACCCCATCGCTCTCCTGCTGAACTCCTTTAACTCTGTCTCTCAGTCTGAGGATCCCTCCCTCCTTCAGTGCACAGCTGCCTCCTCCTGGATCATCCGTAATCAGGGCTTTACTGAAATACTGAGAGCTCATTTTCACACGTGACCTAATCGTACGAGCCGATGGAAACATGAGCGAAACTCTACATTACAGCAAACCATGTTTTTAGCAGACACACATGACTTTCGTGGCGTTGAATCCTTTTGTAGTTTTTCTGGGGCAGCCGCTCAAAGGCTGTGAACGGGCAGCCGCGCGCGAAAAAACTCCATTTCCCATGAAGCCCCATTGTTTTTAAAGGAAGTGCATGCGGGTTCGTTCACCATGGTTTCCGGCTGGGGCTGGTTTTTATTAGAAAAGGGGGCCAGTTTAGTTTTTTTCTGTTAAAAAAGGTGCCAAAACCCCCATTAATGCATAAACAATCCGCTGTTTATGCCCCACAGGAGTCCTCGGCGCTCCGGAGAGACCTTGCTGATAAAACAGCACTGCGGTAAGAGCACCGCCGCGGAGCCGGGCGGGCGGGCGGCTTGTTTGGGTTTGTTTGTTTACTGTTGATCCTGAACTGCTGTTTGAGGCTGTTTTATTCGAGGACATGTTTGGTGTCAGTGTTATTAAACAACAATTTCTGCCCAGAAATGAATGTTTCTGTCTGTCTATATATCTAACTCTGTCTTTCTAGATGCCTCTACCTGTCTGTCTGCCTGTCTTTCTAGATGCCTTTCTACCTGTCTGTCTGCCTGTCTTTCTAGATGTCTTTCTACCTGTCTGTCTGCCTGTCTTTCTAGATGTCTTTCTACCTGTCTGTCTGCCTGTCTTTCTGTCGGTCTGTCTTTCTGTCTGTCTGTCTATATATCTAACTCTGTCTTTCTAGATGTCTTTCTGCCTGTCTGTCTTTCTGCCCGTCTGTCGGTCTGTCTACCTCTGTCTGTCTATATATCTGTTGGTCTTTCTAAATGTCTATCTACCTGTCTGTGTGAAGAGACAAATGAATGTCTCTGTCTGTTGCTGTCTGTCTTTATGTCTAACTGTCTTTCTAAATGTCTTTCTGTCTGCCTGTCTGTCTTTCTAAATGTCTGTCTGCCTGTCTGTCTTTCTAAATGTCTGTCTGCCTGCCTGTCTGTCAGCCTGTCTTTCTAAATGTCTTTCTGCCTGCCTGTCTGTCAGCCTGTCTTTCTAAATGTCTTTCTGCCTGTCTGTGTGAAGAGACAAATGAATGTCTCTGTCTGTTGCTGTCTGTCTCTGTCTGTCTTTATGTCTAACTGTCTTTCTAAATGTCTTTCTACCTACCTGTCTGTCAGCCTGTCTTTCTAAATGTCTTTCTGCCTGCCTGTCTGTCTGTCGGTCTGTCTTTCTAAATGTCTTTCTGCCTGTCTGTCTGTCGGCCTGTCTTTCTAAATGTCTTTCTGCCTGTCTGTCTGTCGGCCTGTCTTTCTAAATGTCTTTCTGCCTGTCTGTCTCAGCCTGTCTTTCGCTCTGCTTTCCTGCCTGTCTGTCTTTCTCTCTCTCTCTCTCTCTCTCTCTCTCTGTCTCTCTTTCTGTCTGTCTGTCTCTGTGTCTCTGCCTGTCTGTCTAGCCAGGCCTGTCTTTCTAAATGTCCTCTCTGCCCTGTCTGTCTGTCAGCCTGTCTTCCTAAATGTCATCTCTCTGCCTGTCTGTCTATCTATCTGTCTGTCTGTCTGTCTCTCTCTGCCTGTCTGTCTATCTGCCTGTCTCTCGTGTCTCTCTGCCTGTCTGTCATCAGCCTGTCTTTCCTGTCTCTCTCTCCCTGGCTGTCTGTCAGTCTGTCTCTCTGTCTCTCTGCCTGTCTGTCTGTCGGCCTGTCTTTCTAAATGTCTCTCTGCCTGTCTGTGCATAACTGTCGTCTCTCTGCCTGTCTGTCTGTCTTTCTAAATGTCTCTCTGCCTGTCCGTCTTTCTGCCTGCCTGTCTGTCGGTCTGTCTTTCTAAATGTCTTTCTGCCTGCCTGTCGGTCTACCTCTGTCTGTCCATATATCATCTGTCTGTCTTTTTAATGTCTATCTACCTGTCCGTGTGAAGAGACAAATGAATGTCTCTGTCAGTCTACGTCTGTCTTTCTAACGGTCTTTCTAAATGTCTTTCTGCCTATCTGCTGGTCTGTCTTTCTAAATGTCTTCCTACCTGTCTATCATTTATCTTAAGCCCCAGGATTGGAAAGTTGTGGGTTGAAATCCAGTAGGTTGCCGTGAGGTGCCCTTGAGCAAGGTACCGAACCCATCACTGCTCCCCAGGTGCTGGATATGCGTGATTACTTGTTCATTAAATCAGCCAGTTAAGAGTGAGCCGATGGACCATATTAAAGCCCTGTTCGGTGTGAAGTTCCTCAACAAGGGGAGCTAAAAGCAATTAAATCTCATTTGTGCTCACTGAAAGGGAGGAAACCCACACAAGCAGGAGCTCAGCAGCACTCTTAACTTGTATGTTTTTATTATTTGATGTTAAGTACATATTATTTATTATCATTAATAGTAGTAGTAATAATGATATAATTGTGACTATTATAAAGGACACGGTATGTTTATCCTCGTGAAACGAGAGATTAATCAAAAGGTGAACACCGCTCTTCCCAGCCCACAGTCCCAATGATTTATTTTTCTTCTTGTCTTGAGTGTTGCTCCATCGTTTCAGTCAAACACCCGTCTCTCTTTCTCTCTTCCTCCCTCAGCGAGTCTCTCTCTCCACCAGGACAATGAACAAGCAGCCCAGTAAGGAGTCCCTGAAGGAGAGGATGAAGGGTTTGTTTGGTCTCGGGCCGTCTCGTCTGCCCAGCAAGCAGGCGGAGAGTAAACCGTCCGAGTTCATCATCACCCACGACATCCTGAAGGTCAGAGTCGCTGGCAGGGCCGAGCTCCGGCAAGAAGGCTTTAATGTGCTTCCGCGTCAGAATGTGTTTGCGTGTGAAGCGGAAGGAGCTGCTAAAGGTAACGCGTCTTTCTTCCTTTTATTCTTTGTGCCTCTCTTTCAATAGGAGCTGGCTCCTGAGTGTGGGCTGAGCAACAGGATCAGAGTCATCAGTCAGGTGTGCGACCTGGCCAGGTCCAAGAAGTTTGAAGAAGTAAGAGCGAGAGAGAGAGAGAAGGAGAGAGATGTTTTACTTGTTTTTGTGTTTGTGAGCTTGTATTAGTTTCATTCAGTGGGCTTGTTTATAGTGTGTGTTTATTATTGCTTATCCTTCTTTGTTACTGAATTTGGGACATTGTGTGTGTGTGTGTGTGTGTGTGTGTGTGTGTGTGTGTGTGTGTGTGTGTGTGTGTGTGTGTGTGTTAGCATGCGGTGGAGGCATTATGGAAGGCGGTGGAGGACATGATGCAGCCTGAACAGCCACCTGAAGCTCGTCATGCTGTACTCCTTCTGCTCAGGGCTATTGTGCAGGGACAGGTATCACACACACACACACACACACACTCACTCCTGGGTCTAGTTCCTAATGATGGTGTGTGTGATGCTGCTACGAGTGTATCAGGCCGTGCTGTACGTGAGAGTGGCCCATCAGCCAGGAGGGACCCTTTGGTCAGAAACTGGTCTCTCAGGAAACTAAAGCATTAAAAAAACTGTCCATCGAAATTTTGGATACTGCAGCAGCAAGAGGGAAGGGGTTTCTGATAAAGTGGCCAGAGTGTATAACTGTTTCTTTCGTTTATGTGTAGGGAGAGAGGCTGGGCCCGCTGAGAGCGTACTTCTTCAAGATCATCTGGGATTACCAGCCGTGTAATGAAGATTTAGCAGAGAGACTTGGGGTGTTTAAGGCCCTCACGGAGAACGGAAAAGATGTAACGTACCTGGAGGATGAGATTGGTAAGACACACACACACACACACACACACACACACACACACACACACACACAGCTTTGGTCCAGTCTGAAGGAGAAAGTGAAACACTGAACAAAAGCGGCTCAAACCCTTTTCACAACTAAACTTGGGGGGAAAAAAAGGAAAATCTGACGACGCGGAGGCTTGATTGTGCTCCTGATTTGTTGGGAATTTGTTTTCGTTCCAGCAGTTCTGGACATGATCAGCTGTTTGGGAACTTGGTACTAAACCAGTGGGACTGGGTGGGTTCCTACATGTTGGGACTGAAAACCTAAACCCAAAGCAACTTAAAGAATCCTTTATTTTTTTCGTTCCTCTGTCACGGGTCATTATTTTCCCGTGACTTGTTTGTGCCGTTCACGACGTTATCGTCCTTTATCAGCTTTTTATCAGTTGCATTATTGCCCTCACTTCAGTAATATCAAACGATGTGAAGCGAAATGGATAATCGGGCTCTAATATATGTCCGATGAACCTGTCGCGCTATCTCTGTAGCTCGGTTTGTGGTGATGTGGATGGATACGGGCTTGACGGCTGATTTCTTGCACGTTCTTGTCAACCTGGTCAAGTTTAACT
The DNA here is from genome assembly GCA_017165825.1 of Hepsetus odoe. NCBI lineage: Eukaryota > Metazoa > Chordata > Actinopteri > Characiformes > Hepsetidae > Hepsetus > Hepsetus odoe. The sequence goes on from CM029386.1 coordinate 20,121,161, forward strand.
CCTGCTACCTAGACCAGAATGTCTCCCTCATGGTCCAGTAAGTACAACACACACACACAAACTGCCGTTACCTGAACCCCTGTCTGTCTGTCTCTGTCTGTCTATCGGTTCACATGCAGTATTTAGTGGATTAGATCTTCCTCTCTAGTGAATGTAAGTGATGTTCTGTTCTGTATTGCAGGAAAATCTGCCTGCTGTGTAACAGAACCACGTCCTCCACAGATATTGAGGTAGTCCATTTATTACAGGGTGAAGTGACTCCTCACAGCACGGTCATTAGTATCACCTTTTACTGTGGTTACAGTTCCCAAGGATGCAACGCGAGCTGCTGATTTTACTTTATGTAAAATCCAATCGTGTGCAAAAAATAAAAGTCGGTACTGAGTGTACAGTGGGTTAAAATTCATATAGATATTGTCTTTTTTATGTTTGATCTTATTATGCCTTTTATCTGTGTGTAGGTGGCTTTACAGGTGTTGGATGCAGTGGTATGTTACAATTGCCTGCCCTCCGACTCTCTGGCGATCTTCATTGTCACGCTCTGCAGAACTGTCAACGTCAAAGAGTTCTGCGAGTCTTGTTGGAAGGTGAGAATCAACATTTGGATTAAAAGTTTGGGATTTTGTAACTAAATTTCGGATTCTAGGCTTTCGGATCAGAACGAGGGATGTAAATTGAGTGTAAATATGGTGAGTCCTTGGGTTCTTCAGCTGAATCTTTTTCTGGGTTCTCGAGTTAAATCAGGCCAGGTTTATTTTTCTTGAGAGTCATAGACTAGATTTGTAATCTGAATTTTGTGTCGTTTGCTCTAAAAGGAACAATTTGGTTTCTAGAACTGAATCTACTAGAATTCCTGATGGAACCTGTGATTGGGTCCTAGAGCTAAAGACCAGGGACAATGTTCTTTTGGGTTCTAGAATAGAACAGTTCTAGTAATATTCTAATAAGTTCTTAGGATTGGGTTCTAGAACTTAAAGGCCAAATCTCATTGAACCCTTTTAGCCCTCCCCTCTTTTTTTTGCTCACTTACGGCCTCGGGCAGGATGTCCCAGCTCTGAGAGACGATCCAAACTCCATGAAAATGCTTTCAGATACTGGCAGGAGCAAGCAGTCGTTTGAGCTACAAATGGTTTGAAACGTGCTGGTGATGCTGGTATCTCTTACATCATCTCGCCAGTGCAGTGGCCCATGAGCGCTAATGCCGAGGGTGATATTCCGTGTGTTTGTGTGTGTTTGTGCAGCTCATGCGCAAAGTTTTGGGGACACACCTGGGACACAGTGCCATCTACACCATGTGCCGCATCATGGAGGAGAGGTAGGAATTAGTGCGGTCACTTTTATACGAAAATGATTGTGTCTTTTTTTGGATGTAAAATCGTAAACATTACATTCTACATAAGTTTTTTTGGCAGAGCGAGTCATTTTGGAGCTTTTCTATTGGTCCATTCAACATCAGTGTTGACACATTTAAGGAGGGAGGTCTTCTAAAATGTCTTAGAAAAAAAACATCCAGGTAGAAGTTTGACGTTTTGAGCACAACTTGGCTTTAACTGGATTCAAACAGTTTCTCGGGAGAGCGAGAGAACCAGCAGAGAGCTCCTCAGCTTTAAACAGCCTCTCCAGGACATGCCAGACTGTCCTTTTCTTTACAGGACAGTGGACTCGTCCCTCCAATGCAATCTCTAAAACCACCTCAGCGGACCAGATGGGGGAATCATTAACAAGACAAAAAAATACATATATTTTTTTCTCTTTCATTTCTTTTATAGCCCTTCATAACCCAAGAGAATTAAACTGGTCGTTTGTGTTTCTGCACCTTTTAAGAAGAAAGTATGCAAGTGATCTCTCCTCTGATTGGCTGTCTGGAGTAGCAGCTCATTCAGAAGATGAAAGGCTGTATATGGAGATATGTCACAAAAACTATGACTGCTTTTGCATTCCATACATGCGTGAACTTTGACCTGGTCTTTCTTTCAGGGCGTACATGGAGGACGCTGCTCTGTTGAGGGGGGCGGTGTTCTTTGTTGGCATGGCTCTGTGGGGGGCTCACAGACTCCCTGCACTGAAGAACACGCCCACGCTGGTGCTGCCTTCCTTCTACAAGGTGAAAGTGAAAGTGACTTTTTCATTGTGAAAACACCACACAGTGAAACACAACGGACCTCTGTATTTAATCCACGCACACTGTGCACCAATGGGCAGCCATATCCAGCACCCAGGGAGCAGTGATGTGGACGGTACCTTGCTTAAGGGAACTTCAGAGCAACCTACTGATCTGGGTTTCAAACCCATGACCTGATCCTGGGGCCTAGTCTCTAAACACTAGCTGCTGTGTGTGTGTTCATGCCTACATTTTAAATGGGACTAGATTGTAGCAGATTCTACAGACTAGATTCCTTTATTTTCCTACTTTAAATGTTACTGTTACCATGGAAACACTAGCTTGTAGGACAAATACAGTGGCTAAGAGGGAACTGTCACCTGCCAAAGAAATTCATCTTCCTTGTTAAACCTCAGATCTTGCTTGATCTCACTGACAGGAGTTTATTTTCTGTGCGCTCCTGCCCTGAACTCTGCTGCTCGGTCTGCTCTCTCTGTTTTCATTGGCTGTTTGCTCAGATTAATGATCTACCACTCGTCCCGGGACAGATTACCTTCAGAGTGGGGTCAGAAAACCCAGCACGTGCGCTCAGAAGGTGTGTTTGTACTCGGTCTGCGCCGTCTGAAGGACGGGTTGGGGCTGGAACCCTGATGTGATTTGTGTAGTCTGTTCGGGGCTGATTAGTTGGGGACAGTCGTCTTGTCCAAGTCTTCTGTCTCTTCAGCTGCATCAGCCTCGCAGCTCTTGGCGCAAAAGTGAAGAAGCAAACGGTCACCAGATGTGCCTCGAATCATCGAGGACGATAGTGATCAAGTACTAGATTTCTGTTGTGTTTACACTTCACGTCTAATCCTGACCTTTGACCTCTGCGACCCAGGCGATGAACTGTGCCAACGAGGTGGTGTCATATGAGATCGTCCTGTCAATCACACGACTCATTAAGAAGTACGGCAAGGAGCTGCAGGTGGTCACATGGGACATACTGCTGGCTATTATAGAGAGACTACTGCAGCAGATACAGGTACACACACACACACACACACACACCTCTCTCTCTGACTGCTGTTACCTGAGCCACAATCACATTCTCTCTCTCTCTCACACTTTGACACTTTTTGTCTGGGTTTATTAAAGGTTTAAAATTTAAAATAATTTACAGAAAATCTAAATTTCACATGCATTTGGTGTGTGTGTGTGTGTAGATGTAGAGTTTATAGAGTGTAAATCTCTCTCTTCAGGAGTGTTTCTCAGTGATCGGCTCTCTTCCTCCCTGTGTGTGTAGACTGTCGGCAGTGTGGAGCTGAAGGCCATTGTGTTCGAGCTGTTGAGTACGGTGGAGGAGCTTTACGAGCAGAGCGATTTCCACGGATCCTCCGAGCGATTCTTCGGCCTGGTGGAGAAATGCGCAGATAAACGGCCTGTCAGTGTCTCTTCCCGTCTGTCGTTCTGCGAGGGCTTTAAGAGCCACACATCTGCTTCCATTTACTTTTAAGCAGCAAAACGCTCAGTTCATTAAACCACTACGTGGAGGAGTGCCGAGTTACGGAAGCTCCGTAATCAGTCCCTTCATTCAGTGTTCGTTTGATTCTGCATGTTGGGAAGATTTTAGAAGCTGTTAAAGTGATTGATTGATTAATTGATTAGATTATGTGATAAATAGTTCGATCATAATGTGTTCTTGTGTCTTAATTCCTGGGGGAACTGCTATGCAATGATAAGTGTGTGTGTGTGTGTGTGTGTGTGTGTGTGTGTGTGTGTGTGTGTGACAGGATGCTTCAGTTTTGACTCTGATTTCATACCGAGCTCAGTCTATTCAGCCTGCAAAAGATGCCTGGATCCAGAGCCTGCACCGCTTAATGGAGAAATTCTTCAGGTCTCTCTCTCACACACACACACACACACACACACACACAGGAATGCATATATACGTAATTGTGTGCTATTCTTACACATTCCCAGACTTTCCAGTATTGGAAAAACACTTGCACAAAGAAATGAGTGTTAAATAAAAAGTGTAAATTGGTGTCTTTTCTTTCTCTGTGTCTCCTTCAGGAACGAAACCCGTAGCGTGATCAGAATTAAAGTGTTGCACATCCTGTCCTTCGTCCTCAGCACCAACAGGCAGCTCTACGAGGTCTGTGTTTTGATGCAGTTCCTTCCGTTTCTGTTCTGGGGGAAAAAAGCTTTATTGACATTATTCAGTTATCGATCAGCAAATCTGTTCGTTTCTGACCGTTTCAGTGAATAAATATGAAGTCTTGGACCTTTTTTCCCATGAATTGGCCTTTAAGGTGCGTTATTAACAGTGCAAATAAGAGACTGCAATTTAAAGTGTCCACTTTAATGAAAAACGCAGGTTCGGATTGGGTGTGGGGCGAGTGAGCGTTTTGATCAGATCAACATTTTAGTGGTTCTGTTCCAACTCCAGGCTGTATAAACTCGAATGCTGATTGGATTGAAGCAGATCAGGTGACTTTGTTAAATGAGGGGGTGTGGCCTAAGAAGACCAACATCCTATTTGAAGGTGTGCAGAATAATTAGGACGCTTTTGTTCCTTCCAAGACAAAATGGACCCAAAAAGATAGAATTGACCAAAACAGGAAAAGGTCTTTCAGAGACGCAGCGGGCTTCAGGGCGTGATCAGAGTCAACATGTTGTGTAATAATTCTGCATTAATAGTTTCCTAATAATTGCTAATAAATAAAAGTAGTAAAAACTTTTTCATCCTAAATCCTAATTAGTCTCTAATAGATGTGTTTTTGGTTTCTGACACTACAATATTTCTCTCTCTCTCTCTCTCTCTCTCTCTCTCTCTCTCTCTCTCTCCCTCCCTCCCTCCCTCCGGCAGGAGGAGCTGATAGAGGTGGTGGTCATCCCTCAGCTGGGACAGATAGCAGAGGACAGAGATCTGTCCGTCCGTAAACAGGCCACGCAGCTGCTGGTGGATCTGGCCGAGGGGTGTAACACACACCATTTCAACAGCCTGCTCGACATCATCGAGAAGGTGAAACACACACGCTGACGCTGAGCTTTAGGTTTTCTTTTATTCCTTGTTGATTTATGAGCGTGATGATTGGATAGTGCTGCTGCTGAGCAAGTGATCATTTTTTTGACGTTACTGTGGTAACGTCCTAATAAATCTGACTTTCTTGTATTTTAATGTTTTGGTGAGGAATAGTTCTCCAGGTCTTCCTGAAGTACAATGTTTTTGGCTCTCATTTTCAGTCCAGTGCAGCCTGGGACCGTAAAACATTTTTACTTTTTCCTATTTTGTCTGCCATGTAGGTGGCGAGTCGTCCGTTAACCTGTAGTGTGGATGGAGAGAGGGATCTCTCAGCAGAGTCTCCCATGGAGGACGTCAAAACGGCCATACTTGGGCTTCTAGAGATCCTGCAGGTACACTCGCGCTCTCTTTACCTTCCCAAACGGCTAAAGTCTCCTGGAAAAGGAGAAACTCGCTGAGTGGATGATCTTGGGTGTTTGTGTGTGTGTGTGTAGAGTAAGCTGTACAGTCTTCCAGCCAGCCACGCCAGCCGAGTGTACGAGCTACTGATCAGCCACCTGCAGCTCCACTACAAAAACAAATACTGCTCCGCCCTCGCCAGCGCCGTACGCCTACAGGTCAGAGGTCACCTCCCGACGGCTCACCCAAACATGGATAAGGGTTAAGAAAGAGAAACTGAAGAATCTACAAGGGTACATGATTAGTGTAATCACTTCAGCTGTTTTTTTTTTTCTTCTCTTTCTCTTCCAGGTGTTTGACTTCTTACTGTTCATGAGAGCTGATTCTCTGCACCGTCTAGGGGTGCCCAATAAAGACGGAGTCCTGAGATTCAGCCCCTACTGCTACTGTGATGTTGGGTAAACACACTCCCCTGATTTTGCTCAGTAATGATGCAGAGAACATGTATGTTCTGTTTGCCTAAAGTACAAAAATGTGTATTTCGAGTGGATTTTTACATCCCGGTAGCGGAATATGACAACATCAGCGATACGTCAAGCATGGGAAAATGACAATTTCATGTCAAACTTTACCACTTCATTCATTTGACACGATCGCAGTTTAATAAAGTGTTTCTCTGTTCCTCCCCATCTCCTGTTCATGCGCTGATCTGCAGTGGGACGGAGAAGAGGGAGGCGGAGAAAAAGCCAGCTGGAACCGTTTCACCACCGGCGGGAAGCCCTGCCCCCGCAGCTCCGCCCACATCCATCCGGACCGCCTACCTGCCCTACAGCCTTGCCTTTAATGTGCTGCTGCAATGCCTGAAGATGGTACATTCAGCCATCCAGGCTTACTGCATAAAACTCAGCGTCCTTTCAAAATGGAGCTTCTTTGAGATGAGAGAATGAGAGAAAAATGGTGGTGGTCTAGTGGTAGGATACTCGACTGTGGACCAAGAGGTTGCAGGTTTCAAATCCCACCTCCGGCACAACCATTACTGGGTTCCTGAGCAAAACCCTCAACCCCAAGTTGCTCCAGGGAGATGTTACAAATCCAGGGATGTTACAAATGCCATGAAAAACCTAGGATATGGGTTCTTTAAAAAGGTTCTTTAAAATCCCTGCTTCCTTGTATCTTCAGGTCCGCAGTGTTGACGTGTCATGTTTTGTAGGAAACGGACTGGAAGGTTCTGAAACTGGTTCTGGACAAGATGCCTTGGACGCTGCAGTATAAAGTCCTGCTGCTCACGTCTCCCTGCAGCGTAGATCAACTGTGCTCCACACTCTGCTCGATGGTACACATACAAATACAGTTTCAGAACACGAATCAGATTTCATCGTCTACAGGCCTCGAATAGTATTTGCAGCCTTTTGTGAACTCACTTTTATAATAGACAGCTTCAGTGTCTCTTATAAATGATTCATCAGCTACCATGAATGAATCTGGAACTGCTGTAATTTAGAATGAAATATCAAATATGTAGTATGTTCTCAGTACCTGCTATACTTGATGCACTGTGAATGATTCAGTACCTGCTATACTTGATGCACTGTGAATGATTCAGTATCTGCTATACTTGATTCACTGTGAATGATTCAGTACCTGCTATACTCGATTCACTGTGAATGATTCAGTATCTGCTATACTTGATTCACTGTACCGGACTGGTCCGACTCTGCCTGCTGGTGCCGCTCAGTTCTGGTTATTAATCGGACTCTCTTGGGGCGTCTGGTTGTTTGTGTTTTTAGGTGACTGATCGTCTGATCTCAGAGAGACTGAAACGGACTCCAGACGGTTTCTCACGGACTGATGTCCAGCTCGCTGTGGTTCCTGTTCTTACTGCCCTCACATCCTACCACAGCTATCTAGAACAGTCCAGACAGGTATAAGGGGAACCACACACACCAACAAACATATACATTTTTATTTCCTAACCTGCTCCTATCAGCCTAAAAACGAGCCCTAATTTTACATAACTATAAGCAGTCGTGTGTCTGTGTGTCTCTCTCTCTCACTCTCACTCTCTCTGTCTGTCTCTCTCTCTCACTCTCACTCTCTCTGTCTCTCTCTCTCTCTCTTGCTCAGAGGGAGCTGGTACAGTGTTTGGAGACGGGGCTGATCTATCGTTGTGCCAAGCAGTGTGTGGTAGCTCTCACCATGTGTACGGTGGAGATGCCCGACATCATGATCAAGCTCCTCCACGCCCTCATCGTCAAGCTCACGCACATCTCTGCCACCGTTGCCATGGCAACTCCCATGCTGGAGTTCTTGTCCAGTGAGTGAACCACATGACAACCACCCCTACTGGCTAATTGATCTTCCAATCACAGACTCTAACGGACTCTTTTATAGTAGTTCATACTTGAGCGGAACTCGCCGCTACATCTGTTAACTTTCTTTTCTTTCTTAATTATCCGGCGTCGACCAGAGTTTCTGAGCCTTGGATCCTCCCAAGGTTTCTTCCTCCAGTTTTAGGGAGTTTGCGTCGCCCTCGGCTTACTCGCTTGGGGCTCGGACCGGATTCTGTAAAGCTGCTTTGTGAACAACGGTTGACCTTGAGATTTCAGATCGCCTGTAGACACGGTTCACCTCCTCTATGGTTCTTTGTTCATAGCTGCCTCCGACCGTGTCACTTTTCATGCTATTTAATTAAAAAACGCCGTTATAGTGAAATGAGAGCGATTAACAGGAAGAATGATTCCCTTTATTCAGGCATGGCTGACCATGAATCGTGTGTTTAGTTCAGTATTTAACAATATAGAATTGCACTGAGCTGACCATGCAGACATCTCTCATGCCGTCTGTGTCATTTTTCTTTCTTTTTAGTTCATTTAGGCTTGTTACATTTTTTTTGGAGAACAACTGTGTAAAATATGTGTTTTGTTTCCTCCTTTCTTGCTCTGTTTCTAGCACTAGTGCGATTGCCTCACCTGTACGCGAACTTCGTAGCGGAGCAGTACGTCAGTGTGTTCGCAATATCTTTGCCCTACACCAACCCCTCTAAGTGAGTCCTACAGACACACCACTCTAACAGGAGGGTTCACTCTCGTGGACCTTCCTCAGTTTAGTCACATCAGTGCCCAGTTTGGCAGGGATTTGAGCTTGACGTGTCAGAAAGGAGGTGGACAGAGCTGTGGAAGAAGACTCGACCGTTTCAGTCTTTCAAAAATGTTGAATTCATCATAAACCGTGTGCAGGAGAGCGTCGCGGGAAATCAGCGCCAACGTTTCTGCATCAAGCTGCATCTCGCTCTCTTTCTCTCTCCAGGTTTAATCAGTACATAGTGTCTCTCGCCCATCACGTGATCGCCATGTGGTTTATCCGCTGCAGACTCCCCTTCAGGAAAGACTTTGTGCAGTATATCACCAAGGTGTGTGCTGGGAAAAAGGGAAGTCTTCCTCTAGTTCTGTGTTTCTGTCTTAATAATGGCGGTTTTCGGTCCCTCTTGATGCGTCTCTCTGTCTCTGATAGGGTCTTCGCTCTAATGCGCTGCTTCCGTTCGATGACACACACGAACAGAGCAGCTTCAGAGCTCGCAGCACCAGTTTGAACGAGAGGCCGAAGAGGTACACACACACTCTCTCACACGAACGCCTGACCGCGTCCTTTTTTTTTTTTTTTTTTTTCTCCTCCCAATGTCAGTTGATGACGATGACTTATGTTATCATAGTTTGGTTTATTTATTTATTTATTTTTTCCGTCACTTATTTTGGTCTGACTGTGGAACATGTGGGACTTCCTGTTAACCTCTCTCGTTTCGTTTTCTCCTCTCTCTCTTGCTCCGTCCCCTCTCTCTTTATCTGTCCCTGCCCACATGTCTCACAGTCATACAAACATCATCAATTTAAGCCCAAATTAAAGTGCCTTCATCACTTCTACATACATACATACATACATACTCATCCACTCAACCAGTCTGACTCCAGTATAAAGCGAACTGATCCCAGTGTGCATGGAAAATGCGTTTGTAACAAATCGCATACTGTTTTTGTCCTGAAACTGATTCAAGATCCCCACTCGCTGCCATCGGAAAGCCTTTCGCCTGAAGTTTTCCTTTTTTATCGTGCTTCTCCCAATATAGAGTTTTTTTTTTCCCCTCTTTTCTCTATTTTTAACTCTAAATAGTACAAACCATAAACAATAACATCCACTAGCTAGCTAGTCCACGGCAACCGTGCTACTAAAAACACTCGTGGTAACCAATCCCACGTTAACAGCCTGCTTGGTAAGATTAGCTGCCCATGTTAACCCTAACCAGTTTGCTTAGAAGCACAGTGAACATGGCCATCATTGTCCATGTTTAATAATGGTTAGAATAATCCTTAGAGATATCATTTTGGAGCCGCCCTCACATCACCCAGATTATCCCTTCATATCAACCATTTAATATTTTTTTTTTCTCCCCTCATACAGTGGTGCTGAAAAGTTTGTGATTTCCAATATAAATATGACCTAAACTCTAAGTTCAAACAGAAGATGAAGCACTTTTTGATAAAACTGAAATGCACTGCGTTCCTCCTTAAGAACCTCATCCCATCTGTGAAACATGGCGGTGGTAGTATCGTGATTTGGGCCTGTTTTTTGCTGCATGTATCCCAGGATGACTCGATGATTTCATACCAAACTCTAAATAAAACCATCTGAACATCTGTCCAGACCTGAGTTTGAAGAGGATCTGGGTCTTGCAGCAGCACAGCGGCCACGAGAACCAATAATTTGAAAATCGGACGTTTTTGTTTGTATTTGTGCAACATCTAAAGGAGTTACAAGCTTTTGAGCACCACTGTCCTTTTCCTGCTTTTGTTTTTGTTGACGTCCAGTGCTAGTGGAGTCTGAACAAGGGATTTATTGAATCAATTCTAGTTTTGGATGATTCACAGTCTGTGGTTGATTCTTAAAGGAAATAACGATACATGAAGCCAAAAGTCTCTTGTTTTAACTGCACAGCTTCCTACAGCACTGATCATTTCATTTAATTAGATTTTATGCATTTCACTTTTATGTGTACACACACACACACACACACACAGCTACCACTGTCCTTCTGTTGTGCTCTAGTGTTGTTTTGTAGAATAATAATCATTTCATAATGTATTTGCCTTTTCTTTCCATTTAGACTTTTTTCATGATTGATTTCTCTGTTATTCCCGACTTTCTTTTTTCTTTCTTTTCTTTTGTGGAATGCAGAAGGTAGTACCTTCTTTATATGTTCTGTGTTTCACCTTTTTATTCTCTCTTCTCTCCCCTCCTAGTTTTCTTTTCCTCCTTTTATTAAATGTTTCCTGTCTTTTTTTTATAGTCTGCACTGCTGACCAAGTTACTTTTGTTTTTGTTTTCCTTTTTACTTCCTTGTTTGACTCCTCCCTCCCCCTCCCTCCCCCGATTGGGCCGTATGGTGGGTGTGGTTTTGTGGCTCACCGACACTGCGGATCGCTATCCTTCCCTTGATTGGCCGTCATTCACTCCACCGTCCACGACCTTTGGCCTCCGGCCCCGCCCCCCTGACGCCCCGTCTCTCGTCCGTTCCGGATTGTCGTGGACCGCTCTGACGTTGGACGACACGACTTCGCTGCCCTGACTCCGCCCACACAAAAAAACGAACAAACGAACAAAAACAATCTAATCTGACCCTCTCCTCTTCCCAAACCTCACCGACGGCCCCACCTCCTTTTGGCAGTCTGCGGACTGCTAAAGTGGCCAGACAGAGCCAGAGTGCTAACTCCCCCGTTAAAGAGCTGAAAGATCTGTCTGCCATGGATGCCTTCCGTTCCCGAAGCATCAGCGTATCCGAGCACGCGGTGCGCAGGTAGAGCATTCTGGGTAACCTCTCAAGCAGACACCACAGCAACCCGTCTCCGCTGATCTTTACCTGCTATACTTTCTTTTTTGTTTTTTCAGTTTTATTTGAATGAATTCAGTTTTATTTATTTATTTATTTTTTTAAGGGTGGTGGTGGGAGGAGCTTTGAATGGAAGAGGGGGCTTGGCGTTGTCATGGTGACGTGATGGGAGAGGGGTGGTTGCCAGGGCGACTTGGGGTCGGGCGAATCCTTGGGTGGGAAAGATGCATGTTGGAGGAGGCTTTTTTTTATTTTTATTTTTGTTTTCTTCGTTTATTAATTTGCTGGCAGCTTTTGGGCTTCTTGCATGCAGCGAGCGCTTTTAAAAACATCTCGTTTTGCGCTGGTGTGGCAGCTTCAACCCTGTTTTTTGCATTTGCTTGTTTTGTTTTTTTGTGTGCGTGTGCTTAACCGTTCCTTTTTTAATCAACAAAAACCAGAAAACAGCCGCATACAGTACAGCATGCACAGTGATGGTGAGGAACCTTAGGGACCGGTGACCACACGACCCGAAGACCGACTTATTACAGCTGCAGGGCTGGTCAGGGTAACGCTAGACCGCGACTCACAAGGAGATGCTCTTTCGCCTGCTTTGCCTGCTGCCTGTTTGTGGCTCTTTTTCCTCCTTATTTCATACTCCGTGCCCTGAAACACATCTCACGTTCTGATTCCAAACCCACAGGTAAAGTATTGGGTTCTTCATGAAGGATTTTCTGTTTTCATGCTAAAAAAAACACAGCGGGAAAGTCCGCTCCGGGCCCCTTGTTGGTCCGTTCATAGACGGAACGCACTTAAATATGTTCCTCATCAGTCTGGCCAAGTCAGTAAGACTTCAGTTATTTGGCGGTCGTTTAAGCACCAGGGAGCAGTGTTGCTTCAGCGCAGCCCTCGCTACTAAAACGCTCGCAGACTCAGCCCCCTCTTTCAACTCCCGCTGGGCATTAACCTTTTAACCTCCCCGTTCGCCGAATCTGTTCCTTCCATAATTACCACAATTCCCTCACAGATTATTTGGCAGGTTAAACAGCCTCCCAGCTGCACACCTTCAGATTACTCCTCTCAGCACAAGGACATTTAGAGGGACGTGTGCTTGAATATTCATCGCATCCTCACGTCTCTGCGCTACGAGATGTTCTGTTTGATTTTACGAACGGGTTTTTATCTGGTAGTGTCGAGGTTTCAGTGCTGCGAGTAAAAATGGGGCTTTTTGACAGGAATTGACAAACGATAACCTGCTGCTTTTTCGTCGATCTCAGATCTCAGCAGCAGGGGGCAGCCAAATCCAGCGTCCAGGGAGCAGTGATGGAGATGGTACCTTGCTCAAGGGTACTTCAGGGCAACCTGCTGGTCTTGACTTGAACCCACGCCCTTCTGATCCAGGAGCCCAGTCTTTTAAACGCTAGAGCAGCACTGCCGGGTTGGTCATTCTGACCGTGTAGTTTACTTTTGGACTTTGTTTCATAGCAGAAACGTAAAGTTTACTGTCAGTTCAGTGTGAAAGTAGCTGGCAAACAGCTTTACTGTTAAATTTCATAGTGCGTTTTTTGGCCTGGACACTGCAAACCAACTTCTCAAAAGCTTTTCGCATTCCATGGGGTGAGTTTTAGGTGAGATTTCCAGTCTTGCGTGTAACTTCTTCATTGGAGCATTTTATTATTTTGTGCAATTTTAAAAGAAACACTTAATGAGCCCAGTCCTAATATGGTCGTGAGACCCCCTACAGAATGAGTGACCGCTTCGGTGTCACTGACCTACAGTCATGAACGATGGAAAGAAAACATGGCTGCTTTATTGATCATTACTGATAATGACGTATACCTGTTAGCGTCTGTTCCGTGTCGGTGAAAATGATCTGTTGCTGAAGCCTCCCGCCTGCACTTGAACTCAGTTAACCAACCTAGAAAAGGAGCCATTACCTCTTCTTTGTGGGCCAGAGGGTCTGTTTCACATGTACTAAAGAGGAAACTCTGATCGGGAAACTCCCTGATCGGGTCAGGGAGTCGGCCACGGGGCCGGAAGATTGTGGGTTCAAACCCCTACTAGTAGGTTGCCCTGAGGTACCCTGTACCGTCCCCGTCACTGCTCCCTGGGCACTTTTGATAGCTGCCCCTGCTGCACGGTGTGTGGGTGAAAAGCAGAGGATTATTTCGTTGTGGTTCACTGTGTGCTGTGCTTTCAGTCATTTTCGCTTTCTTTCATATAAGAGAGTGCTTCGGTGTCGGCCCCAAAAAATGACCCCTCAGATAATTTGTTTATTTATTTTTGCCCAGTTTGAGCATTTAGGAAATCATACAGCGTTCTCCTGTTGTACTGGGATTGAATACGACGTCTCTAACGGAGGCCACTTTTCTTTCCAGCATGACTTTTTTTTTTATTTTGAAGCGTCGAGTGAAGGCATTTAACTGAAGCAGCAAGTTCGCTCAGACTGACGGATTTGCTCAGCGGGAGAGGATTAGGGCGCCGACTGACGGTAGTGACTTTGAGGCGACTAACTGTGTTCTTATGGAGTGGCTGCAGTGTTGTTATTCACATCACGAAATAAAAATCACTCCGTTCTTGGCTTCCTGCTCCAGAACCGGCCTCTTTTTGCCGTCGATAGAGGGGGAAAAAAAAAAAAAAAAGTTTCCAATGTGTCTCGTATTGTGCTTTTCCTGAATAGTTCACTTTCTCTCGCTCCACCTGCAAATGGAACGGCGTGAAACTGTCGTTTATTCAGACGTGGCGAAATATTCTGTTTGTTGTAATGAGCACAGAAAAGAGGAAGGTTCTGTAATTCTTCTCTTGAGGTCCATTAAGGGAAAATTACTGCAGCCCACACTTGCTGTCACTGATTTTTAAAAGCTTTTAGTGGCGGATTGGGCAAGACATACGTGGCCAACGATTAAAGTGAAACTCCAAGACAACTTTTCTGTTCTTGTTTTAAAAAAAAAAAAAAAAAAAAAGAAAAAAATCGTTTTAAATCATTTATGTTCAGTAGTCATGGAGAACTTCTAACATAGCTGACCAGCATGTCTGCTGTGCCTGTGGCTGACTAGATAGATTTGGATGGATGGGATGTGTTAGGATGTATGAGGTGGCATGGTGATATGATGAATGGTAGGGGATAGAAGAGATGAAGGAGATGGGAGGATGGAGGATATGAATAGGATGGAGATGAAGTAATGGAGTCATGGAGAACTTGTAACATAGTTAGAAGTAATGGAAAGGAGGTATTGGGTGGGATGGAGGAGATGAAATGGAAAGCAGTGGGATGGAGGAGATGAAAGCAATGGATGGATGGATTAAATGAAAGCAATGGAAAGGAGGAGATAATGAGAATGGACTTGTGTGGTTACTGAAACTGAATCACTTTTCAGGAATCATTCTGATTTCAGTGTGGCTTTACGAAAAGCTATAACTAAACTCCGAACTATAGACTAGACTAAATCCGGACTAATGAACTTGAGTCCGTGTTTATAGGTCGCAGAGTCTTGTCCGGTGTCAGAAACAACATAAATGTGTGTATTTGAGATTTATGATCATCTCCACATGATTAGAAGTTTGTCGGAGGGAACGCTTGGGGAGATGTCGGAGGGAACGCTTGGGGAGATGACGGAGGGAACGCTTGGGGAGATGTCGGAGGTCGGACGGAACGCTTGGGGAGATGTCGTACGGAACGCTTGGAGAGATGTCTGAGGGGACTCTTGGGGAGATGTCGGTGGTCGGAGGGAACGCTTGGGGGGAGGTCGGAGGGAACGCTTGGGGAGATGTCGGTGGTCGGAGGGAACACTTGGGGAGATGTCGTACGGAACGCTTGGGGAGATGTCGTACGGAACGCTTGGGGAGATGTCGTACGGAACGCTTGGGGAGATGTCTCAGTGTTTTTTACACCGCTGGTGTGCAGTAGCTTTTCTCAGGGAGGGTGTGTTAGCGGTCGGAGGAGAGGGCGCAGGGAGATGTCGGAGGCGCTTGGGAGATGTCGGAGGGCGGCTGGGAGATCGGAGTCTGTGGGCAGCCCAGGGAAGATGTCGGAGAGTGGCGGGAGCCGGCTGGGGGCGCCAGTCGGCGGGGCGCTAGGGGAGATGTGGAGAGGCGCTTGGGGAGATGTCGGAGGGGACGCTTGGGGAGATGTCGGAGGGGCGGCAGGGAGATGTCGGAGAGGGGCGGCTTGGGAGATGTCGGTTGTCGGAGGGCGCGCAGGGAGATGTCGGAGGGCGGCAGGGAGATGTCCGGAGGGCGCTTGGGGAGATCGCGGGAGGGGCGGCAGGAAGATGTGGAGGGCGCTTGGGAGATGTCGGAGGGCGGCCGGGAGATGTCGGAGGGGCGGGAGGGACGCTTGGGGGAAGATGTCGGAGGGCGGGAGGGCGGCTTGGGAGATGTCGGTTGTGGGCGCGGGGGAGATGTCGGAGGGGCGCTTGGGAGTGTGGAGGCCGGCAGGGAGATGCCGGAGGGGCGGCGAGGGAGATGTCGGTTGTCGGAGGGCGCTTGGGAGAGATGTCGGAGGGGCGGCAGGGAGATAGCCGGAGGAGCGCTTGGGGGAGGTGTCGGAGGGGCGAGGAGGGGGCGGCAGGGAAGATGTCGGATTTGTCGGAGGGGCGGCAGGGAAGTGCCGGAGGGCGGCAGGAATGTCGGAGGGCGGCAGGGAAATGGCCGGAGAGGCGGAGGCCGGCAGGAGAATGTCGGTTGTGGGAGGGGCGCTTGAGGAGATGTCGGAGGGGCGGCGGGAATGTCGGAGGGAGCGGCAGGAGATAACCGGAGGGGCGGCTTGGGAGATGTGGAGGGCGGCAGAGGAATGCCGGAGGCGCTTGGGAGATGTCGGAGGGGGCGCTTGCAGGGGCAGCAGGGAGATGTCGGAGGGCGCTTAGGGGCGCAGAGAGATGTCGGGCCGGGGCGGCAGGGAAGATGTCGGGCGGGGCGCAGAGAGATGTCGGGCAGGAGGCGCGAGGGCGGCAGGAGATGTCGGGACCCAGGGCGGCGCAGGGAGCGCTTGGGAGATGTCGGACCAGGGCGGCAGGGGCGCAGGGAGATGTCGGGCGGGAGCGCTTGGGAGCGGCTGGGGGTGTCGGAGAGGGCAGCAGGGAGAATGTCGGAGGGCGCTTGGGGAGTGTCCGGAGGGCGGAGGGCGGCAGAGATATGGGTTGGCCGGAGGGCGGCAGGGAGATATGGAGAGAGAGGGCGCTTGGGAGATGTCAGAGGGCGGCAGGGAGATGTCGGGAGGGGCGCTTGGGGGCGCTTGGGGAAGATGTCGGACGGGGCGCTTGGGGGCGGCAGAGAGATGTGGGGCCGGGCGGCAGGGCGGCAGAGATGTCGGGGCGGGGGCGGCAGGGGCGCAGAGAGATGTCGGACGGGGCGCTGGGGGCGGCAGGGGGTCGGAGGGCGGCAGGGCGCTTGGGAGATGCCGGAGGCTGGCCCAGGGAGATGTGGAGGAGTCACAGCGGAGCGCTTGGGGAGAGATGTCGGAGGCTGACCCAGGCAGCTTGAGAAGATGTCGGAGGGGCGGCAGGAGATGTCCGGAGGGGCCCGGCAGGAGATGTCGGAGGGGCGCTTGGGAGATAGTCGGGAGAGGGGCGCTTGAGAGATGTCGGAGGTGTGAGCAGCAGGGAGATATCGGAGGGCGGCAGGAGCGGCTTGGGGAGATGTCGGAGGGCGCTTGGGGAGATAGCCGAGAGGCGGCAGGGGAGAGATGGGAGGGGCGCTTGGGAGGCGGCAGGGAGATGTCGGAGAGGCGCGCTTGGGAGATGTCGGAGAGAGCGGCAGGGAGATGTCGGTGGCGGGCAGCTAGGAATAATAGGCCCGGGGGCGGCTTGGGAATGTCGGAGAGGGCGCTTGGGGAGATATGGAGGGCGCTTGCAGGAGCGGCTTGGGGAGAGATGTCGGAGGTCGGCAGGAGCGCGCTAGGGGAGATGTGCGTGCCCAGGCAGCAGGGGAGATGTCGGAGGGCGCTTGGGGAGATGTCGGAGGGAGCGCTTGGGAGCGCAGGGAGATGTCGGAGGGGCGGCAGGAAGATGTCGGAGGGGCCGGCAGGGGAGATGTCGGAGGGGCGGCGGGGAGATGTCGGTTGTGGGAGGGGGCGCTTAGGGGCGGCAGAGAGATGTGGGATTGTCGGAGAGGGCGCTTGGGGAGATGTCGGAGGTCTGGCCAGGCAGCAGGGGGAGTGTGGCGGGGCACTGAGAGGTAAATGCAGGCGCTAGAGATGTAAATGCAGGCAGGAAGATGTCGGAGGGGCGCCTGGGAGATGTCGGAGGGCGGCTTAGGGGCGGCAGGAGATGTCCGGAGGAGCGGCAGGAGATGTCGGAGTCGGCCGAGGCATGAAAGAGGAGATAAATGTGAGCAACCGGAAGATGTCTGAGGAGCGCTTGGGGGAGATATCGGAGGGCGCTTGGGAGATATGGGCGGGGGCGCTTGAGGAGCTGTCGGAGGTCTGACGGGCGGCTTGGAGGCTGTCAGCCCGAGAACGCTAGGGAAGTAAATGCAGGCGCTAGAGATGTCGTGCCCAGGCAGCTGAGAGATGTGGAGGCGCTAGAATGTGGAGGGCGCTTGGGGAGATGTGGAGGGGCGGCAGGAGAATCAGCCGGAGGCGGCAGGGAGATGTCCGGAGAGGGCCGGCTTGGGAAGATGTGGGCGGGGCGCTTGAGAGATGTCGGACGGGGCGGCAGGAAGATGGGCCGGGCCGCTGCAGGGGAAATGTCGGGCAGGAGCGCTTGGGAGATGTCGGGCGGGGCGCTTGGGAATGGGATTTGTCAGGCAGGCGCTTGAGGGAGAATATCGGAGAGCAGCTAGAGAGAATGTAAATGCGGAGCGCAGCTTGGAGAAGATGTCTGAGGACTCTTGGGAAGATATCGGTGGTCGGAGAGCGCTTGAGGAGATAGCCGTTGGTCGGACCAGGAGCGCTTGGGGAGATATCGGTTGTCGAGGCCAGGCGGCAGGAGGTGTCGGTTGTCGGAGGAGGCGCTTGGGAGATGGGAGGGCAGCGGGGAGAATGTCGGAGAGCGCTTGAGAGAGAGATGTCGATCGGAGAGACGCTGGGAGATGTAAATGCAGGCAGCTTGGAGAATGTCTGAGGACTCTTGGGGAGAGATACGGTGGTCGGAGAGCCGGCAGGGGAGGTCGGAGAGCGGCTTGGGGAGAGATATGCCGGTGGTGGAGGAACGCCAGGGAGATGTAAATGCGCGAGGCAGGGAGTGTAAATGCAGGCGGCGGGGAGAGATGTCGTGCGGGCGGCAGGGAGATGTCTGAGGGGACTCTTGAGGGAGATATGTCGGTGGTCGGAGGAGCGGCAGGGAGATGTCGTGCAGGCAGCAGGAGATAAATGCAGGCAGCAGGGAGATGTAAAATGCAGGCAGCAGGGAGATGTCGGTGGTCGGAGAGCGGCAGGGAGATGTCGGAGGTGGACCCGGGCAGCAGGGAGATGTCGGAGGAGCGCTAGGGAGATGTCTGAGGGACTCTTGGGAGATGTCAGCGGTCGGGAGGAGCAGCAGGAGATGTCGGGAGGAAGCGCTTGGGGAGATGCCGGTGGGAGAGGGCAGCGAGGAGATGTGTGATCGGATGAGCAGCCCAGGGAGATAATAAATGCAGGCAGCAGGGAGATGTCGTGCAGGCGGCAGGAGATAACCGGTGGTCGGAGGCAGCAGGGAGATAGCCGGAGTGGGACCCGGGCAGCTTGGGAGGTCGGGCCGAGCGGCAGGAAGATATCGGAGAGAGCACTGAGAGATGTCTGAGGACTCTTGGGAGATGTCAGCGTCGGAGGAGCGCGGGGAGATGTCGGAGAGCGGCGGGAGATGTGGGAGGGCGGCTTGGGAGATAATAGGTCGGAGGCATGAGAGAAGATGTCGGCGATCGGGCCAGGCAGCAGGGAGTCGGCGGTCGGGCCCAGGCGGCAGGGAGATGTGGGGTGGTCGGAGAGGCAGCCGGGGAGATGTCGGAGGAGGTCGGGCGGGCAGCAGGGGAAGTGCCGGTGTAGGGAACGCTTGGGGAGATGTCGTACGGAACGCTTGGGGAGATGTCGTACGGAACGCTTGGGGAGATGTCGTACGGAACGCTTGGGGAGATGTCGGCGGTCGGAGGGGACTCTTGGGGAGATGTCAGCAGTTGGAGGGAACACTTGAGAGTGGAAAGGTTTTTGGCATGGCTTTGGGGGGAAATGTAATTTGAAATAAAGGACCATAGAAAGACATTTGAAATATGAAGATGACTTGCGTGTATGAGTGTGCTTCTTCACTGTGTTTGCATGAGGCTGCTGTGTTTTCACCCAACATCTAAAAATCCAGTTCATTACTCGCTGAAATCCAAGCTTCTGCTTCTTTAAACCTTCTCCCAGACTCCAAAACCCATTCTTATTGGCCATTTTAGCAGAAACACCAGGAAACACTTAATATCGCATCATCAGAGACGTCCAGTGTTTGCCATTTTATCAGAAACCTGTAGGTTTACTCCATCTGTTCTTCTATCCTGTCTATGACTGGAAAGAGACCATCACTGGAGCTCTTTTGACCAGCTGTTTGGGATGGTGGTCCACACTGAGCACAGCAGTGACACTCACACCACTGATGAAGGCTGGAGTATAGCTAATACGATCTGCATCTACAGATGGGCTACCACGGGGGGGAGCTGGGAGAACGGGCTTTCTGATAAAGTGGCCGAGGTGTAAAATCAGGCAGCTAGAGCTACCGGCTTTAATCCAGGCTTTCGGATTCCAGCTTGTTTTGAATTGGAGTTTGATTTGAAAACTTTTTTTTTTTTTTCCCCCTCCCTTTTTTTTATCTTTTGACCTTTAGTCTGACCTGTTGGTTTGGGTGTGTGTTGCGGTTGCAGGATGCACACCTCCACCACCACCTGCAGCCTGGGCTCGGCCGACGAGAGCGCGGTGGTGCAGGCGGACGATGCGCTGAAGACTGTCCACCTGGAGCTCACAGAAACCTGCCTGGATATGATGGCCCGCTATGTCTTCTCCAACTTCTCTGCCCTGCCTAAGAGGTGTGTGCGTTTCTTAAAAAGTATACGTTTTGCTGTCTTTAGTGTAATGGATAATGATTAAGCCTAAGAAGACTTCTTGTACAGATTAATGAGACGTTAATGTTGATGTTAATATCCATGGTAATGAAAAACAACACCTTTATATGGAGGTTCTTGGACTGTATTGGTCAGGTTATAGATGCAGTGTCGGAAAGCACATAAGTGTGATTGACACGCCAAATTGTGTGTTTAGGCTCCATGAGGGTAGGATAGACAGAAGCATGGCAAAACATGGCAATAAAAACCTGTCTGTGATGTGATTGGATGTCTCTTTCTGCAGGTCACCCATAGCTGAGTTCCTATTGGCCGGTGGCCCCAGCATGACCTGGCTGGTGGGCAACAAACTGGTTACCATAACAACCAGTGGTGGGTCACGAACTCAAACCCTACTAGGACTCGACATGGCTGAAAGACCTGGAGGAGGAGAAATGACTCGGTATCGCACGCTTTTACCCACGATGCATCAGACAAACTTAGAAACTTGCCCTTTAAGGTCCTAAATGATTGCAAACTAGATTTCCCTTCTGCAGTTGCATGTTCTTTGGAAGCCCTCACATCATTAAGGCGACAGGATGGGTTTCTGGGAGGTGAAGCTCATTGATGATCAATAGTTTGAACTACTGCATTGTGTCTCCTGCAGGTCTGATCCAACGCTGCACAGACAGACGAAGGAGGCTCCGGCCAAACTGGAGTCCCAGTCCACACAACACCTTAACAGAGCCACACGCATCAGAGTTCGCTCGATGTCCGGTAACACACACACACACAGTGTGATGAGTGTCCAGGACACAAACAGCCAATTAAAGTACAAATTTAGGATGAACACCCACCAGCACACACACACACACACACACACACTACTGGTGTAAGACGCTCTCATTCTCCGTAGGTGGACACGCTCTTCGTGGTGGTCCAGCTCAAAGCCTCAGCCCGCTGGTGTCGCCCTCCGATGGAGAGTTTGGCGGTCCGCTTCCCCCACCCGGTCCCCCTTTGGAGGGTTTGAACTGCCCCAGGACTGCTGAAGAACTGCACCAGACCAGCTCGCCCGGCCTCCCTCTGAAAGATAAAACCGGCCTGGCTGAGTTCATTCCCATGCTGACCCAAGGATGGGCTGAGATCTTCATACGCAGACCATCAGGCGAGTTCATGTTCTGGGAGTAGTTTGGCAGAACGTTTCTATCTCTTGTCCCATATGCAGTGAACAGTCGCGTCGTTTTCGACATCTCTGTTTCCTTAATGATTACTTACACTACTGAACAGTTCGTAGAATATTAAAATATTCATAGTTCAGTGAATAGTTTGAATCAAAAATTTAACAATTTCTAGTAGATGAATACCTGACAGCTGTTTTCTAACAATTAATACTAGAACTGAATGATTTATAGTGGTCAGGGAAAAATCTGAACAAAATCTGAATAAATAATAGGAAGCAGTGAGTGATATGTAATATTAATTAGGGAATATATTGGGTTAACAGTGTATAAAAGCATCCAGGAGCTTCCTGATTCGCCCCGTTGTTTGTGTTGTTAGATCATTTTCTGGGCAAAATCTGCCACGAACCACGTTTTTAATAGTGTTTTCTCGAATATTACTTAATGAACCTTGAGCTGTCCTATCCTTAATATTTAACACCCACTCGCTGCCCTGCAGGACGTAGTCCTGAGTGTGGCACTAAGAACACATCACACTAATGTCTTCACCCTGCAGCCGTCCTTCCTTTGTATTTCGTGCATGTTTTTAGGCTACAGTGTCCTCGGTCTGGGCTAAAAGCGAATTGGCCTTTGAAGCTGAAGCTGAAGCTTTTTCTCCTCCTAACTCAGCGATCCCTTTAATTCGCTTTTCAGAACAACAGACATTTAAAGCATGTATTTTATTGCCTTTCATATGCCGCCTTCTTTCCTTCCAGCTTCCCGTTTCCTTTTTAAAAGTATATAAATATTTGTCAATGGAAAATACTTAAATCTGTCATCCTTTGAAATCCACCTCCAGCTGGTCCTCAATTACATTTCCGTCTCACTTTGGTTTTTTGGCTTTAATCTCTGCATATTGCAGAGAGAAGTCTCTATAGAAGCACCACAAGCGGTGAATATTCTCACCGTCTCTTTGTTCTCTCTCCTGCATGGAGATCTGTGAGGGTGGTGGTGGTCTACTGGTAGGGTACTTACCTCTGGATCAAGAGGTCCCAGGTTTGAGTCCCACCTCCAGCACTACCACCACTGGGTCCCTGAGCAAGACCCTCAACCCTGAGCGTCTCCAGGGGGACTGTCCCTGTAATCAGGACATGGAGGTCGCTCTGGATAAGAGTGTCTGCTAAAATGCCGCAGATGTAAATGTGAGAGGACTGAGGTTTGAGGGTGGAGCCGTTCTACAGCCGTTCTGAGTATTCTAGTAAATCTAGAGATCTGCTCAGCTAAGTGATGTGATGCTTTTAATTGCTGAAAACAAAGCAGGAGTGATGTAAGAAAATGGCTGGCCTGAGGGTGTTGCTTCTCTGCAGACTTTAATAAGGTCTAATTTAAAGGTTGAACACACACGGGCTTTTCTGAAATGAAACTTGACATCTAAAGCCTTAAAGTTCACCTAATCTTGTCCTCAACCCCCTTCTCTAATGGATGCAGGGTCTCTGAGCGTGTCGGCCCGAAACGCCAATGAGAGTGCAGGTTGCCAGATGTTAGGTGAATGGGGTTTGATTGGGCCTTCACTGTGGGACGAGTGAGTGATTGTGATTCATTTGAAAGTGCAAAAACACATTGTTGTGACTTGAGCGGTGAAATATATCGACTGTAAATCTTTACCGCAATACTGAAATCGCTGAAGGCTATGATATGCAAATGAGCCTCTAACCAATCACAGCTCCAGTGCGCGTTGCTGGATGTTGAATCATGTGTTGTGTGAATTCAGCAAAAGTGAAATTCTGATCAATATTTAGCCAATAAAGACACACGGCCTTTTAAAGGGTTCTGTATCATGTACGCCTGATGAGGTTTGTGTGGGCTCTACCATGAAGAAAATGACTTCATTAAGGACCAGTTTCCAACTAATGCTGATCCTTTTGGAATCAAACAGGCACAGAAACCTATGCGTCATTAAGACTGATCGCAGGTTAACTCTTCTGTGATTGGCTGACATGTTTAGCAGTTCATTCCATAGGCAGCATGGTGCTGAAACACTCCTTGGAACTTCATCTTATTTAGCCAACAGCATATTTAGCCCTAAACATTTGATGATTTGTTTTCGGTTCTTTAATATTAAAGAAAATGGGATTTTCTTTGCCGATTTGTTTCCATGTGTGGCGGTGTGGACGGGGGGAAACATACGCTTTTAAACGTTAATGTTTCAATACTTCAGTCCTCATGTTTCAGGGGAAAAATGTCTGTCTTGGATATATTGGAAGTGATTACAGTACAATCAAATTGTATCATCATATCCTGCAGCACAAGTTAAATTCTCCAAGTTCTCAGGAGGACGTGTCTTTCATAATGTTTTATTTTAAGCTTTTTAAGCCTTTAGATCCAAATGTCTTTAAATCTTAAGACAGATTGTGACTTTAACATCGTTAATCATATGTGGGTGGGTGTGTAAAGCGTAGTGAACTGATCAGTTCTGTATGTGCAGGTACCACTAGCTGGCTGATGTGTTTGGAGAACCCCCCGAGTCCTTTCTCCTCCGAATTGGGCAATATGCCCCTGCAGGAGCTCTCCAGCGTCCTCATGGCCATGGAGGGGGTAAAAGAACCTCAGTCTGAGCCCCCCGACGCTCCCGCTGACCCCGTCCAGAGCCACACCAAGCCCAGCCTCATCCAGCGCTCCAACACAGGTGAGCCAGATGTGTGTTTGAAGACCATGTGATGGTCACCGTGTGTTTGATATGTTCTGTCCTGCCCTCTTGAATGAATTAATTTGCCATCAGTTTAAAAAACAAAACAAAAAAACAGCAATACTGCTTTTTTCATTAAGTGATATCAAAAACATCACAAAGATACTTGGCATTCAGTGACATCACAAAGGAAAGCACTTCAAAGCGTTTGATATCCCGAAGCGACGCCCTTGGAATCCGCTGACATCACAGAAGCAGTCTGTGATGTCATAAAGGAGCTCAAGGTTTTCCTGCTCTGGTTAGAAGTTCTGCTGTTAATCAGTATCAGAATCTGACCCCAGATCAGTGTAGGGGACCGACTTCTGCCTGCTCTACATGTGGCATGATGTCAGTAACGCATAAAATCTCGTCAAGCGTTCGTCGCTGCTCCTGCTGCCTCGGCCTCGTGAGCCTTTTTTGTTTCTCCTTGACTTCCGTTCCTTTGTGTTTGTGTTTATTTCTCCTCATTTTAACCGTGGCTGTGTTTTTCACTTAAAGTGAAAAACATTTTTTTTTGTGTGAGCGTGTCTTTGTGGTGTCTAAGCAGCTTGCAAAGAAAGTACTTTATTTTTATTTATTTATTTATTTATTTTTGTAAAGTGCTTGACATTTCCACAGTTAAAGCTGCAGTGTTATATATTGTCCCCTCACTGGCGTCTTTTTTTTCTTTTCTTTTTTCCCCCTTTATTCCCCTGTTCACTCTCTTTGGAACAGGGCCTTACTGAGAAGGGAGTTTTTACCAATGATCGTTGAATTTTTAGGAATTAAGATGGGTAATGAATAATAATATTCAAAAAAATGTACAAACCCCAGTCATCTGAACTTAAAATCTAGGGTTAGTGATACTGCGTATTCTACAACGTTAATCATGACTCAACACCGCTGGGCGTGAACGTTTTTGTGACCTACGATTTTTCTTGACCAAGCAGGGACATGAAATTAATCTGGTTTGTACAAAGGTCAGTATTACAGTTAAGCTTAGTGCTTACATACGCCTAACCTTTTTGTTTTTTTTCCCTTTAGCATTTTCTGACCAATGAAGCAAGAGTAGTAACCATACTTAAGTACTTAAACCAGCACTCCATTACAGACCTAAAGGCTTTAGTTTAAAACACGCTGTAATCATAATTGATGACAATCCAGAAAGTGAAGCGAAAGCGACTTCGTCATTTGAAACACGGCACTGCACGCAGTGAACCACAACCACAATGGAAACCCGTGCAGCAGGGAGAAGCTATTGAAAAAGCCCGGGGAGCAGTGACTGGGGCGGTATCTTCAAGGGTACCTCAGGGCAACCTGCTGGTCTGGGATTCAAACCCACGACTCTCCGAACCTGGGGGCTAATCCCTAACACATTTCCGCCGCTGCCCTGCTAATTAAGCTAAAGAAGGCTCCTCACTCTGGATGGCTGCATTAAAGGGTTAAATTAAAATGAAAAATCACCTAAACTGAGCTCAGAACAGCTTCCTGCGTGAGACAGAAACGAAGGCACTTTTAAACGGGTTTACGTGCAGCAGTTCAGGACCGTCTGATTTGATCAGGAGCGGGAAGAACCAGTCGGGATCGATCTTCATCTCGCGCTTCTTGTGAAAGTCGTGTCCGTGTACGTTCTGTTCTCTCTGCACAGTGTTGATTGGTTGTTGTGTTTTTTGTTTTTTTTTCATTACGACTGTTTTCCGTTTGTTTGTTTGTTTGTTTGTTTGTTTGTTTATTCCTGCTGGGTGTGTCGCTGCAGTGGGCTCTCTCTGCTCTCTCTGCCCCTCCGACCAGCCAGGCAGGTTACATAGGAGTATATCCTGGGCAGGTATATCTTACCTGTGCGTGTGTGTGTGTGTGCGCTTTCTTCCTCTCGCTTTCTCACACACAAACACACACTCAATTTCTTCTTTCAGATCCTTTTAGCCCTTTTTTTCCATTAACGCTGCTCAATGAGAGAGTGCTGTGTTAATACCAAGGAAAGCAAAACAACCAATCAGAATCAGCGTCTAGTTAACTAATCATTTAGACAATCGGAGTGATGATCAATCAACCAATCAAATGTGATTGGTTCCCGATCAGTCATAATTTAGTTGTAACGGTCCCTTTCTCGCCTTCCCTTGCCCTTCTTTCGGTACTTTGACTCTGTCTCAGAAAAGCAACAGTCCAGCTTTATAAAAAAAAAAAGAAAGAAATGAAGAAAAATGAACATTTTGCTTAAATCATCCCGCACTCCGAACGTTGTCAACCAAGACGTGTTTGGGGTCGGAAGTTTGCTCGTTTAGTTTTGCTCTGGAGCTGCGAATAATGCAAGTTCGCTAACTCTAGTTAGCATTGTGCTAACTGCATGGTTAACTACATATAACAACTAATAAATTCACTAAACCCTTCCTTAATCCTGAACAATGCCCAAAATTTGGTCCGTTTTTTTAAGTTTGCTCCGGAGCAGAACTAAAGAGCGATCGGCTTGATTGATTAGCTTTGGTGAAAAGTGGATAAACGATGTAAATTTGGATTCTTCACTGGAGTTTTGAAGGTGAAAGTTTTGACTGCATTCGGCCCGTTTAACAGAAGTTATCGACTGCTGCTTGTAGTACCGAATAAAGTACAATATATATGTCGGTGACACACATATATATTTGCATGTTCTCATGTGTGTTTTTTTATTTATTTATTTTTTGGCGAAGACGAGATCAGTGGCGAACCCAATGAGGGGATCGCCGTCCTCGCTTGTGTGAAGCCTGATTTACTGTGATTGAAGTCTGTGTGTTTGATCGGCTGCTCTGTGTCCCGGTAGATAGAACTGCGGGCCGTGGCCGGATGGACTCGTGCCTCTGTGTTTTAACATTTCTTTTGTTAATCCGTTCGTCTCTTGTTAGTTACAGATGAAAATATTTTGGCTAATTTGAAAATCGATGGCCTTCTTTTTGTATGAACCCCTCGTTGTGTTTCATCTCAGACTCGGTGGTTGTTTTGGAGGAAGGTGGGCGAGGACGAGGACCGGACTTGCCCCCTGATTCACCGGAGTTTGAGGCCATCTCGTCAGAGCCCATCTTCATTAGCACGGAGAAGATCACCAAGACTCCGACCTCTATGCTCAGCAGGGTGAGTGAAAGCTCAGAGGGAAGAGGTTCTTACTGACAAATTGACCATAACGTGGCTACATTTTCATTTCCTACACGCGGTTTCTCTAATTTGGAATAAGATCATGGCTGGATTGACAGTCAGAACTTTCTTCTTGAAGGTCTTTTTCACTTTCCCTAACTTTTTTTTTTTTTTTTTAAGTCATCTTCCGCTTCCAGTCAGGATGATGAGAAGTCGACCCTGGAGGAGGTCAGTGAAGGTGGGATCCCGATTGACCAGCCGCCCTTAACCTTCTCCAGCGGCGCTGCAGATTCAGACCTGCCCTTCTCTCACTCGCAAACGCTCAACAAGTCCAGCTCGTCTCCAGAACTCCAGACCCTTCCAGAGGCTTTTGCTAAAGCTGTAGGGTCTGGAGCTGGTTTTGGGGACGGCCCTAGGTCCAGGACCCCTGTGGAGGGAAAAATCCTGCCTACTCAGACCTCGTCTGAAAGAGAAGGTCCAGGAGATGCTGGTGTTCAAGGAGAAAGTGTCTGTTTAGGAGGACCTCCGAGCCTAAGTGCCACTGCGAGCGTATCCACTTCGTCCTCTTCCGCTTCCAAGATGAAGCTCGAGTTCCCGAGCGTCCAGCCAGGCGCCCTCTCTCCCAGCGGCCACAGGCCTCGTGGACACACCATCTCCGTTTCTGCCCCATCGTCACGCAGGGACAGGAAATCGGACAGGGATTCCTACCACAGCCGTGGGGGCCCGACTAACACAGAGAAGAGCTCTGGACTGAGTCCCAGGTAACAAATCCCATCCCGCTTTTACTCTCCAAACCCCTCAATCAGCTTCTAACAGGCCTCCATGTTAAAGCTACAATACGTGATGAGCAAAAAACTTTTGCCAAGCTTTTCAGATGTCTGGTTCCATTCACCGCCGCTGCGACAGCTCTGACTGCACGTTTCACCCCACACCCACTCTGGGCGAATTTATTCCCCTCATAACCATTTCATTATGCAGGACGTTTGAGAAATCACTGGAATTGCCTGTTAAGATGTATATTAAACATTCACTGGAGCTCCAGGCGAGACATGGCCGTTAACAGCACTGCTTTGAAACCTAATTTGAAAGCCTCTCACATTTCTTGTGCTGTTTCTTGTGCCTCTCGAAATCTTCCCCGCATCGGTAGAAGCTCCGTGTTGCTCTGCGAAAACGAATGAAACGTGTTCCTGGTGGTCGTAATAATCCGGTCAGTTTCCGTCTTCATTACTTTCTTCACCTCCAGCACCACACAGTGCCTCTGCTTGTTTTACAGAGCTGGTCTACCGTGAAGAACTTCCCTGGTTATGAATAGCCGCCATTAATCTGCGCCGGGATCTACCAGCGCGCCAGTCTGACTTTTCATCTGGCCGCTCTTAATACCAGCGAGGAAATATTAATATTAATCCGCGGACTGAGTTTCCTCGTCACAGCTCTGGACGATTCGGTTCTCCAGCACCTTCCAGCTTAATAAACCCCGCGAGATATGAAGCACGCTCTTATTAAAGAACCCATCAGGCCGTCTAACCTCGGTCTGATCTCATAAAACTTTTTAAAGCTCATAAAGCTTTTTTGGTGATTTAGGTGTTAATTCGGTGCATTTTATGAATCAAGTCACCGTTCATGACTTATCTGTATTGGTCTTCTAGCTCTAGTGGAAACTAAAGATGCCAGAGATCTTCGCTTGACTATCTTTGAGAGAAGGGGGAACAGTCTCAGGGTGGGTTTAATTCTGGGGTGAGTTTAGTTAAAATTATGTCCCGAATATTCTCGATCTGGGAAAGCAGCCTAGAACACGAAAGGTCCCAATCTGTTGAAACCCCTTGGCCGCCTTCTCCTGTCATGGTTTAAGGAGATTGATTAGAGGTTTTAATATCGGAGCAGCTGGTTCTGGTCCGGCTAATGTTATCACCCTCAAACTAACAAGGCCGCGGTCACTCGAGGGTCCTTCGTAAGCAGCTCCGGACTTCCGTATGTGGGCCACGCTGCAAAGAAATGTGGAGGGATGCTATTGCGTCCCTCGGAAGATGCTATTATAGAATCTCAGTGTTGCTGTGATCGGTCTTGCTGCCAGAATGGGCCATTATGGTTGGTAATTACACCCCAGATCTCCGAGAGGGGCTTTGGAGAAATGGGTTTAATTTAACATGAACCCCAGTGAAGCTCTGGACTCTCGGCTGTCTGTAATTGGCTGGTTTTCTGCTCGTAAAGATGCTTTTTGCAACTTAGTCTGATTTTTATCTGAGATGAAGTCTCGCTGCTGATGGATTCCGATTACACGCCTAAAGCATCACACACTTGATTGTATTAATGTGTCCCTTCCACCTCTAGAGCAGTGTTTAATGTAATTTACCCCACCTTAAGGGCAGTAACCTCGATTTCCCTCTATTCCTTTCAACCACGCTTACATGCTTAATTACTTACGTTACTGTTATAGTTTCTTTATTCTTCATAATCGTAGGTCTTTACCTACTGAGTAATTTAACTACAGACTCCAAGCTTACCTTTAAACTCCCGGAAGAGTTTAATGGTATGTTATAAGAGTCTTCTCAGGTTTAAAGTTTTTTTAAACCTCATGGCTTTATTGTGAGGGGAGTGTGTGATGTGGGTTGTTATCCAGGTGCTGGATGATGAACGTTCTTGATGAAAGGGTCAAACAGCGGACCTGCACATGTTAAAGTAGGGATGTGTGTTACCGTAGTCCCTCGTTTTTCGTGGGGCTTACGTTCCAAAACCTTCCAAAACACAGACGCCACAGAAAAAAAAATAGATAAATATATATATATATATCTGTCGTGAGGTAAATTCTGTGTAAAACTTGTAGAATATAGCGAGTAGCCAATCACAACCAAGGTTAAAAGAATAAGGCCATTCTGATTGGCCCGCAAAAAAAGCCTGCTCATTATGAAAATCCGCGAACAGCCGGGGACGCGAAACGTGAACTGCGATACGGCGGCGGATTACTGTATCAGAGTCGTATCCATATTGCATCTGTTAGCTCGATTTAAGGACTGATGCTGGGATTCGTCCAGTGTTTCAAAACGATGTTTAACGACGTCTTTATTTCACACTGAAAGAACAAAAATTCCTCAAACCTCATTTTTAGGCTCACAGAAATACACCGAAATCCCGTCCCTTATTTTTCTGTTCCTGATAGATCTCGGTTTCAGCATTATTAAGTGTTTTAAATATGAACTAAGAATAGATCAGGTCTATTTTAAAGCCTGAGATTTAGATTAGATCCACTCTGTGTAAACTAACCAGAGCTCCTTTCCCGTTCTCTCCAGTTTTGTGTTTCTGCAGCTTTACCACTCGCCCTTCTTCGGCAACGAGGCCAACAAACCCCTCCTGCTGCCAAAATCGGAGGTGAGGTCACACTGTCCATCAGTCTGCTTTAAATCACGGATTTTGAGACGGTCAGCGAGGGCTTTTATGCTCTTCTCTCTGAAGCTCTGACGAAGCTCGAATGTTTTTCTCCTGTACGGAGCTCTGGGTAAAGGCGTCTGAGTAAAGAATGTAAATGTAACGAAGGGTTTTTCCCCTCCAGCTGATCGATCGAGCCGTTAAAGTGCTGGACCAGATGCCGCCGTACGACACGCACAAAATAGGAGTGGTGTTTGTGGGACCTGGCCAGGTAAGAATCGAACCTTTCAGAACCTTCACAGTTCATTCAGTGTATTGAGCTTTGGACTATTTTAAGAACAGTATTCGGGGCCGATCGATTGAACTCTGGACTGGATGCCGGTTTTCCAAAATTCTATTAAAACGGCCTGTAAAAGGTCACATCTCGCAGCTTCGTCTCAGGTTCATCTTGAATGCGAAACGCTCGGGAAAAACCAGTAAACCTGAAGCGACAGACCCCAGGTCAGTTCTTTCTGGTGCAGGATGCAAGTAGCGGTGGGAGTTCAGGGCAAAGTTTAAATACAAATGTTAAAGCGTGAACATTATTAGTG
Organism: Hepsetus odoe; assembly: GCA_017165825.1. Classification (NCBI taxonomy): domain Eukaryota; kingdom Metazoa; phylum Chordata; class Actinopteri; order Characiformes; family Hepsetidae; genus Hepsetus; species Hepsetus odoe. Next base: position 20,152,420 of record CM029386.1, read on the forward strand.
AAAACGAGGACGTTTTAATACACAGGTCCTCTTTCTTTTTTTTTCAAAAATTATTGGGGGAAAAACTAGAGGTCTGCACTAAAGTTATAACGTTAAGTAGCATAAGTAATTGATCCCTGTGCAGGACGTGAACTTAATGTCTTAGAAAGTCATCAGACATGTAGAAAGGAGGGAAAGTTAAGTGATGAAAGATTTTGATTACTTTGTTGAAGGCAAATAACGAGGTGGCGATTCTATCGAACGAGTACGGCTCGAACCGCTACGCTCGGTTCCTGACGGGCCTGGGTAAACTGATCCACCTGAAGGACTGCGACCCTGATCAGATCTTTCTGGGGGGGCTGGACCACGGGCGCTATGCTGATGACGGGGAGTTCACCTACTGCTGGCATGATGACATCATGCAGGGTAAGAGGGAAGTGTGCGAGTGTAATGATGGTGAGGTAGAGCTCAGATACGGGATGAGGGTGAAGGATTATGAGCATGGAATAGACCTTAGAGAGTCTTCACACGTCCATCTTCTGCTCCAGTATCTCAACTGTGGACCGTCTGCCGTAACAACACTACACATCACCTTGCTGAATGTACAATGTGAATTCACAGCCATAATAAATACCAGACAGGCTGGTTTTAGGAGCTTAGTTTCCATGTATGAGCGGAGGAGTGAACTGAAAGGACTTCAGGGACAAGGGTATTAAGGGTATTTGGAAATGAACTCCTTGCAGTGCTGTACAGAGTGTGTGTGTGTGTGAGTAACATGCATAAAGAAGGAAATGCATTGGTAGAGAATGTCCTCACATTTCTCTGTGTATGAGCTTGTTTTGTGCTGGTAGATGGACTTTAATTCCCATAAGGCTTTGTTATGTGGAGCATTTTTTATGTCTTTTCTCCTTTTAGCTATTTTCCACATATCCACGCTGATGCCCAACAGGGAGAGTGATAAAAGCTGCTGTAATAAGAAACGACACATTGGGAACGACTTTGTGGTGGTGGTTTATAACGACTCGGGAGAGGAATACAAACTCGGTACTATTAAGGTGAGAAAAAAAAAAATCCATTTAAAATCATGCATTTCCCAACTTAACCCTTTAAAACTGGTGCCAGAAAGTGTTTCTTCTGTGAAGGTGAATCCTCAGCGCTGTTGCTGTATTTATTTAATATGCACAGAAGTGTCTCTGGTTCTACACGTTGATGTATTATGATGATTTTACTGGGGCTATGGAGGTGTGTAAGTGGGAAGAATGGGACGTGGGGAGTGAATTGGGACACATGGAGGAAGCATGTTGGCATGAAGCAAGTTGGGAAGCATGGAGGTGTTGAGGAGAGATGATGGTGGAGTTTCTGACCAGACTGGTTAACACAATCTTGGAAAGTGAGGAGATCCCTGAGGAGAAGTGTACTGGTACTGATTTTCAGAAATAAGGGTGATGAACAGAGCAGTAGTAACTACAGAGGGATAAAGCTGATCAGCCACAGCATGAAGTTCTGGGAAAGACTCGTGGAAGCAGGTTAAGAAAAGAGCTGACGATCAGTGAACAGCAGTATGGTTTTATACTGAGAAGGAGCATCACAGATACAATGTTTGCTCTGAGGGTGTTGATGGAGAAGTGCAGAGAAGGTCAGAAGGAGCTGCGTTGTGCCTTTGTGGACTTGGAGAAAGCAGATGACAGGGTGCCTGGAGAGGAGTTGTGGTTTTGTATGAGGAAGTCTGGTGTGGCAGAGGAGTATGTGAGAGTAGTTCACGATATGTATGAGGGCAGTGTGACAATGGTGAGATCTGCAGTAGGAGTGAGGGATGCATTTAAGGTAATGGTTGGATTACATCAAGGATCAGCGCTGAGCCCGTTCTTGTTTGCAATGATAATGGACAGGTCGTCGGACGAGGTTAGACAGGATTCCTCTCACTTTCCAAGATTGTATTAAACAATCTGGCGAGAAACTCTACAGCTGCACATCTTTCCTAGATCTGTCTCTCTGTCTAGCCAATCGGTAAAGGTCCTTTTCTCCCTCCATACTGTCCAAACTCTTACAATTCACCAAACACTACTTGTGTGTTTAACAATGTTTGTGTTTGTTTAGGGCCAGTTTAACTTTGTGGAGGTCCTGATAAAGCCACTGGACTACGAGAGTAACCTGGTCACACTGCAATGCCGCAGAGGTGATTAGTCTCTTAAACACTACACACTCCCATGAGCTGCGGTAACTGTGTGTGAGAGAGAGACTGGCATTTAAGAATGATCTGGGCTTTAAATGTTCATTTTTTGTTTTTTTTTTTTCCCCCCCAGATCTGGAGGGATTAGTGGACACAACGGTGGCCAAAATCGTTTCTGACCAAAACCTTCCACTGCTAGTCAGACAGATGGCCCTGCACGCTAATGTGAGTTCATTCACTAAAAACAAAAACGACACAGTTGCTATAACAAGATCACAACTGTTATTAGTTCAGCCCTAATAAGGAGAAACATTGTCTGAAGTGAAGATTTTTCCATCCCTGTTTTGGTTTTGAAAATGTCTCATTCGGTGAATAAGCAGTTGCTTCTGAAACAAACTGCTGTGATTTAAAGAGGAGTTAAAAACATGCATCATGAATTTAGAAGTAACATTTGAAAGTCTACCATGCATGCAGGGCAGTACTGTAATTTCAGAATTTCTGTTTTATAGCTTTGAGTGGTTTCAGGCTCAGTTCATCACTGAACATGTGCAATATATACAGCTTGAGGTTTCCACCAATCAGCTGAAGCTGTAAAGCAGAACAAGTAGTTTTGGATGGTTTAAAACACTGATTCCTTCTGTTTTTATTCTCTTCCAAGATGGCGTCATTGGTCCACCAGTACCGGGCCAATCCGTCTGATGCCTATGCGTCAAAATGGCTGGCCCGACTCCGACACATCAAGAGGATTAGGACCCGGGTAAGTCGAGACTTTTTACATTCATGACGCCAGAGCAAAGCACCATAAATGTTTTTAAAAAATGTAACGTTTATAATGACTAAAGGAAACAGGCTTAAAATTTTTTTTTTTTACATCCGAGACTGGAGGAGGAAATGTGTACATGTGATATTTTGCTCGTGTTCCCGCCTCAGGCCCAAGAGGAGATACAGTCTCGGCCCACCCCGGGAATATCCCTCACTCAAAGCCACGCCCCCATGCAGAACAAACCCGCCCACCCGCCCTCTGGCACCGCCTCCAACCCTGACTCCGGCCAGAGGAAGCGTTTGGTTTCCACAGTCGATGACTTCACGGATTTCGTTTAGGACTGACCTTTAACCTTTTTACCTAAATCTTAAACCAGCATCCCTCCTTCCATCCATCAACTCGTGGTGAATGGAAAGGCTAATTTTGAACTAGCATTAGCATTTGAATGGGTTATTTTTAAATTCAGCAACTAGTTTTATACTTTGCCAGCTCGTCCCGCCCCAGTCAGAGCGGATCGGTTTCGGACAGGCTGCTCCGAGTGACGGTTTATTCAGCCCTGATCCACCGTCCCAGACGCTTTCATAACTCAAGATCATTTTAACCCGTTTAAAATAAAAGCTCATGTCGCTTCTGACTAAAACACACATTTATTCACACGAAACCGTGCACTCTTTTACGCTTTCTATGCTTTCAATGTCGCTGCCAAAGGGATGCGAACGTTAGCTTTGATCTTTTCACAGCATTGGCTCCTTTAAATGCCTTTTTCTAGGAAGTCAGCTCATTGGTGAGATAGAGGTTTAGAGTGCTAAACTTAAAAGCTGCCGCTGATCCAGTATCAGTGCAGTGAATGTTCATCAGCTCAATTTACCAACCTGTCCAATAAAACAACCCCAGCTCTCTACCCTCATCCTAACATCCAACCTGTAACACACGTATTTATTGAATTAATCAGCCGCCTGTCAGCGATGGATGTGTGTGTTTTTGCAGATCCACCGATTTACTTGGGAAAGAATGAAAACACTAAATCGTTTGTAAGCCAGAATGTTTCCGCTTGTCTGTGTTGAATAAAAGTTGCCGCAGCAGGAGATTTTGGCTCCTAGTCTTTTGTTTTTTAATAATCGGAGGTTGAGCTTTAACAGAGGATTCAGTTGAAAGTGGGTGAAATACTTTGTCAATGTTTATTTCACGGTTCGTTCGCTCCAATTACAGGAGCAACTTGGAAACTGGAGAACCTGAAATTAGGAAGATCTCTACGGCTATCTTAAATGATCTGTGGTAGACGGGTACCAGCAGGAGTGAAGGAAAAGGTTTACAGGACGGTAGTGAGAGCAGCTTTGTTATACGGGTTGGAGACTGCAGTGCTGACGATAGCATTTTTAACTCTACCTCCATCGCGAGAGACAGAATTAGGAACGAGTATATTTGTACAAGTTTAGGACATGATTATTGAAAATGTTCATCTAAAAGCATTTATTCAAAACCATAAAGGACCAGACGTCAACGCCGCGGGGCTTAGCTGTCAAACTCTTTCGTTTATTTGACTTTGTCAAGTGCAAAAGCGTTTTAGGCGAAGTGCTACAGATGTAAAATACAGTGGCACGATAAAATGTAACAAAAAACATGGCGACTGCGGCAAAGAACAAAACATTTCATGAAAAAATAAACATTTTTGCTTGCAAACTGGCTTTGGCGCTTGCGTGAATGTTTACGTTTATACAATAAATCTCGTTGCATCTGATGCACAGCGTTTTTCTTTCCGAGATAACCCTCTCTGGAGCTGTTAGCGAGTTAAGAAAAAAACAAAACGGACTTGATGACGGAGCTTGAGCTAGAAACCTTTGTTAGCATTTTGCATCAAGCTAAATTTTATCCAAAGAAATGTGAGGTTCTGAAAATAATTCTGTTTGAGGAAAAAGAAGATAAAACATCAGTGTGGTCAGTGCAGGTTACTTTAGAGCAAACATGGAAAAAGGAGGTACATAAAGCAATATTTACATCAGGGCACACCGATATGTACAGACACTGCCTAAAGAAGTGGAAGACTGCACTGGAATGGACGGGAAACGAGTCTGTGGTGGACGGTGCTGCTAACGGAGGAAGGTCTGGGATCAAAAACGGATCCCTCATGAAGATAAAACTGATTCTGCTTTGGTTTTTCATGCTTTCCCCAAACACGTTTAAGGCCTTTTAGGTAACGTTTGCATAATGAGACCTTCCCATGTCCTAAAGAAGACAGACAACAACACGAACACAAAATATAGAAAAAATAAAATCATCCTGGTTTGGGTTCTTTAAAGGGTCCCTGAGCATCACCATGGTAAACATGTTTATGGGTCATTATTACTTTCAGGAAAAAGCTCATTTTATAATGTTAGATAAATGCTTTTTGTTCTCGGTTCTACAGAGACGAGGCAAAACAACAGGAGTTCTTAAATACGGCTTAGCATAAAGCTTAACACTGAAATAAAGTGCTGGGTATAAAAGAAACACACCTTTTTTAGTTCAAATAAATCTCACTGCTAAAAGGAATAATACGCTTTGGCAAACCTACAGAGAGTAATGTTCTGGAAGCAATCTCTTAATTGACTTTTGCAAAAAAAAAAAACCCCAAAAAAAAGCTTATTTTACTTTCTTGAAAAACTCACATTCACTCTTCTAAGTGATCATGTACACACGACACAAAAAAGTGCTTTTTAAATTAAATTTACGAAACATTTTGAAGAAGCCACAAAAGGACAGTTAATAAGAACCTGTCTCTTCTATTCCTGACAGTAAAGAGAGGGGGAGTGTGTGAAAACGAGAGACTGCTCCTCTTTTCACAAGTTACTTACGTCAACTTTAATTCGTCCGCCTCGCTCCTTCCTTCCGTTTCTTTCACTTTCGGTCATGCTCTTGTTTCACCTCTCTTGAAAACTCACCTCCCTTATCTTTCGTTTTCGTCTCTTCGACTTTGGCTCGCTCGACTTTCTCGCTCTCAACTCGGTCCCGATTCACGCGTCTCTACAAACCTGGAATAAAGGATTCGAATCCGTGCAGAGGATGGCAACTGTTGCTAGGTTAGACAAGCTCAGCAGAGCGATGGTTAAAAAAAAACAAAACAAAAAAAACGAACAACGTTCAGCCTAAAGAGAAAGGTGAAAATATCTTCCTTTTAAGTCTGTTCGTTAAGACAGAGCGGCTGTAGGTTTTTAAGGTCAGATTGAAAATTCAGTGAAATGCAGAGCCTTAATTCTGATCAATTCTGTCTGACCTAAGCCGAACTTAACGCTGGCCCTGCTTGAAGGCTAAGCACGAGCCTGACCCTGACCACCAGATGGCTTAGCAAAATGTGTGGATCATCTATGGGACGACTCAAAATAAGCTCCAGTTCATCGGCGCAGCTTTTAAAACGGGAAACTGTGCAGTAAAGCTTGTCTAACTGAGCAACAGTTGCTATGAGAGCGCATGTTTTTCATTGGAGCACAGACAGGCCAATTAAAGGGCTATTTTTGAACTGTGGCTCGCCAGGATTTTAGCACCCTGATAGCCTTTGTGTAGATTCTGCATGTGTCAATTACATACCTGTATGATAAGAAGCATGCAATATGCATAGGTACCTGCAAGCATAGATCTATGTGCTTAATGCTGATATGTTAGTCAATGTATACGTGTGTGTGTGTGTGTGTGCGCGCGAGAGAGACTTATTTTCAGCTTCTGTTTAGACTGCACTAATGAGCCAAACATTTGCCCATTACCTTGCAATAGCTTCATTCGTTGATACGTTTAAAAAAAAAAAAAAAAAAAAAAAAAAAAACAGTAATCAAAACATGACTCACGCAACAAGTAACCTGACAGTTCAAATACTGCACAACATCACTTTACAACAGACCTCAACTACTCATGATGTCACTTCCTGCCACTTCTACGAGCTTTTCGCTACGACAGCACAAATTGTGCCCTTGTCGGGTTTCGCCCCCATTTTAACCTCCAGGGTCACGGGGCTGGACTGAGGTCATTCAATGGAGGGACTTGAGGCTTTCAGAATTTGTCTGAATCCAAAAAGGCGGCCAGCGCCTCATTGCTGAATCCACACCGTGAGATTCCACCCCAGCCTTGTGGGTCGAATTGCTCTGGGGTTGACTGGGATTAAGCAGCTGGGGTTTGTAGCGTGAAGATCAAGTTGTTGTTCCAACTTCAGTGTTTCTTGAGGAGCTGGTAACAAAACCTGCTGTCGCCAGCGTCCTCTCCCTCCGCAGCAGATGAGAAGAATCCTTCATCGCCACTGATGTTTGCTAACTTTGTCTCTTTACTCTCTGATAATCTTCCTCCCAAAGAACCAGGAAATGGAATCCTTGGGTGCTCAAGGTTTGGGGTGTCCTGAGAGAGGTCGGTCTATGTTGGGGTGGACCTTGTTTTTCAAGGGTGGGGGTTTGTGCTTGCGTTTGCGTGTGGGTATGGTGGTGGTGTGTGCTGGATGATGAAAGAGGCTGGAGGGAAGTTCCTCGTTATTGCTCAGCGGGAACCACTCCAGGGCACGAGGGATTGGGACTGGGCTTGTGACTGCGGAGCAGGGGGTAGTGGAAGGGGTAGTATTTGGAGTGGATAACGGTGTTGAAGGGGACACTGGTTTGCCGGCACAGCCAGCAGACTCTGCATCTTTAATGATGTGGGAGACTGCCTTCTGAGGACCTCTGGCAGTCTTGTGAGCGGTTACCTCCATCGTTCCTGCACATTCCTCTACCTCGACGGGAACCGAATCCACCTTGTGATCCTTTTGGAGGTTCTTTTCCTTCCGTTTGGAACGTGCCTCTGTTTTGTCAGGGCTTGCTTGTGCTTTCTGACCCAAGTCAGTCCTCTGGGGACTTGCATCATTTGGCAGCAGATCCTGTTTAGGACCCGGTGCCAAAGTGTCTCCCTTGCGGGGGACCTTTTCAGTTTTATGAGAACTTTTGTAACTTTTGCGATGAGCTTTGTCAGAGGTGTCGAGATTTCTCTCGCCTCTGTGGGAACCTTTGCTTGTTTCCATGTGGGAGTGGCTGTGGCCTTTCGTATGGGATCCCTTGTGGCTTTTGCTGTGTTTCCTCTGTCCTGCAGAGTCTAGACCGCCATGCCTCTGCCCACGACTCTTCCTCTGGAACCTCTCTAGCCGGCACTCAGTGTGGTACAGTTCCTCTGTGGCTTGGGTAACCCTGTCTAGCTGCAGCAGCAAAGCATCAAAGGCTGGCAGGACCCTTCGAAGGGTGGCTTCGGTTTCTGCCCGTTCTCTCCAAGTTTGTCCTCCTACCACCACTCCCAGGTTGAGGCCCAACCCGAGCCCTGGAGCCTCAGCCAGGCTGCAGGGGCTGCTCGATGTAGGGTGCCAGGAAGCTTCAGACCCACAGTCCACACTATCAGGGGTAGGGGGAGCCTCTGGGGTGTCTAGAGGAGGCAGGCAAAGGGATTTACAGTCGCTGGTGGATGAAGAGCGGGATGGTGGCATATCCATACCTTCAAAGCGGACCTTGTGTCGGAACTGCGTGGGGAAAACCCAAAGATGCTTAGCAAGTGTCGTTCATTAATATTGTTTATTAGATACTGGGTTTATGCAAAGCAAAGCACTGGAAGCACACAACTGTACCCACCTCCTTAGTACGGCTGAGCCCCATCCACATCTTTAGGCGTCGTAGGAACAGCTCCACCATCTCGTAATCCTGCAGATCCACCGCTGGCTGGTACAGCTCTGCCCTCACCCGTTGGTAGTTCCTCAGCAGCGCTGAAGTCGCCAGCCACAGCAGGACGAGACGCAACGCTGCGAAGCTGATGTGAAACAGGAAACAGGATGCGGAGAAGCAAGAGCCTCCGTCTGATCGCCATGTCAATAAGCCACGGTTTCCAGAGACCAGCAGCGACAGGTAGGCAGAACTAACAGTTCCATAGCCCTCTAAGACAGAGTGAAAAAGCTGCAGACGGAAGGAAAGTTTCAGAATCAAAACTTGTCAAAATCGGTTAATTAAGTACTCAAAATGAATGATGACGACAAGTGAGAGATTAATAAAGATGAATGAAGGTGAACCCAGAAGGCAATGGCCTGACTCCTCATTAGACTTGTTCTCTTCGAGATGATGGAAGGATGGTTATTCACATTAATAAGTCGGAAAGACCCATTCCTCGCGCAGTACCATTAGGAATCTCAGCTTTTCTGATCTTAATTAACTCGCTCATCCAACACAATACGTTTAAAAACTCTGTGTAAGCGCTCTGTGAACTTTAGATGAACAGATTTGCGTTACTTTGCATTTTAAGAATGAATGTGTTTGCACGGCAGTATATATTGTTTTCTTTATTTGATCTGTATAATGACTGTACTCTTGTCCCACTGTGGAATGGAGCTTGACTTAAAACCTTCATTCAGATCTTCTAGATTTCAGGACACTCTTCAACCCCCCCAACACACACACACACACACACACACACACACGGATTCTCTGAACAGAATGATTATGTTGTATCTTGAATCAAAGGTTTTTCAGACAATCTTTCCTTTTTGTCAGAAACGTCAAGCTGTACTAAACCTCCAGAAAACGATGCCTGCAAAACCACTCTGAACTCTTACAACACCTTTTTCAGAGCCACAGTATTTGACATTGAGGCATTTTAGTCGTGTTACATTCAAAGTCAAATGGAGTCAGAGACCCATGCAAGTGGACACAAAATCAGAAGGAAAGAGTGACGCTCTGAATGAAGTGTCTCAGTGAGTAGGGCAGACGGGAGAAGAGTATAAGCATGAAGGTACAGGGTTTTTAAAAATTTTTTTTATATAAAGGTGTGTTTGCTCACCAGGTGTCCTGCGTGTGAGAAGGCCAGCAGCAGTACCAGCAGAGCAAGCACAGCACCAAGCAGCTCCCACACCGACCTTCTCAGCGTCCGGCCAAACACCGCCCACTCTCGCAGAAACCGCAGCTGATGAGATGCCTAGAGAGAGAGAGAGAAAATATATGGAGTGAGACCAGCTGAGTGAAGAAAAAAAAAAAAAAAAAAAACATTTTAAGTGCATTTGGATGAAAGAGGTTCCATTTTAAAACACACAATCATAAAACAACGCAATCAAGTATAAATTCTCATAATAAAGGAGAACATGGCAACGTGTGGCTAATCCTTTGTAACGAGAAATGGCCAGACACTCAAGACAGGCCTCAAATGGAAATAGTACAGAAACACAGTCCAAACTGTGTTTCATTCTGTAGACTGGCTAGTAGTTTGGTACATTTTTAAACTATGTTTTAACTAAATAAATCACTGAATAAAGAATGACCACTTATACTTTCTGCAGACAATAAATTCACTGTAACGTTACATTCCCCCTTTTAAAGTCTCAAGCAGTGGCATGCATTCCCATCGTATGTAGTTCCTCACCTTCAGCATCAGCAGGAAGAGCAGAGTGGCGTTCAGCTGGCTCAGGACCTGGTTCTGCTGGGCCAGCGGGAAGAAATCGGTGAAGGATTCCCGTTGCTGTAGGAACGAGGTCCAGAGCTGGGCGGCGAGGGCAGAGCGACTGAAGTGCAGGGCAGAGACTCCAGCCGCCAGCAGCAGAGTACACACACCCGCCACGTTCCACGTGCGCAGGAAGTAGCTCCACCCTTGCCGCCATATAGCCACACCTTCACGCACCGAGAAATAAACCATCAAGATCATCAGGAGGAGCTAAGAGGAAAAAGGAGGAAGATTTGACCAATTAGCTTCGGTTGTTCACCATCTCACCTACTCGGGGCATCCAGTACTGCCAGATTCTGGCAAAAATACATTTTGGTAAAAGCCCAGGGTACTGAAAACAATAGAGGCTGCAGAGGCATCTCCATGGCCTAGATTTTATCTAGTGATTGACAGTTACCATGAGAACCAGTGGCTGAGAGAAGAGTTACCGTCAGGAACAAGGAGAGGTCCAGGCCTTGGCAGAGTGTGCGCAGGCTGCACGTTTTCAGGTCTAGGCTGGACTGAGCACGCTCAGACACGGGAAACTCCAGCAATAAAGAGAAGACAGCCAGCAGGTCTGTGTTTGTGTTATAGAGAGAGAACTCCACAAACAACGCCCTCGTCCTGAAACACACACACACACTTTCAGCTCCTCAGTATTTCAATCTCTCTCTTCTCTGTATATCTGAAATAACTGATCTTAATGCAGAAAGAACTTTAAAGTGAAGAGTGACTGTCCACAGCGCACAGTGAGACACGACGAAATGCCTCCTCTGCTTTTCACCCACCACAAACACCGTGCAGCTGGGGGCAGCTATTTAAAGCACCTGGAGAGCAGTGATGGGGACGGTACCTTGCTCAGGGGTACCTCAGCGCAACCTGCTGTTCTAGGGTTGGATCCCATGACCTTCCGATCCCCTAAACACTAGACCACCGCTGCCAGTTTTAATTTCATTTAAGATCCAAACTATTATAAACATGGATAATTGATGTGGAGGGAAAAGCAAATGGAAAAATGTCAACGTTAAACTGTGTGTGTGTGTGTGTGTGTGTGTGTGTGTGTGTGTATGTGTGTACACTTACAGTGGATCCAGCCACTGGTGTGTGTGCAGTTGTTGTATGAGGGTTTTTGATTCTTCCATCTTTCTGCTGAGCTCCTGAACAAATCCAGCACTGTCATACACAGACGCCTGGCCCCAGTGCCACACTCTGCGTGCATGTACACACACACACACACACACACACACACACACACACACACAGTCACCAAATCTTTTAACTGCTGAAAATTTTGAATACAGTAAAAAGAGCATAATGACAAAGTATGCCATGAAATATTAAACTGTTAATTAAATTATATAACAGGATTATAATAACGATTGAACCACCGGGCCACGGACCAGTACCGGTCCATGGGTCATTCCGGGCCGCACAGAAATATAAAAAAATATTTTAGTGATTATCAGAATTTAAAAAAAAGCTTGTCTCGGTCACGTGATACGGTACATCAAAAAGTGAAGTGAAAGTGACTACCCATCACTGTGAAGCGCAGCACAGCACAACACAACGAAATTCAACCTCTGCGTTTCACCCACACACACACACGTGCAGCAGGGGGCAGATATTGAAAGCTGGCCGGGGAGCGGTGACAGGGACGGTACGTTGCTCGAGGGTATCTCAGGGCCACCTACTGGTGAGGGAATCGAACCCACAATCTTCCGATCCGGGGCGACTCCCTCACCACTAGACCACCGCTGCCCCACAAGCAGTGCCCACAATTAATCCCACAAGCGAGAAAAAAAGGAGTCAAAAACAAATAAATCTCTATGCGCTTTCTTTTAAGCTGTTTCTGTGCTGGACCGAGAAAATAATGTTTTATATGAGACCGGTCTGTGGCGCCGCCCTAGAGGACGATTTTACAATTGGAGTGATGTGGAGAGAAACTGAAACTGCAGTCACTACTGCGAGTATTCACTAGCTGGGATAATCAGCTGTGCGTCCCTCACCCGTTTCTCTGAGACACACTGCGACTCCAGTTCAGAGCGAATGACGATCCTGACTCCGCCCACCCACCTGGACCACATCCAAACCAGGAAGAAACTGGGAATCTGCCGCTAGGAGGACAGACTGATGGAGAGAGGGAGAGGGAAGAGGTGAGGTTAGGTGTCACAGGAAGCAATACAGCACTTCTGTACAGTATTGATAAGCATGGACGTCTAATTATTTTTATAAAACTCTCCTGCAGATAGATTTAGTCTAGTCTCAGACTCCGTCTGCAGTGCCAGTGACGATTCACCACTGAAATCATAGGCAATTTTAATACACAGCTTAACCTGAAGCTTAAGGCATAACCTTAGAGAGTGCAGGCAGGTTGGAATGGGTGGAGAAGAGTGACTGGAGTGATTTGTGACAGACGGGTAACAGCTAGAGTAAAAGGGAAGGTTTACGGGACAGTAGTGAGACCAGCTATGTTATACGGGTTGGAGACGGTGGCACTGATGAAAAGGCAGGAGGCGGAGCTGGAGGTGTCAGAGTTAAAGATGCTGAGATGTTCGTTGGGTGTGACGAGGATGGACAGGATTAGAAATGAGTATATTAGAGGGACAGATCAGGTTAGATGTTTTGGAGACACGGTTAGAGAAGCAAGGCTGTTGGTTTGGACACGTCCAGAGGAGAGATGAGGATTATATTGGGAGAAAGAGTATGATGGAGCTACAAGGAAAGAGGAGAAGAGGAAGGATAAAGAGGAAGTTTATGGATGTGGTAAAAGAGGAGGGCAGGAAGAAATGGAGACAGATGATCTGCTGTGGCGTCTCCTAAACGGAATCAGCTGTGAAAGAAGAAGATGATCAAGTTGGAACCTCCATTTATCCCTCAAACGTTCTCACCAGGTTGTGATCTGATCTGACGGAGGCGTGGCTTCCCCAGCAGCACACAGCCTGTCTCCTCCTTTAAGGTGGGGCCGTCCAGCAACCGTGGCAAAAGTGAATCAGATAGCCACTCCCACATGACCTCACGCCTGAAACAGTGGATAAGATCAGACATCAATGTGAACACAGTACTGTGCAAAAGTTTTTGGCACCTGAGTGAAACAGACACTGACTGCAACTTTAATCCAATTCAAACCAAAACATCTCCTCTCATACTTCCAAACACTGCTGTGATCCGGAGAGTGAAGAACCTGCACCTTCCACACAGTTTCTGAGCAGAGGGTGAAATAGTGTAAATGTAATTTTACCTGCTGATGTTGCTGAAGCTCTGTGTGTGTAGGTAGCTCTCCAGCTGAGTTTGTAGCTTCAGGCGATGAGCGTCTTTGGCCGAGTCGGTGTAGTTCAGGAGCAGAACCACCAGCAAGAAAAGCATGTAGACCAGAAAACCCTGCAGAGAAAACCAACACTTACACACTCGCTTTGCAGACCACAAGCAAAACCACCATTTACCCTCAAGGACCACCGTAAATGTCCCACTCTTCATTGATCCAGCTGCACATCCATCCATCCATCCATCCATCCATCCACTAATTTCTCCATACATCCTTCATTTATCACCCATCCAGTTCATTCTGCTTCCATTTATTCATTTAGCTATCCATTATTATATTAACTCCTCCACTTCTCCATACATGCTTCATCTATCTAGCCACAAAATGTAAAATTGCCAAAAGATTCACACTTGTTTACAAGAGATCCATCAACGCTGCTGCAATAAAGTCATTTTTCCCTGAACAGTCATGAGCGTTTATATTATTAAGCCTGGAGGCTTGACGGGAATCACAAAAAAAAGAGCAGGGTTTTATAAATTACAAAAATCCTTCAAAAATAATCTCAGCGAGTGTTAAATCTGAGAGTACTGGTTGTTGTTTCTGAGGCACTAAAGGTAAAGATCAGTCAAAGATCAGAGATCATCGATTAGTAACAACATCTCTCAGCAGGACCAATCAGAGGAAAGTCCATTTATGTCTTACAAGATCCACCGCACACTTCCTGTTCCCTCGGCAGGAAGTGTCGGACATGTTTCATCACTGAAGCCTTTGTTAAAGGGTCGACACTTCTGTGAAGCCGACCAAAGATCCACAAAAAACTTAGTTTAGTAAAACAGAATAATCATCAGACACTCCACACCGACGGGCATTAATGCTTTAGAGCAAAATGAAAGTTATGAATTCATAAATATAATTCTGTTTAGAGCTGAAACGAGTCAAAACGGACCTTGTTACCTTCTGAGTTCGTGTCTCTGGCTTTCTAAACCAAATGGGACTAACCTTCTCTAAAACACCTCAACCTATCAGAGCGAAAGCGCTCAGCTATCTCCTCGATTCAGAAACCTTCAGAGATTCACAGTGCAAAGAGATTAGAGGATTTGAAGCTCATGATTATATTAAGAACGCGTGAACACTCTGATCGGTGAGCACAAATTGAAAAAGAAAGAAAAACATCCAATAAAAGCCCAAAAAATCCCAACAAATAAAACCTCTCCTGTGGCGTCTCCTAAAACTGAAAAAACCCTCTCCTTCAATACGTCTGCCACTAACGTGAAATCAGTTACAGCAGGATCTCATTTCATTCTCATTACGTTCCCGTTCTCCTGCCTCGCCCAATAACACCAAAGGCATGCACTGCTGTCTTCCCTAACTGCATCTTTTTCTTTTTTCTGTCCCTCCATCCGCTGCCTTGGGGAGTGCTGAATAATTGAGCAGCTCAGACATGCTCTGCGAGGGTCCTGGAGAATCTATTTTCGAAAGCCGTCGAAAAGAACAGAAGAGGAGACGGAGGTCTGATGGCAGAGTGATTTTTAAATCAGCGGGTGATCAGACAACTCGCAATCCAAAACAATCTTGATGGGGTGTTGGTGCTCGGCTAACAAACTGGAACGCCTAAAAGGAGCATGCGAGATGGGCCCGTTTAAATGAGCGGGGCCTGGTGCTGGGATGGCTGAGGGATGACAAATGCTCCTTTGTGTGAGTTCCTGCAGCGATTGTTTGAGCTGCTGCGTTTGTGAGGGCCTGTCGGAGTGATTTTGTGTGTGTTCTTCATTATTCACCCACTTAGAACATCTCAACACAAACTGCTCACAGGACCTCCTACTAAGAGCACAGCTGTGTGGAGCTGTCAACAAGCTCTAGACTAAGCGGCAGTGGAAAGCTCAGAGAAGAGAGGATGAAGTTCCTGCTCACTGTAAGTGGGCTGCCGCGCGGTGGAAGTGATGTGATGGGACCGTAACTCTTTAAGCAACAGCAGTGGAGTTTGGGAAGGGCTGGGAGTCTATAACTGAAGAAATGAAGTCCGGGTTGTGAGCTTTGAGTCTTTGAAACGTGGCAGTGGAGTTAATCTGGGCTGAAGGGCGTCGACGTGATATTTATGGTCTTTGTGATGTTTTTCCTCCACAATGAAAAAAGTTTTGTTATTGGCAACTTTTGGTTTTTTTTTTAAGAGGATAATTTATGTATTAATGCATTTTATTTGCACTGAAAATGTTTTGAGATGTTTAAGGTGGAGTCATTTCCTGTTCTGAATTCATTTAAAAGTGATCCAAAAGCATTTAGATTAAAAAACTTTGCTAATCAGAAAGGTGAGTGTATTAAAGGTTATTAATATTCTTCCACCAAAGTGACCCCTCGATCAACCTCCTCCAGTCTGGCTGATCTAAGATGGTGATAGTGGGTGGCCTGGACTCATTCCGTTGACCTGTTTCCCCAGGCTGGGTGTGTGTGTTCACCTTCAGCATGCTGTGCAGCAGGTGGATCTTGCGTGCCTCTTCTCTGGCCTGGTTCAGAGCGAAGCCCTGTGGTGGTCTCACTCTGGGAACTCGCTGAACCACTCTCTCCACCCGCGGACAATCAACCAACACATCGCCCTCCTCCGGCCTGAAACGGCCCTCCAACAGCCCAAAATATATACCCTCCAGAAGCACCTACACACACACACACACACACACACACACACACACACACACACACACACACGCACACCAAGCATTAGAGCGGTATTGTGCAACCCATTGGTGCTCCTGAAAACTAGCATGTAGCACCTCTGGATTTGCTGTTAGCAGGCAACCGAGCCTCTGCTGAGACTGTATTTTTTCTGCTGCTATACTCAAGACACTCTCCTTCTGACCGTCGTCCTTATGTGTGTGTGTGAGTGTGTGTGTGTGTGTGTGTGTACCTTTAGAGGTTCCAGTATACAGAATGACATCACGAAGCTGCTGATGCAGGAGACGAGCCACATCAGAGCCACACCCTCGCTGAAGCTCCACCCCAGCCATATTGACAGGCTACTGGACAGGACTAGCCCCGCCCAACTTCCCCAGAGAGTAGCCAATCCGCACAGAGGAGGAAACGGCCTTGGCTTACACACGTCTGTGACCACTGAGAGAAGGAGTGAGAAATAAATGAGCAACACCTACACTTATTCCTATAAGCTTTAAAGCGCTGTATTCCAGTGCCACCTTCCATTGTGTAATAAGCGCACCAGTAAATACCCGTTTGAAATATCGTATATATCCTTCGCCGATGTTCTTTTTCACGCACACATGAGCCGGTACTGATATGAAAGTGAAGATGAAGTGAACGTGACAGTCATTGTGAACTAGCACAGCACGCTGTAATTCATTATGGAACACAGCCTCTGTATTTAACCCATTCACCGTGTTGGAGAGGGCAGGTATATCCAGCGTCTAGAGAGCAGTGATGGGCACGGTACCTTTCTTACGGGTACTTCAGGGCAACCTACTGGTCTGGGATTCAAACCCATGACCTTCTGATCCAGGGGTCCCTAAACACTACACAACCGCTGCCCCCTGATATAATAACTGAACTGCATCTCTACCCAGGACCTCCAGATGGGAGCACGTCGCTCCAGGTCTCGGGTCCGTACACCAGCTTTCAGATACAGAACTTCAAAACATTAATCACGGTCCACAAATCACTCGACTCCTGGTACCAGTTCTAAGATGATGATAAAAACTGCAGTTTCAGAGCTGATCACTTTTGTAATCACTCATGAATTGTTTTCTGTGAACTGCGCTGAATAACCTCGGTGTGTAACGTCTTACACTAATAAGCTCGACCTTCCTCCGTCATTTTGGAGCCACGAAGCTAAAGCTGCACAACTTCAAAGCTTTTCTTTCAAGTGACAAAGAATATTAAATCCTTGTATGTCCAGTGCTAAACAAAGACACTTCAGACACAAAATTGATGTGTATTCTTCTTAGAATGTTCGTGTGTGTGTGTGTGTGTGTGTGTGTGTGTTAGTGACAATAAATGTATTTTATACTGACGGTGTACTTTTACCAGCAGAAGGCTAACTTTCATCTGCTGAATATAAATGGGGGTGTTTGACTGTGTGTGTGTGTGTGTGTGTGTGTGTGTGTGTGTGTGTACCTGTACGTGAGGTAAATGCAGTTTTAGGTGGATCTCTGCGCAGCGCTGCAGGACTAATAGGGTCACTCATCTTCTGCAACAGAATGACCTCCGTCTTATCGCCAAAGATACTGGAGCTGGAAAACACACACACACACACACACACACACACACACACACACACACACACACACACACACAATAGGAGAAGTCCGGTGAGGAGAGGAGGAGAGAAAAAGGCAAAAGTTAAGAGTCCTGGAGCAGTAAAGACACTCACAGGTCACCCATGTCGCTGTCCGTCTGAGTGAGCAACTGTCCGTCTGCCAGGATTCGTTTGATGAGATCCTCATCTGTCAATCATAAACACCGGTAACCAATCAGAAAGCATGAAAAAGATCCACGGGTTCATTCACTGTTTAAGAACCTTCGCATCTTATAAGCATTTCCTAATGCATTCATCTTAAAACTGAGAGCTTTCACTGAATCTTTTCAAAAGGTTTATACCTTAAAGTGTGTAAAAGGTCACACTAAAGATGGATTAGTCCCTTTTTTGCTGTGGATTTAGGTAATTAAGTAATTACTATCATTATTTTGAACCTGCTTTAAAGCATTATTCATTATACTATACATTACTATCTACTATAAATGATTCAGTATCTATTCTAAAATATTCAGTATCTGTTTCTACTACATATGATTCGGTATAAAACGATTTAGTATTTACTGATTATTCAGTATCTACTATAAAGTATTCAGTATCTTCTACCCACTCGACAGTTGCAGAATGAGAACGACGATGAGAAGTAAAGTTTTCAGCTCTTTTAGCTTTACCTGAAGAGGTGAAATATTTGTTCCTTTGGTTGTGACCCCCGACGGTCTCCTCCTCCTCCGGGCTGAAGGTCATATCTACTCCCAGGTGTCGGCTGCCCTGACCGCGTTTCAGCCGAGGAGGAAACCCTCCTCCCATCTCCACCGACGGCTCAGTCAGCACGTCTGGCCAGTCAGCGTCCGGGACGCTCCACCTGCGGGACGTAACGGAGGGCAGAGAGGAGCGATGTAGAATGAGAGTAAGAGTGTGTGTAAACTCTCTGTAGGACATGGAGCACTGTTTCTACACTCAGCTCTAACCCTGCTGTCACCATGGAAACAGATCTCTCACCTTTTAGAGGAGGGAGTGGGGAGGTCAATGTTGGTCTCTTCCGAGTACGTCTACAATGAAGGAAAGAAGAAAGAACCAAGACGTTATTTAAGAATGAAAATAAAATAAAGCAGTGAAAATAATCTGAAAATCTATTGCACACATTAAACGACGCAGGTACTTTTGTGTTTTCTTGTGTGTTTAAACACCACCACCACCTGGGAACTGAAACCCTCACACAGTAAGGTAGCGGTCCTACCCACCGCACTACACTTTTAGAAGATGGAAATATAGATGAATATTAAATATTAAACTGAGGAGCTGTTTTACAGTACCTCTGTGGGGATTCCATTAAAGAAGAGGAAGGAGCTTCCTGTCATCGAGTTGTCCAGAAAGTCATCGATTTCCAAAGACTCTTGATCGACTTGGGGAGGGAGCTGTTCTACTGAGACCTGACACACACACACACACACACACACACACACACACACACACACACACACACACACACACACACACACACACACACACACACACACAAAGCGTCACCAAACAATTTACAGGCAAGCACATGACTACTGGCACCCTTGGTACCAGAGTATATTATATATAAATATATATACGGGCCATGCGTCTCACTTTGCTGCGGCTGAGTCTGAAGAGGCAGAAGATGAGCAGGTAGAGAGGATACAGCACCAGACAGCTGACCACACCCACGCCGACAGACTCGGCATTCAGAGACACCTGCTCCGCCACAGGAACAGAGCTGCAACACACACACACGGGTATTCTGGTCAGATTGAAATCTAATAACACTAAAGCAGCTGTGCTAGTACTGAACTGTGAGAAGGAAAGAATAATGTGTATTATTTCGTTCTGCTTATTGAACCCTTTGTGGAAACGTCCACTCCCTTAAATCCTGACCACAGTGTCACTGAAGAACAATTCTCCTGCGGTTCTGTGCCCACTAATGCGCTCTCGCTCTCTCTCTCTCGCTCTCTCTCTCACTCTCCTTGCAGAGAGAGAGAAAAGTTCCTCTTCAGGGTGAAAAGTATCCTTTAAAGTTCACCCTTCTTTCGACTCTCATCACAGCCAACTGAAATACAGACTTGCTGTTCAAACTGAATGTAAATGTGATTCTTGTAACAAAGTGTCTAATTCATTACACAACTACATTTCAAAAGTGTAGCATCAAAAAGTTCCTGAGGCCAGGAAATGAAGTTTACCTGTTGCCGTGGGCAACGGTGGCATACCACACAGTGTTGGCCAGCAGGATGAGGTGTAGCAGCAGGGAGCAACATGTCGCCCTCTGGAGGCGAGTGAAGGGGCTGCGTGGGGGTCGTTCCCATAGCGATAGCCATACGTGACTCTCACACACGGCCCTCTGGAGCTCCCAGGACAGCACGCGGGGCCAGTGACGGAGCTCCGCCTCCTCTGCAAACACAAACGTGAAGTGTTGAACAACGAAGAGCATCAATTAAGGGTCTCGTGAGCGAGGCAGGTTCAGTCGCCATGAACCAGTCCAGTTACTGTGGCTTTATCATAAACCAGTAACTGGCTGGTTATCTTACTTAAGGTACACGGTCAACACCTGAGGACAGTCAACCATCATCGACCCGCAGTTACATGATCAAGAAACTCCACTCCAGTATCAGAACAGACCAGAAATAAAACCGTGAACAGTCAGATGGTGAAGAGCGCTAGTGTCGCTCCCGTTAGCCGCATGCAGTTATGCTACCTGGGGGCTGTTCGTTCTGGCTGTGCTGCGAGAGCTAATCTTCAGGTCACATCCTCACCTGAAGCCTCAGCCTCAATCTCCACTCTGCCGTCCGTCTTCTTGTTATCCACAGACAGCCATTCTTCGATCAGGAAGAAGTACGAGCTTCCGGTCTGCAGGTCCTTCACCAGAACATACTGCAGCAGCCATGCAGGGGAGAGACCTGACACACAGACGGGAAAGGAAAAGGAGCTTCTTTAAACTTCTCAGTGTTGCACTTCTCACCTGCATGCGCGTCATATCAGCCACTTGTTTATAGTTGCTTGACATCCAGACGTGCGGAATGAGGTGAAACTTCAGTACTTTCAGATACGTTCGTTTTTATGATAACGTGCTGCTAATTTCTGCCATTTTGCTCTAATGCTCCTTTAGATCTGCAGCCACCTTTGTTGTCATGCCACATGCGGATCTTGA
This sequence comes from Hepsetus odoe, assembly GCA_017165825.1. NCBI lineage: Eukaryota > Metazoa > Chordata > Actinopteri > Characiformes > Hepsetidae > Hepsetus > Hepsetus odoe. The sequence goes on from CM029386.1 coordinate 20,173,446, forward strand.
GCACGTTGCCCAGGCTCGTATCCATAGCGATATGGAAGATGTCCAGGCTGTTGCGTGTGAACGCTCCGACTCGGTCCAGGTGACGGTGCCCACTGCGACCCTCGCTGCCGTGGAGACTGATACCGACATGGGCCGTGGTGCCTGGAAAAGGAATTTATTTAAGTGTTTATTCCACCCATTATCCATACATCCATCTATCCATATTTCAGTCCATCCATCCATCACGATAACCCTCCTCACATTCTGATCTTTGCTCTGTGTTGCTCACCTGCTCCTCGTGTCCAGCCGGTTTTGACCTGTACTTCGTACTTATAGAGTCCATCTTTTCCACACAGGGGAACCACAGAGGCTCGTCTCAGATCCATCTGGTCCAGTTTTCTCAGCACCGCAGCCGCCACAGCGTAGCACAGCAAACCCACCACACACACCAGGACCACCACCAGATTGCGGCCGACAGTCACATCCTGACGGGTAGTCACAAACACAAATTTAATGTCAATGATTGTAACGTAGAATCTTAATTTGAACCTGAAAACTTTCCGCTACTATTTTTACTACTGGAAAAAGTTGTGTGTGTGACCAGAGCTGTGATAATGAGCCTGTCCCTCAAGCGACTCCAGAATCACTACTGCGTAGGAACTAATCTACTCCAACACATTCTTCTTCTCCCATAAACGTCCAGCCCACCTCTCTGTCCACTCTCTTCCGTGACTCACAGGAATGCTGAAGCTGATGGCGTTCAGGGGAACGAAGAGGCTGGCAGCGAAGGCGGTGAGGTGCTGGGTGCTGCAGACGGCCCGGGCTGCGCTCGTCTGGGCCAGGGGGACAATGCCGTCCGTCTGCCAGAGAAGATTCTGCCGGTTGAAATACTGACACAGGGCTGTAAACACACCGACCTCCAGCCGTACACGCACTGGCCAGTCAGAGCTGCAGCCTGCCGACACGTTAACGAAGTGATCCCGCGTGGTGTCATACGCGCTGCAGAGAGGAAACACACGGGCCACAGTTAAACACTCATTCAGAGAGCTGCGGTGATGAATGACACTGCATTCACTGCGGTGGTGTGGAGGTCCTGGCTGAGGCGTTAAGAGTGGATACAGACCAATACCGGCCTACAAGACAGAAATGATTAACTTATGAAAGAAGCTCTTTCCTGCTGAGCAGTGGAGCTCGGTCATTAGAGTGTGTTGTTCTTACAGCGGAGAAAGAAAGAAGGTGTAGGACTGGTGATCCAGGCTTCGGTCCCTCGTCATACTGAGGGTGATGTGCCTCTTGGCTGTGCTGTTGTACTCGTTGGCCCATTCGGAGGTGTGTAAATACGCGGCGATTGACGGGTCCGAGACACGCCCAGCCGGAGAATCTGCACAAAAACACATCGACACACTGAAAGAGGCTGAAAGCCACGTCTTATCCATGGTAGAGCAAAAAAACTAAACCAAAACCATAATCTGATGCTCAGTGACAGTGTGTGGAACCTTGTCAGAATCTGTGGAGTACCCTGTGGGGAACCTTCTGATCCTGGGGCCTAGTCCCTAAGGGTCACCAAGTCAGCAATGCCCCGTATATGGTGACGGTGGTCTAGTGGTAGGATACTTGCCTATGGACCTCTGGATCAAGAGGTCCCAGGTTCGAATCCCACCTCCAGCACTACCACCACTGGGTCCCTGAGCAAGACCCTTAACCCTGAGTGTCTCCAGGGGGACTGTCCCTGTAATCAGGACATGCAAGTTGCTCTGGATAAGAGCGTCTGCTAAATGCCGTAAATGTAAATGTATATAGAAGATACAAGGTTCTACATAAAGAGATTAGTTTATCACCACCAGCAAACTGCTCAGGAACAGAGACTGGACTGAAAACGAGAAACAAAACTTCAGGAAGATTGAGAGAACTGCTCCTCAACAACACATTCAACAGAAGAATGAAGCAAAAAATGAAGAAATGAGGCTTAAGACATTTGGCCAGTGTCTCTCTAACAGCACGGAAATAATATAACCCTGCTATACTGAACATAGCGATTATATACGTGACGCACATTTTTTCCCCACACTGTCAATCAGCGCTGGGTTTCTGAGAAGTGCTTTAATGGAACATTTGCTTCAAAACATCTAAAGGAAGTCCAGAATTAGCAATCATCACCTGATGTCTACTTCAGCTTTTTCATCAAATGAAATCCTTGCTGAACTGCATAAACTGAATAAGAGGCATCAAGGAGAAGACAGGACCCCAACTTTGTTCTTCTACTGAGCTCACAGCAACTAAAACATGGCCATTTTTATTCCCTTTAACTGAATTCAATTTCTTATTACTTCAGTGGTGAAAGATGTTTTTCCTGACAGAAACACGGTCACTGTTGAGATTAATGCATTTAAATTGAGGCGAGTGAGATGCGTCACCACAGAGTCGGACTGGAGAATACCCCACTGTGGCAGAGAAAAGGGGGAAACAGTATTCAACGACAAAAAGCTGCTGATTATCAACACTAAAAGCAGAGAACTGGACTCTGTGTGAGCTTAGTTTCGTGAAAATGATACGGCCAAGAGATTAACACTGTGCAGCTTAATTATTCTTTATGCATCTTAAAGATTAAAATCATGAAATGAGCAGGTTGCAGTGTGTTGCCATGCCGGGTCAGAGTTAATGCTCTGCCCCCTGGAGGCGAGTGCAGCCTTACCCTCCACTACGGTGAAGTTGAGCTGGATGTAGACCCCGGCTCTGCTGTTGGTGTTCCCCGTGCTCACCCGCACGATCACTGAGCCGCAGCGGCTGATGTTGACTGCCCCGGCTGGCTGCAGCACCTGCCCCACGTCGTCCCCGTCCAGCCCCGCTGCCGTGCCATTGTTCACGGTGACCGTGATGGCCTGGCTTTCATCCAGGTCAGAGATTGGGATCTGAGTGCCGTTGATGGTGCGAAACTCCATGGATGCCACCTCCGTGGACACGGTGTAGTTGGGGACGTAGTTGAAAGGGAAGGGGTTGGGCTCCACCTGGAAGTGCGGCGTTTTTAAAAGAAATTCTGGATATTTAAATATTCAAATGAACAGCATTTGAATATTCCAATATGAAAATGTAAAAAAATGAACTCTAAAAATGAAAAGCTCTAGTTTTATACTGGATTGTTCCGTTGACATCTGGAGCGTATGAACACTGTGGAGCATTATAGTCCTTTTTATGTATTATAATCAGAGTAAATATGCAGATCATTGAATGTTCAGTTGATTCAGTGATTAAGTATGATTTAACATGTCTAAATTAAGAATGTATTTTAAATTAATACACTGCAACTAGCAAAGACGCATCTGATGGCAGGAGCAGCTGCAGCTCCTGGCACAAATAAACTACAGAAATCTTTTTTTAGTTCATGCTCAACATGCCTCACGTACCTGAAAGAGCAGTTGGACCACGCCGTCGGCCACGCGGCCCAGGCTGGAGTTGAAGGCGCGAGGGATGGAGAACGGGTGGCACTCTGGGGCATCGCTGTGGCCGTAACAGAGGAGGCTCTGCGGGTCGGCCAGTTTCCCTGCTGCCTCGATCTCGGTCCCCCGCAAGATCAGCGGCTCCTCGTTCAGAACGCGGGAGAGCATCAGGATGCGCATCAGCTCAGACGACAGCGTGTAGGCCTTGGCGGCCACACGGAGGGGATGCAGCTGCTCATCGGTGGGAGACTGCGGAGAGGCGGGGCCTCCGTTTTCCGACTCCTCTGGAGGAGAGGAAGCAGCCTGGCTCACCTGATGGATCAAGTCGCCTGCAACAATAATTGGTATTTATATTTAGTATCATTTTCATAACATTTGCATTTATATGCTTTTTGCAAAAATGTTTAATCTGCGTGATTTCTTCTTTTAAGGTAGTGGAACCAGAGATGCCACATGGCCTCCTACCCTTGCTGAGGGCATCAGAATGACCACGTGCTTCATGGCCTCCTAGACTGGAGTTGAAGTGCATGAACGTGTTCAGCACGGCGCACTAATGGCTGCATGTGTGCGAGTTAGTCTCACCCATGATGTTGAGGATGTTGTCTGCTATCTCTGTAGGCGTCACGGTGCCCTGCTTGGTGTCCGTCTGCAGGATCTCCAGCATGGACTCCAGCTTATTCAGAGTGCTGTTCTGACACTCTTCGCACACGAACTCCCGGCCCACCGCCTACACGCACACATACATATTAAACACAGTCCTGTGTTTCAGATTGTCGATTACGTTAGCTGTGTGTGTGTGTATGTATTTCTCACGGTGCACTGCGCCAGAGCAGCTGAGGTTTGCTGGATGTCGCTGACTGTGATCAGGTCCAGTGACGTCAGAGCCCTGGTGATGTTTCCTCGGACGCTCACTCTGTATTGTCTCTCCAGCCTGTTGACTCGCTCACGCCTACGCACCATACCCTGCTCATACTGAACACACACACACACAGAATTGAGGAAATTACAGGAACCTGCCGTTTGAGTCAACACACAAACTTTAGATTGACATATGTGCACAACAGAGCATGACTGCTTTTACACGGGGGAGCCCGAGTGGGGAAGTAATTGGTTCCGCGCGGAGTGTGAGAGACCGACCTCGTTGAGAACAGTAATGAGGGCGAGGGAGAGTTCCCGGACCCTCTGAGAGTCCCCCTGTTTCAGCAGCTCTTTCAGCGTGGTGTCTGTTAGCACACTCAGCCAATGAGCCAAACTGCTGAAGCCTTCAGGAGTCTGAGGCAACATCACCGTCATCTTCCTAACAAACACACACAGAGGTTAAATTAAGCCGTTGTGGATTTCCTTGCATAATGACCCACAAGCAGAAAGCATGAAAGACTAACGGTAACACAAGAAACAATTAGGCCAGGGGTGCAAGGAGACTAACTAGCGCAGTACAGGAACATGCGCACTACGAACACCAAAAAAACAAACGTACAAATCAGGCCCGAACTTGACTCACTTTTTGATGGCCGTGGTAAATGCACCCTGGTGGTCTTCCACCACGACTGTGACCGACACGTTGTACTGAGCGTGGCTAAAACCGGGAGGCAGGAAGGCAGAGTGTTCCGGACTGGTGCCTTTATACACACAGAAATCCTCACAGACGGACTCCAAACAGCGCAACACCAGCAAACTGTAAACTAGAGGAGACTCCGTCTCATCCACATCAGCATAGCCTAGAGAGAGAGAGAGAGAGAGAGAGGGAGAGAGAGAGAGAGAGAGAGAGAGAGACAGACAGATCAGTTAGTCGGTTATTGAGCTAATAACCACTTAACTACCTGCTCTTAATGTTGCCCATAAAGCTCCACCTGTCTCTCCTATTCATTACCCACCTGCATCTCAGCTGTCTCACGTTCTTAGCCCACGTCTCTTCCACCTCTCCTCACCTGTTTCACACCTTCAAACCACCTCTCTCATCTGCCCATTCCACCCATCTCCCTTTGTTCCACCTTTTCACCTGCTCTCATTCCACCGGTCTTCCTTCTCTTCGTTCCGCCCGTTTTATTTCTCTCTTCTCCACCTAACTTTTACTCACCTGTCTCAACATCTCCTCACTCCAACTCGCTCACCTGTTCTCATTCCTCCTGTCTACAGCTTTCTTTAATTTACTTTTCTGCTTCTCCTGACTACGCCTGTCTTCACTCCTCCCACCACACTTATTCCTGCTCTACTCATCTATCCTTCCTCATCTCGTCTCCCACTGTCTGACCTGATCCCCTGAACCACTTACTGGTTCCACATCATGCAGCTTTCTTCACGTTACCTGTCTCAGTTGTTTACACTCCAACCTACCTTAGCTGTCCACACTTCACCTGTATCAATGTGTCACACTTGTTTTTACTCTAGCAGCAAGACTTGCCACCTGTCTCACCTGTGCACCTGAAGTGCACTTTCTCCATCAGTGTGTGCACCTCAGGCCCCTCCCTGTCTGCCCACAGCAGACACTTCCCCCCAGCTGGAGGCAAGTTGGGGTGGAGCTTGATGTAAGCCACGCCCTCCCCATCCATACTGTCATCGGTGACATGCAGGCTGAAGATGTATGAGTCTCCATCCCGCAGCGCCCCCTTCCTCAGAACCAGGTTCATGCTGTCCTGGGCCGTGGTGGTGGTGTTGTGGTCGAGAACCAGCGTTTCGTTGCGATGGTTCACTGCCGTCCAGCTCTTTTGGAAACACAAACAGAGCACGCAGACGCGTTAGCAGCGCGAGACGAAGAGTAATGGCCTCATCTCTCACTCTGCATAGCAAATTAACACCGGCGCCTGCTGGGAGCCGCAGTGAAAGCAAAGACGAATAAAGTCAGTTTCCAGATAAGCAGAAAATAACCTTTTCTTCACTTTTCTTCACCTTTTCCTGTTTATCAGATTATTTTTCTCATATGAAGCCTTGAGGCGTCAGCGACTAGCTGAAGGACACTTCACATGGACGAGGGATCAGGCCTAACCTTGGTGCATATTTATTAACCATGACAGAATAAAAAGTGCTGGTCTGGGATCAGTTTGGGATTATGGTTTCCACCTTTAACTGTGAGTTTTGCGAGACGTGTTTCACAATGAAATCCTACAAACTGAATTGGGTGGACACTGATCAGACAGACGTAGGACTCACCAGAGCTCTATTCTGTCCAAACTAAGGCTCTGAATACTACTGTTCATGGGACATTTCACCCTTTATGTTATAAATGAAAGAACTACTCCAAAAAAACTACCTGGGTCATGTCATCGTGGCGTGCTGGGTGTAAAATGATGAGGGGAAAAAAAAAGAAAAAAAAAAAAAGAAACTGTATTTAGACTAAGCTGAAACATAAAATGCAGAAAAATGGAGAGGGTTGTGCACTGTAAATACATACAAAATAATATCTAATTCTTCAATCAATTTAAAGAATTTCAATAAAAGCCCTGAAGAAGAAAAAAAAAAACAACAAAAAAAAAAACAGAACACTTGACATATATTCTGACAGACATTGAAAAGATTTTATTTTTGGATTTTCCAATTCTATATTTTATATATATATGTACAGTACTGTGCAAAAGTTTTAGGCAGGTGTGAAAAAAATGCTGTAAACACAGAACGCTTTCAGAAATATCAATAATGATTGTTTATTTTGATCAATTTACAAAATGCAAAGTGAGCGAACAAAAGAGAAATCTAAATCAAATCAATATTTGGGTGTTACTACCTTTTACCTTCAGACCAGCATCACTTCTTCTAGGTACACTTGCACAAAGTCAGGGATTCTGTAGGATTATAGTCGGTGTCTGATCAACCAGTTTCACCAAACAGGTACTGGTGATCATCAACGTCACACGGAGGAGAAACACAGTCATGTTTGGAACAACCGACCAGCCGAGTTCCTTCAAAAACTGTGTGCAAGGGTACCTAGAAGAACTGATGCTGTTTTGAAGGCAAAGGGTGGTCACACCACATATTGATTTGATTTAGATTCTCTTTTGTACCTTCACTGCATTTTGTTGATTGATGAATATAAATGATCAACACTTCCACTTCAGAAAGCGTTCTGTTTACAGCATTTTTTCACACCTGTCTAAAACTTTTGCACAGTACTGTATATATCTATATATTTAGAGGTCACATGTATGTTCATTTACAGACATGAACAGCGGACAGAATGAGCAGATTTGGAAATCTTCGCGCACAAAGGCAGCACATGCAGTGGGATTTTCTGTGTTAACTGGTTAACGAGATTGACAGATCTGATGTTGGATGAATGTTCTAGGAGGGAGAACATCTTGCTCTTGTTCAGGGAAACCTACTGGTCCAGGATTCAAACCCATGATCTTCCAATCTTGGGACTTAGTCCCCAAACACTAGACCACCGCTGTCCCGGTATTAGATTTAATGGGCGGAGGGGCTGAAAGTATAGACTCAAGAGCTGCCCAACGCAGTGCCTGCAGGTCAAGAACGTTTGGTTTTGGCCCAAACACTTTAAAGACACTCTACAGCCTTCAGTAACTCAACTTTTAGAGGTCTGTCTACACCACACAACTGCTTCAAAGGGACACAGGAGCAAAAAAACACAAACACTGCACCTGATACCTGTGTACAGTGTGTAAACCCATGTGTGTGTGTGTGTGTGTGTGTGTGTGTTGAGCTCCTCACCCCTCTGTAGGAACCCTGGCAGTTGCTGCAGGTTCCAGCCAAGTAAACGTACGAGTTCTGACTGATCTCATAACGAGACTGAGCCTTACAGGACACACACTCCAGAGAGACGATTGGGATCCGTCCACTCTTCACCAACACCTACAAGGAGGGGGAGAGAGAGAGAGAGAGAGAGCAGGGGAGGAGAGAGGAGAGAGAGAGAGGCGGGGAGGAGGCGGGGAGGGGAGAGAGGGAGAGAGGGCAGGAGGAGAGAGAGAGAGGGAGAGAGAGAGAGAGAGGCAGGGGAGGGGAGAGAGGAGAGAGAGAGGCGGGAGGGGAGAGGCGGGGGGAGGAGGAGAGAGGGCAGGGGAGGGGAGGGAGAGAGAGAGAGAGAGAGAGAAGGCGGGAGAGGGAGAGAGAGAGGAGAGAGAGAGAGGGAGAGAGAGAGAGCGGGGAGGGGGTTCAGAGATAGAGGGAGAAAGAAAAGGGAGAGGGAGAGAGGGAGAGAGGGGGCAGGGGAGGAGGAGAGGGAGAGAGAGAGAGAGAGAGAGCGGGGAGGGAGAGAGAGAGACGGGGAGGGAGAGAGAGAGAGATACAGAACTTTTAAGTGTACAGAATATTCACTCTGCTTCTACTTAGGTGTAAATTTAAGTATGAAACTTCATTATTTCAACATTTAAAATGTACATTACACAGATGCTTTTTAAACTCAATTCATCTTCCATTTTTTAGCAGAGTCCCTTTCCCCCTTCTACCATATTATACGCTACATGCAAGAACGCCATGCTGGGCCCCACACTATACTACAAACACGTGGTCAGAGACCTGAAGCATTGCTCTTCTGTGGCACGGTATTGGTTTAGCGCCCAGCATCACTCCTTTCGACACTCATACAGTGGAAATGTGAAACTAATCTGTAGGAACAGCCCAACCGATTTCAATGTCACAAAAACCAGCGTGTGTGCACGTGCACCTATGAGCTCACAGCAGTTTAGCCCCGCTAACGTTCATGCTGAAGTCACTTGCGATGTCTTGTACTGAATTTCTTTTTGAATGAGGCGAAATATTCAACATTTTCAAAGCATGTTATATCTGTTCATTTCAGCCCCATCCAGTCACGCTGAAGATAAAAAAAACCCAAAAAAACCTATTTCCATCCAGACTGCTTTTCACGACGCAGGACCAGCCAATCAGAACAGAGCTCATTTCCATATTTCAGTCTTAACTACTCCATTATTGGACTTGCTCCTGTGCTCCTGGGTACTGAAACCACTGAGCCTGGGCTGTTGTGGATGCTGAGAAGAAGAGGCTGGTAATGAAGGGAAATGCCCCCTCCCAGTGAAGCCCCTTGAGGAGCAGCAATAAGTGTGTCTCCATCCGCTTCAGAGAGAATTCATTTTACACAACATCAGGTTGAAGCTCGCCCTGCACTCCAGGCCTGCCTTTGACATTCAGCTTTGCGATCATGAAAGTCGAAGAAGGTAAATTGTTTAAAAAAACAAAAAAAAAAAAACAATGTTGTTTGTTTCTCTGTTCTCATTACTGACACGCTGTTGAAAATAATTAGGATGGCAAGGCAAGAGGGATGGTTAAAAAGAGCTCGTCGCTTTTCAGACTCTCTTTCGGAATGAGCAATAGAAGAGACAAGAGAGCAGAAGAAAGAGATAGTGGGAAGTGAAAGGTGTTTTGAAAATGTCCACAGTTGTGGGAATAAAGTTCAGCTCTGACAGATTCTTTTTTCCTTTTAGTGCTAAAAAAAATAAAAAGATGAGGGATGAAGGAGAATTTGGGTTCAGTAATCCTCATCTGTGCTTTTTTTTCTATATTCTGAAGCTTTCAGGAAGCTTATTCAGTGTTCATTCCCTATTCAACAGCCCAGGAGGTATCGAATGAAGCAGTGCTGTTGTAGAATGAAGCGGTGCTGCAGAATGAAGCGGTCTGTTGTGAATGAAGCGGTGCTGCAGAATGAAGCAGTGCTGTTGTAGAATGACGGTGCTGCAGATGAAGCAGTGCTGTTGTGAAGATGAAGCGGTGCTGCAGAATGAAGCAGTGCTGCAGAGATGGCGGTGCTGCGAGAATGAAGCAGTGCTGTTGTAGAATGAAGCAGTGCTGTTGTAGAATGAAGCTGATTGCAGGAATGAAACAGTGCTGTTGTAGAATGAGGCGGTGCTGCAGAATGGGCTGGATGCGTTGTAGAAGTGAAGCGGTGCTGCAGAATGAAGCACGGTGCTGTTGCGAATGAAGCAATTAACATTTGTGAATGAGCGGTGCTGCAGAATGAAGCAGTGCTGTTGTAGAATGAAGCGGTGCTGCAGAATGAAGCAGTGCTGTTGTAGAATGAAGCGGTGCTGCAGAATGAAGCAGTGCTGTTGTAGAATGAAGCGGTGCTGTTGTAGAATGAAGCGGTCCTGCAGAATGAAGCAGTGCTGTTGTAGAATGAAGCGGTCTTGAAAGAAGCAGTGTTGAAGAATGAAGCGGTCTTGAAAGAAGCAGTGCTGCAGAATGAAGCAGTGCTGTTGAAGAATGAAGCGGTGCTGCAGAATGAAGCAGTGCTGCAGAATGAAGCAGTGCTGTTGAAGAATGAAGCGGTGCTGCAGAATGAAGCGGTGCTGTTGTAGAATGAAGCGGTGCTGTTGTAGAATGAAGCGGTGCTGTTGTAGAATGAGGTGGTCCTGAAAGAAGCAGTGCTGTTGTAGAATGAAGCGGTGCTGCAGAATGAAGCAGTGCTGTTGTAGAATGAAGCAGTGCTGTTGTAGAATGAAGCGGTCCTGCAGAATGAAGCAGTGCTGTTGTAGAATGAAGCGGTCCTGCAGAATGAAGCAGTCCTGCAGAATGAAGCAGTGCTGTTGTAGAATGAAGCAGTGCTGTTGTAGAATGAAGCGGTCCTGCAGAATGAAGCAGTGCTGTTGTAGAATGAAGGCAGTCCTGCAAGAATGAAACGTTGCTGCAGGAATGAGCAGTGCTGTTGAAGAATGAAGCGGTGCTGCAGAATGAAGCAGTGCTGCAGAATGAAGCAGTGCTGCAGAATGAAGTGGTGCTGTTGTAGAATGAGAGGTGGTCTAAGAAAAGAAGCAGTGCTGTTGGCCTTAGAATGAAAAGGTGTTGTGGAATGAAGTGGTGTTAAATGAAGCGGTCCTGCTCTAGAATGAAGTGGTGCTGCATGAAGCAATGCTGCTGTAGAAGAGCCCCTGTTGTTGAATGAAGCGGGGCTGTTGAACAGTGCAAGTTAGACAAGCGGGGCTGTTGGGCTGGAGTGCAGAAGTTGGAGATAGGCGGGGCTGTTGAACAGTGCAAAGTTGAATGAAGCGGGAGCTGTTGAACAGTGCAGAGTTGAATGACGGGGCTGTTGAACAGTGCAGGATGAATGGCGGGCTGTTGAACAGTGCAGAGTTGAATGGCGGGCTGTTGAACGGTGCGAGTTGAATGAAGCGGGGCTGTTGAACAGTGCAGAGTTGAATGAAGCGGGGCTGTTGAACAGTGCAGAGTTGAATGAAGCGGGGCTGTTGAACAGTGCAGAGTTGAATGAAGCGGGGCTGTTGAACAGTGCAGAGTTGAATGAAGCGGGGCTGTTGAACAGTGCAGAGTTGAATGAAGCGGGGCTGTTGAACAGTGCAGAGTTGAATGAAGCGGGGCTGTTGAACAGTGCAGAGTTGAATGAAGCGGGGCTGTTGAACAGTGCAGAGTTGAATGAAGCGGGGCTGTTGAACAGTGCAGAGTTGAATGAAGCGGGGCTGTTGCTTTAGAAGGTGACGTTGGCATCATCTCCCCATGAATAATATATAATACTGTTACTGCAAAAGGTGAAGTAAATAACGAGTGTTTTAAACATTTGGCTCCTCTGAAAATAGTTTCTACACTAGAATAAATGAAATGCAGCATTTTTCTTCCAGCGAGTTGCTTTGCTTGAAAAATTCTTCTCTTATTTAAGGCAGTGGGGCTCATGAGGGGCTAATAATACTAGAACATTACACAACACCAGTAATTCATTCCAGAAAATATTTTATTCGCAGTATTATTGGAGACCAGAAGACCTGGAATCCAGTTACTGCTCCTCTGTTTGCAATCACTGGCTATTCCACTCCAGTCTAAAGCACTGTTCTAGTCTAGAACTTTGGTGTCACAGCTTTATTTTTAATAACAGATTTAAGCTGACCAACAGCCAGTATGTAGTAGATGATTAAATTAGCCTGTTTTAAGGTTCTGTTATCTTACTGGTATATGTTTAACAAGAGTATTTCAAATTTGTTCTATTTGTTCTATTTTTTCCTCTTCAAATTGTTTTTTTTTTTTTCTCCAGATTTTTACAGCGGCACGATAAAAACCTGTGCTGTTGTTTGACTCCACGTGGCCTAGAACACGTCTAAGATATGACGTAGAACATGATGTTCTCGGTAGGCACATGATCAGCACTCACCTTCTGGGTGGTGGATTCTGGGGGCATGCCGTCTTTGCTGATGGTCAAACGGAATGTGTACTCGACATCCACCTCCAGCTCCGACCCCGAGATACCTAGAACCGGACCCCGCGGACCCAGCCCGAAGTTCAGGGTAGAACAGTGAGAGGCGCCCTAAAAAAGGAAGAGAGAAAAAAAAAAAACATAAAAAAAAATGTTTTTATTATTGATAAAAAATACTGATAACTAAGTACACCAACAGTGCTGCAACCTTGTATCTCCAAAGTCAGTTTTCTCATTTTGAAAGACTTCCCCTGCTCATTGCGCAGTTTTTAATTCGGTTTTTAAAACACTATGTAAATGAAACTGAAATTTCATTGGGGAGCAATGACTAATGTATCAGAACTAGAATTATAAAAGATTCTGCTTTACGTTGCAAAAACACACACACACACACACACACACACACACACACACAGCTGCTATTTCAACATAAACCACAGCCTCAACCAAAAGCCTGCCAAACCGACTCTCCTTTTAACAAGAGTTTAATTCTTAAACCACCGTCCCAAACGCAGCATCCCTTTACACCAAACGCAGGGCCGATGCAAAAAACGGACCAGGGACAAACACACGACTCAAGGAAAGCAGCAACTCCGTCCATCTAGGCTGGAAATAATCAGAAGACGAGCCTTTACTGGTTAAACTGGACTTTCCAGAGAAAGCTCTTCCGCCTTTTCTGATCCCACTCTTGATGTATCTGCTATTTGCCATTTTCTCTCTCCTTCCTCCTGAGCTCCTGCCGTTGCACCTTCTTTATTTATGCAGCGACACCACGGTGACCGTGTCCTCAGTCTCAATCTATTTCCCTGTGAGTCCTCAGTGCCTCCTCCTCCTCCTCCTCCTCCTCCGCCGGTTGTTGTTACTATTATTTATATCTTTATTAATATTTGAATGCTTCTGTCTGGCTTTCAGTTTTTCCATTTTCTTCACTCCTCTGGATTTCGTCTCTAATGTGTGCGCCCGTGTGCCACCTTTCCCTCTTTTTCTCCTCTATTTAGTTTAAACGAGTGTCCCGCTTTGCTGGCATATCAGAAATCATCTTGCAGAAAGGTTTAGAGAGAAACCGTGAGGAAGTGGCTAAAGGTTCTCATGGTATCAGCCGAACTTCATATTCATATTTAAGATCAATATCAATTTAATATCAAACAAGGCTTCGATATATTTCACTGCTGATTGGTCGTCTCACTGGAGACTTTTGATAATCAATAGCTAAGGGCCCCGTTCTACTGTACGTGGGGTCCCGACCCAGTGCTCGCCGTCTGCAGCTGGAGGAGCTCTGGAGGAGGATCAGAGACGGAGGAATGTCCCCTTTATCTCTTCACACATAACCACCAGATCTCTCCATCACTCTCTCTCTCTCTCAGTTATTCTCCTTCTTTCTTACTCTCTCTATCCACGATTCTTCTCCTCCCTCATGCTCACTCTCTCTCTCTCCCCCCATATCTCCAATAACAATAATACACTCTATTAACCTACACACACATTCTGGCAACACCTCTCGCTCACTCTCACACACACACTTACACACACACACACACACACACACACACACACCGCTTCAGTGCCGAGGATCCGAGGGTATCAATCAGCTGAACAATCACACAACTGTTGGTGATTTTTTGGGGATCTTAATCCACTTACAGACCCAGTCTATCCCTGTCTGGCATTCCCCATCGCTCCTGGATGTTTAGTCTTCAAACTGGAACATCCAAAACTCACCAAATCCCACCACCCACTGCTGTGCCAGGGAAGCCGAGCGCATGGCACAGGAATCACGTTTTTTTCCTTTTTTTATTTAAAAGGAAAAGGAAAAAAATCTGCGCGGCCGAGCCGAGCTGGAGCATAAAAGCCCTTTAAAACCACACTGAGGGGGAAGAGAAAGGGGGAAGAAAATACTTCAGCCTTAATTATGTTTTCCAGTCATCTGACTGGTTGAGAATCTGCACACTTTCCCTTCACGCTCACTCCTTACACAGAAAACGTTTTAAATGCTGCTGCCTCACAAGCATTTGCTACTTTTTCGCTTCTCTACAAGTAGTTACAGGACAACAAACGCAAACAAAAGAGAAGAAACAGATCTAAAATAACAGGTCTTGTCCTCGGTAACAAGAGGATATGAGAACTGAGGGAACCTCACGCAACACACAAAGAACCTGATCTGCATACACCTGATGCAGCTATGCATGCTTGGTTTATAGTATCCGCAATGTTGCGGTTAGATCTGGATCTTTCAGCGCCTTTTATGAAATCAATGGACAAAATCCAAACCAACAAGGCCTGAAAACATCGACATCACTAAAGCTTTGAGCCATCCCTCATTTCTTCCAGACCTTCTTGTATCTTTAATGTACTGTTGAGGAACAGTTCTGTCACAAACAAAAAGAACTGGACTGGAAATAAAAGTTGCAATGGTTTACCAGTGGCTGAACATTCAGAATTGCGACAGCGTCGTGGACAATGTTCACTGTAAATAATCTACAATAGCTTGATGAGCATACAAGATATTTTTTATAGATTTCTATAGTTAGACTTGCAAGACTTCTCAATGGATTTTCACAGATATCAGTAAATCAGAAGGCATTTAAATTCGTACCTTTGAGGTGTTCACGCACTCCCAGTGGTAGTTGAGCAGGGTCTGACTCTCAGGGTCCAGATTGGGGTCGTAGGACTGCTCTGCACTCAGCTGTAGATCCTGAGTTTTAGACCAGACACGGTAAGTGCCACCCTCGATGATGGGCACCAACTTGGCGGACATGACTGACAACTGAAGACAGGCGGCCTTCCTCAGAGGAATGCCCTGGTAGGACAGGGAGAAGACCAGGGTGTAGTTTTTGGCGGCAAGCAACATCTTAGGAAGCGATAGCTGCAGCCTTCGTACATCAACTTCGGCAGGAAGGCGCACTACAGGGGGTGGAGGCGAATGTTTTTCAGCATCCTTGCAGTGTGGAGTCGAAAACATCTCCCAGAGGTATTCGGCACCGTAACGAGCACAGCCTTTTAAGTCCACCTTTGCTTCTACCAGAGCCGGTTTGGAACGCCAGATAGCTAACCTTGGAGCTTGAACCACCTGCACTTCTGGTTCACTGCACTCTAGCACACGTATGTTCACCGGAAAGTAACCAATAACCCAGCTAACCAGGTTGCTGATGTTCACCTGGGCTTTGTACTGGCCAGGCAGGGAATAAGCATGACTGGAAATTGAAGTGCTGGAGATTAAGTCAGAGTTTCCATCTCCAAAGTCCCACCGGTAACTGAGAGAAGGAGACTGAGGAGAAACTCTTGCATGGAAGGTGACCGTCTTGTTGACAAAAGTGTCCTGAGGTTGAGCTTCCAAAGTGCCTGATTTTAGGATATTCTGAACATACACGGTCTTGGTCTCATTTTGAACGCTCAGAGCGTTGAAGGCACTCACAATGATCGTCAGGAAACCTGGCTCCTCAGGTACGTAGGTCACTCTAGCATCGAACTTGGGTGTCTTGACTCCGTGGTGAAGGTCAAACGTCCATAAGTATCTTACAGGATTACCTGTTGCTATGTGAGCCTCAAATGTCTTGGGCACACCCACAGGTATGGCTTCTTCACAGCAGTCCAGGATGGTTAGCTTGGTAATGGGCTCCAACACGTAGATATGCAGGTTTCTCCGTTCTGAGCTTATCTGATTCCAGGCTGTCAAATTGACATAATAGTTGTCCACCCTGTTGAACTGATGCACATACGTCATGTTAGGATGGACGGTTGCATCACCGCTGATGCTCAAGGTGTAGCTAACAGAGGTACCAGATGAGACCGTGATGGAGAATTCCACATTTTCACCGACTGCAACATTCTGCTTGCTGGCCTTGATTTCAAGCCCCTGAATCCGATCTTGTACAAAGAAGTCTCGTGGTAGCACACTGCTACTGATGTCATTTGAAACATTCAAAATGACTGAGAAGGTTCCAGGGGATGGAAATACGTAGGATGTTGCCTGCTGGCTGGACTTCGCTCCATTGGGTAACAGCCACATCCATGAGACATTGGATCCAGTTTGGATATAACCACGCAGAGATACGTTCAGGCCTGAGGCAACAAAGTTCTGCTCTGTTACATTGGTTGCGGTGAAAGTTAACCCTGAAATTGGCTCCTGCACACTGATCAACACTGAAGCGGCCTCCATGCTGACTCTATTTGAAACCTCCACGTTCACCAACTTCAGCCCTGGACTTTCAAAAACATGCAAGATGGAAGGAGCACTTGAGGGTAAATGATGGCCATCAACTGACCAGCTATACTGCAGATCACTGCCAGAATTTGCAATCGCCGTCAAGTTTGTGGGAGTGCTCACAGATGTAGGGTTGGAGGAAACTTCAAGCACAAACTTTCCGACAGGATTGAGAAACTCAATGGTGCGATTAACTGCTAACTGGCCGAGCAAGTTGGTGGCTTTCAAGAGAACCTCACAAGGTCCCGGAGTGGAGTAATTGAGCTCAATGCTCTTGCCTGTAAGGTTGAGAGCAGCAGTATTCTCATGTTCCCTCAGAAGGTTCCAGCTGAAGGACATATTTGTGCCCTCTTTTAGGGACGCCTGCAAATGAAGGATGCGACTTGTGGCAAAACAACACCCTTCCCCAAGTTCATCAGACACTATGTGCAGGCCTTCCAGCTCCCGTTGCACAAATATGAAGATGCTAGCCTGTGTGACGCCAATGTTATTTTCGGCCGTTACAATGACGTTGAACGTCCCAACTGAGCGGAAAGTGTAGAACATATTGTGTGTGCCAGGAATGGAAGTGCAGCGGTCACATAGGATCCATGAGTACCTCACATCATCTCCATGTTCAAGGTGGGCCTCGAAGTGGACTGAGACATTCAAAGGGACGTTGACACGACTAGCATTGACTGAAAGTCCCTGAATGGGCGTTAAAACGATCACTGTGATTTCACTTCTGTTTTTACTCACTTCGTTCGTAGCCGTGACACAGATGTTAAAGGTCCCTGAGGAATTATAAGCGTGTGTCACGTTGTGGCCGGAAAGAACAGTTCCGTCCCCAAAGTCCCAAACGTAGGTAACATCAGCAGAGTCTGAAGATGACAGGAATAAGTATTCCTGCCTTAAGGTAAGGTTGTTCCCCATAGCTCCATTGTGTTGTATCAGCAGACATCCCACTGGCTGATGCACTTCGACTTGCACTGAGCAATTGCTGTTAGAAATGTTGTTCAGCACGGTAACAGTTACCACATACAAGCCTGGGCTCTTATAAGTAAAAGTCATCGTGTCACTGCCTTGAATGGGACCTTTAGAGTCGTTTATGCCAAAGTCCCACAGGTACATGTAGTCATAATTAGGCAGTGCCGTCACGATAAACTTGCTTTCCTCTCCGAGCTTGATATGTTCGCTCGAGGGCACGAGGGTCACATTGGTGACTGCAGGCTGGACGCAAATCCAGCTGAAAAAGTTAGCCTTGTTTGCACTACTGGACATGAGAAGAGAAAGGTGATAGTTCCCACTGCCGTCGTAAGAGTGAGTGATGCTAGGGGTGCCATAGTGAGTTTCGTTGCTAGTTCCGTCTCCAAAACTCCAGACGTACTGGTGTGCAGAGGCGTTTCCTGACACAAAGGCATGGAAGTCTATATTTGATTTTTCCTGAACGCACCGAGCGGGCTCCAGCCATAAAACCTGCAGCACAAAAACTTGAACATGAACGATCACCCAGGCTGAACTTATGGCGTTTGTTGCAGTGACGTTGACCGTGTAGTTTCCGTCTTTTATGTACGTGTGTTCTACATGTGGTTCCACGCCTGTATAGACGTTACCATCCCCCATTGCGAAACTCCAGCTGACATTGTTACCTGCCTCCAGAGTGGCAGCAAGCATTGTGGGGGTATTGAGTTCTGTAGGCGCAGAGGACGTCACCTGCAAACCCTCAATGTCCTCATACACCATCATCTCTTGACAGCTGTCCAGGCTACTAACGGTGTTGTTGACGTTCACGCAGACCTTGTAGCTGCCACTCTGTGTATAAGCATGATAGACCCTGCGCTCACGTCCTGCCTGCGGCGCGGAGCTGTCGCCGAAAACCCAGGTGTAGATGATTCCGTAAGGGGACGGAAAAGGATGAGCCTCAAACGCAGCAGATTTTCCACACTGGAGGAGTTCCGGATCAGACTTGATCTCCACCACTGTTAAAATGCTGTAGACGTACACGTCTACTTTGCGGGTTCGGTTCTCGTAGCGGTTGGAGACGTTGACAATCAGGGTATACTCTCCTGCACAAGAAAAAGAAGAAATACACAATATTCTTATAGGAAAGGTCATCGGAATATAGCATTAATATTTTTCTGGACACAGTTACTAGATGCAAACACTAAGCATTTCCAAAAAGAAAAGAGATTATCCTTATATCTGTAAGCATATAACATTTCCTGTGATGCCAAAAATCTCATTTGAGGAGATACATTCCAGTTCATGTTGGTTAGGGTCAGGGGTTTTTACCCGGCTGAGTGTATGTGTATGTGACATCGCTCTGGAGGACAACTTGTGTTTTAGATGGGTCAGGGCTCTGGTCAGGGGCATCGGTATGTGCATTAAAAGGACACCTCTTGAAACCTCCATCTCCAAATGACCACCTGAAACACAGGTAACACAGGGATCACTGGTAACAACATCCCCAAACACGCACAGCATGCTTCATTTCTCAAATGATCCAAGCCTGCACTGGTTCAATTCACAAGAAGAATAAAAGGTTACCCTTTGGGCAAAGAAAAATATCAAAAGGTCAGGCCAGCGACAGGACAGAAGACAGGAGAAGGAAAGAAATCAGTGAGAGAGGAGGACACAGTAAAACGCTTCAGCAGGCACTCTGTTCTGGTGCTGAGGGATTCAGAAGAAAGGTGATATTCATCTTTTAAAGGTATCTCTGGAAAGAACTGTTCTCTCCGTTCGTCACTCAAGTCACATGGGCGGTATGACCGGGCGAACAAGCCTGCACTTCAGTCTTTTTTCATTAGAGCAGTCAAAATGACAAATATACTTTCAACATTACAGCCTTGCTAATCAAACTTTACACACTCCTTAAAAAATATTTAATTTTTTTTATATTCCACATTTTTTTTAAATTCAGCAATAATCCTGGTGCACTGATGGCAGATGACGGCAAAACAACAATTTATTTTTTTTCCAATGAAGCAACAACTGAAAGATCTGCCAGCGTCAGGGGCATCGCTTCACCGACCGCAGCACTAAGCGGAACGATCTTTTAGGATCCATCAAATTTGGTCTTAGCTGTGGTCTTAGGCTCCCTAAGAGCCTGACATAACTTAAGATACACACCCAGGAAAGGGATCCACTTCACCAGCAGGAGCCCAGTCTCAGACAGAAAGGTGGAGAACCAGGCTGGACAGGTCATCTGTCCATCGCAGGGCAAACACAGACAAATGACGTGCATGTCTTTGGAAACTTTGGAAGCCCGCTCAGACGTGGGACATGGAAATCCCACTCAGACAGGACCCTGGGCTAACCAAACCCTGTGATGCTGGCAGCGCAGCTAATGCTCCACTTAGGCTCAAATCCTCAAATCCTAAACTGATATATTGTCAACAAAAACTTTTTTTTTTTTTTTTTTACTTTTTACAAGAAGCTTTTGGTATGTTGTGCTAATGTCATAAAAAAACTCAGGAAGAACAAGAACGATGAGCTTGTTATCGCAGGAAAGTGAATAAAAGGCATGAATCCAAGGCTTTTAAAGAATCGAACAAAAAAAAAACACATGAAGATGAGAGCAAGAACATCCTTACAGTGGCAGTTGCGTTTGAGCCAAAGAGAAAGAGAGAGTGAGAGAAAATGGAAAGTTTGGGAGCCATGCTAAGCTCAGTGGCAGGAATGGCGTGGGGGAAAATTCTTGTCAGCAATCTTCAGTAACCACAGACTGTAAATCGAGAGCAGTCGTGTGCACTACATGTGTGCATTACACTGTGTGTGTCTCTCTCTCTCTCTCTCTCTCTCTCTCTCTCTCTCTGAGTCGAGGGAAAGTGAGACAGCACAGGTGTGTGTGGAGTGTGTGTGTTTTTCTGCACTATATGCAGACTGTTTATTCTCACAGGAGTCTGTGTGTATGTTGAGCGCAGCTGAAACACAAGTCTGGAAAATCCCCTCCAGCTCAATTCCAGGAAACGTCGCCATGTCTTACATCGATTATTCAAATAACAGCCTTTAATTTGGTGCTGAAAGACATCAGATACTGCATGTGACGACTAAATTACCCTCTGATTAAGGAAAGATGCAACATGGAAAGCTCAAACCCAGAAGGCTCACCCTGCAAATAAATACAAATCCATAATATTTCTACTGCTGCGACTACGGTCACGAACGTGAAGTGCATACAGAGAAGCATCTAAACACACGTATAGATTCGGCACGGACAAAGAGTCTTGGGAATTAAGGTCCACCTCATGTAGTTCCAACCAATAAGAGACCAGAGTTAAGGATGAATAAATTAAGATGAGTGTGAAAGGGCTTGAGTCTGAAGATGAAAGAAATAAACAGAAATCAGATGAAATCCAATGAAACAGAACATGTTCGAAGCCAGAGTCACTGGCACTGCTGGTAAAGTTTGGGAAAACACCCATAAAAATGCCCTGTACATGTGAAAAATCTAACCTTGAGCTAAATTTATTCTAAGAAAACACTGCTTTCTGAACATTTCACAACGTGGTCAGCACTCCTTTAAATGCTTCTGCATAAAAAGTAACTATATCATTTTACAGTTTATATTTAATTTCTGCAGGTCCGCAGGAGTGTGGAGAAACTCTTAAGCTGTCATCCACGATTTCCTGTTTCACTCAGCTATAAATAAAAGGGATCCAGAGGCCAAAGATCACAGGAGATCTGCAGAAGACTCCAACAAAATGTTGACCCCACCTGCCAAAAAGAATAATGATCATACAGAGAGAGAGAAAAAAAAAAAAAAGACTATTTCTGATTCCCACTATCTGATGTTTTGGGGTTATTTTTCCTCCAAAGATGTGAGATTTCTTAGACAAAAATCTTGCTGGTGGATCTTCCAGCAGACCATGATCCAAAACAAACATCGAATTCAAAACAAAAATGGCTAAATGACCATGAATGAATGAAAGGAATCAGGCTTCTGATATGTGCATCCCAGAGCCTTGACCTAAATCTCTTTGAAAACCTGGAGGTTGAGATGAAGAGGTGCATCCAAAAGAGGAAGCCCAGGACTCTGGGGGGCCTCTGTATTGAGGAGTGGTCTCTGATTGGTCGTTCTGTATTCTCCAATCTCCTCGAGCGGTAAAGAACAAGCCTGTTATACAGGAAAATGAAGATCGTACACGGCAAATTCTTCTTTAGCTAAAGGTTAGTTTTTTTTCCTCATGCTTTTAAAGATTTATCGTACCGATAAGTACCGTTAAATGATATGAAACGTTATAAACCAGTCTTCTCTATTAACTTGAGCCCAACTAGGAAAGCTGTGCTGAAGTTTTTTCTACTCAGATATTGATAAACAGTCCAATAAACAGATATTTGTGTTGGGTGTGAGGAGGATGGACAGGATTAGAAATGAGTAGATTAGAGGGTCAGCTCAGGCTAGATAGTTAGAGAAGCAAGATTGTGTTGGTTTGGAGATGTCCAGAGGAGAGACGAGGAGGATGTTGAGGTGGGATCTGCCTGGCAAGAGGAGAAGAGGAGGGACAAAGTCAGGGTTAATGGGGAAGATGCAGAAGACTGGAAGAAACGGAAACAAATGATGCGCTGCGGCGGCCCCTAAACGGGAGCTGCCGAAAGAAGAAGATTAATAAACAGCTCAGCTACTGGGAAAAAAAATTGAGCAAATATTAAAACAGAAGCAGAACTAACTGGAAAGTTGCGTCCACGGAAACATCCACCTCGAGCGAGGCGGAGAGATTCTGAACAAGCCCCTGAGTCACGATCTCGGGGACCCCGCGCACAGTTATCTCGCTCATCGGGTTCATCTTGTCCACCGTCACGTTGAAATCCTCCGTCAGGCTGCTCACGTTGTTCATGGCTGTTACCTAAGAAACCAGACAGGGGGGTTGGAAACCTGACAGCACCGACCCAGAAAACTTCACTCTTTTGCCTTGAAATACATGATTTCTATTTTTCGCCCAAAACCGGCAGCAGTTTCTTGTTCTGATGAACGACAGAAACAGACATTTTGAAGATTGTGTCTGCCAGACGGCTGGGTGCTTCCTGCTTCCTTAAGTGATCACACTCACCTCCAGCTGTGTGTTCAGTGATGTCTTACACACACACACACACCACAACACACAGTTAAACCGGACTAAACTCAGGCTTAACGTGCTGTAAACGTACTTTAGTCCATGTTTTTAGTGTGTCGACCAGTGTCAGAGACCACAAACACATTGGTTAAAGATTACTGATCCCCTCCACACAGAGTGGCTGATGTAAATTAGCTTTGCTCTGATTGGCTGCCCTGCAACGCTCTTTATAACTCAGGGTGAAACTTGGGGTGTTCTGGGGATTGAACAGTACATTATGGATGAAAGAAACTGAAATGATCCCTTCAGTATCGTAGTTTCAACAGGCCCAAGACTTACGGTCAGTTTGTAGACGGCAGCGTTCTGGTAGATGATGTTGAGCATGGTGTTGTAATAAGTGAAGTACGGCTTATCGTCCACCGTCCATCGGAAAGAGGGGTCTGTTCCCCCTTCCACAGACGCCGTGTAGCTCTAGGAGAGGGGAAAGTGCACAGAAGAGATGAACAAAACCAGGCCATGCCTTGAGGAAAAGAAAAGAAAAAACTGCCGTCTGATCAGACGAGTTCAGAAAGTCCAGATAATTAGACGCAGTGATGAGGAAGAACTGAGCAGCGAACACCAGCAGCAGATGAAAGTCAGCAAGAGAAAGGTAATGACAGAAAGAGAACGTTAGCAGCGAGAAGGAAGTCAAGAAAATGTCACCAAAAGGAAAAAAGGAGCTGTGTGACACTGAGAAAAGGTCACGAGTAAAACCTGAGAGAATATTCATGATCTGATCAAGCACCCATTTTCGGTCCCATTCTCTATGAAACCTTGTGATAGAACACAAAATTAGAACATCAAAGCACACCAGGAAGAGCACAAGAACAGCTGTGCAGTGACGCACCCCTCACGTAAACATGGGACAGCGCAGGTTGGGTAGCGCCAGCTTGGTCAGGATGCAGAAAGGGACCTAAACACTTTGAGAAACTCTAGTCTAGAGAGTGCGACAAGGTTTTTATTAATGTGTGTTTACTGAGGCTGGAAGGCCATCCCATTGGACAATGAAATAGAGCCACTTGGGGGTTACATCACAAAAAATGAGCTAATTTTGCTTTGGACTGTAATAGAAAAAAACTTTTTCACTTGGCCAATCCTGATTCTGCCATTATAAATGTTGGTGTTTCAAAAACCGAGGAGTTCATCTCACCACGACGGCCTCCATTAGCACCCTGCGGCTGGGATGAGGCTGGACCTTTAAGCCTCGCAGAGGTTCCTCCACTCTTGCCTGGATCTCCAGCACTTCCTTAGTCACCTCACTCTGGGCAAGCAGCGTCACACTCGTCAGCCCAGGTGTGGCACCCAGCTGAAGATCCAACCAAGCAAAGAGGGTGTCATTGGCTGGATTGGGCATTTTGCACTCAGGCACTCTGGAGGCCAGCGCCGGTGGACATGTGGTTTGGAAATGCACGGTTTTATCAGTGCCCTGCTGGCCAATCAGAGAACTGTGTTCGGAGCGCACTTTGACCAGGATCGACGTCTGATTGGGCAGAAAGTAGACCGTCCCATTCCAACTGGCTGGATGAATCACAGTGAGGCCCAAAGGGGGAATGACATGGATGGGACAGGATGTAGTCACAGGGAAGCGGGGATCGTCCGAGGTCACTTCCAGGCTGTAATCGCCCGTCTGGGGCAGCCCAAATTTAAGGAATGGACCCAGCAGTTTGGTTTCATTCTGCCCCACATACAGCACCCTGATCTGGCACACTGAATCCTCCACCCACTCCCCATCTCTGCCAGACTCCAGAGTCTCGTTAGGATCAAGCCAGTCCGAGCGGTTCTGGACCAGGAAGCTCTGTTTCCATGGCGAAGAGGGGTCAGAAGAGCAGCTGAGAAGGCCAGAGGGCCCAGCATCATGCTGAAGGGCGATGAAGTCACCGGGGGCAACCAGCAGGTCTTCTAGCTCTTTCTGGACCTGAGTGGAAATAAAAAAAGCTCAGTTTGGCGAGATTGGGAAGGTTTGTAGTTGCAGCACACGGAAATAGATTTTATTTAACCTAGGTCTAAAAAACACACTCAGTCTACCATCAGTCAGTCTGGCCCACCAGAATAATACTATAAACGTCTACTGAGTGACCCATCTGTCCATCCATCTTCCATCCATCCACATATCCCTTCATTCGGTTCACTTTACCATCCATCACTCTAGAAAATAAAAGTTTTGCGTTTGCCTAATTAAGTTTAACTGTTGAGGAGGGGCTGATGTGAGAATTTATGAAAACTATTGGGCAAACTTTCCCACCAACGATAATAATGTTAATAAAAACCTGAGCTCATAGCATTTCATTTACCATTCATTGTTGAGCTAAAATCAAAAAAACAACACCAAAAGCAGAAAACAGACAGCTTTAGAGGCAAATTGCACTTTACTTACTAATTCACGTCTGCCTGCTAAGAGCTACATTTGAGCCTTAAAGTAAACAGCAGCAGCATTTTACACTCTTGTGTTTAATAACCTTCCTAAATGGGAGTATTCGGCACCTTAGAGTAATGCTGCTGTGGACAGGGGTCAGGTTAGGGGTGGGAATTAACACTAAAGTGAAAATCATGCTAAACATCCTCCGTCCCGCTCACTCCACTTTAGCTTAAGAGCACGCAGGAAGCTTCTTTGGCTATAAAGCACAGGCGAAGAGCTCCTCAGACCAAGCAGCTCATGTCCATGTCGATAAAAAGTAACCTTAAGATGTTTTAGGAGTGGGTGATGGATATATTTAGATAGAGGGTTACAAGAAAAATAAAAACTCTTAAATATGATCGGATGAATCATGATTTAATGTGACTGGAGACGAACTAAAAATGGGGGGAAAAAAAAAAGCTCACTCAGCTCCAAAGTGTACCTTAAAAAAGGTTTCATATATTGCCATATTTATGTATATATGCTTAAAAATAAAAGTCAAACTTTTTTAAAACAATAAGTAAATCAGTCGGTGTACCTTTACTGTGAAGAATTTCATGTCATTAGTTAATCTCCCAATTAGCCGGTGCAGATCAATTGAAGATCGTTAACTAAAACTTTTGAATTTTTTGTGCCATCAAATGTAACCACCAAATGAGTGTGGTTATCTTGACAGCTTGGAGCTCACCAGTGTGTGTGTGGAAGGTCCAGGAGGCAGCGTGAACCGAACCTCCCCCATAAGGCGGTAGTGTGGGTGCAGTGTTCCAGGGGGCAGGGTGTCCACCCCGGAGCAGTTCGGACAGGAGTCGGCGAGGCAGGGCTGTCTGAGGGGCAGGCAGGAGGACGAGAATGGACACCACTGCTGGAGCACAGGGCAGGACAGAGCTGGAGGTGTGGAGGTGGAGCTGCTGTTCAGCGAGACATCAGGGGACCGGCATACAGCGATGGGGGCGCAGGGGTCACTACAGCCTAGAGGTCAAAAAGAAAAGCGCAAGAAGCTGACTGTATGGCAGTAAGTTGTAGTGCGTGATCAAAGTGCAAAACAATAATCATTAGAAATTATTATAAAACATCATGAGGCTTGAACCTTTCAGCATTGACCTTTTCTCTTAAAATGTGTGCTTTTTATTCTTTTACTGGCCAAAATTCTTTCACTGAAGGACCTTTTTTTCCTGGACCCTCTAGCTAGGTATAAATCAATACTTCAGCACAAAGCAAGCGGTATTTCTTCACGGCAGAACCTGCTGGAACATCTGTGAGACCCATCCTGGAAAGGAACTGACCTTTTGTGGTCAATCGAACTCGTGTTAAGAACATAATTCAGCCACTGCTGCTCTAATGCTGATGGAGGCACTCAGCCTTTCCACACTTCTCAGCACGTGCACTCTTTCGCAGCCAGGCCAGGCAGGACGAGCATCACAGTCATCATCATCATCATCCTCTCTCACACCTCAGCCCTGATATTAGGGGGCACACGATGCTGAGTGTCTGACACCACCGCTCCGAAGTAATTAAGTACAAATACTTCGTTTTTACTTTTGCATTTTAACCCAGATTTCTGTACTTTATGCCCCTTATGTTTTAAGAACAGACTCCTTCAGTTCGAAAGCATTTGTGGAAACTTGTCTCTGATTCGGGGAGATCTGCTGCTGTTGCTGTTCAGTTTGGAACCTAAACACCAGGGTGCAGCTCAGTGAGGAGTTATTTTCTCCTGGGAACTCAAGGTTATGCAGCAACTCTAAACAAAGATCACTTTTTTGGATAAACCGTTAGACATTTTTGATAAACAACAGTAGCTACAAGACAGCACCGTTCTTCAAGCTTGCATCACTGAATGCTGAATGGAGCGAAAACAAAAAGAAAACCAATTTGTTTTTTGTACTGTGTGTATGCCGTCGCCATCCGTTCTCACGTAGCTATCAATCGAGCCATCCCGTTGTCACAGCAACCGCAGTGCTACGGCCAGACCTGGTTCCAGACACAAGGCGTGTTGAGCAAACAAGTCTAGCCGAGACTAGCGAAGGAGTGCGGCTGACGCGTGTGAGGACTGAGACGAGCAGAAGAGGGGAGGCGGAAGGGCTGGCAGGAGAGAGAAGTGATTAGATGACGGAGGTGGATTTGGGGGATTGGCGAGTGGCTGACGTGATGAATGATGGACAGAAATTTGATCAGGCGGTGGATGAAAGATCTGAAGTGTACGTGCCTCTGTGTGATTAAACGGAAGCTTTGCCAAATAATTCAAATCACAGTCTGCGTTTTTCCCCTTTATCCTCCAAACGAAGCCGATCAGCAGGAACAAACTCGTGTTTGTTTTTAACTGCTGAGCTCCTTCGGTCCAGGTTTCTGTTTCTAACAGTGTCCAACAGTATCACAAACCTCATTAGCAAGTCGGATCACTTGACCTTTCTTTTCCCATCCGGTTTATCGACCTTGAAGATAAACAGCACGAGAAAGAACTCGACGGGAACGGAGTGGGACTGTGGGGCAGCGGTGTCCTAGTGGTTCGGGAGTTGGCCACAGGATCGGACGATTGTGGGTTCAAACCCCTCACCTGTAGGTTGCCCCGAGGTACCCTTGAGGTACCGTCTCCATCACTGCTCCCCGGGCGCTTCCATAGCTGCCCCGTGCTGCACGGTGTGTGTTGGTGTGCATGGGTTAAATGCAGAAGTCCAATTTCGTTGTGGTTCACTGTGCGCTCTCACAATAACAAGAATAGTCACTTTTTCACTTCACTGAGGAAGAGTGAGAGTTACACTTTGACCAGGTCTATGGACTAAGTGATGCCATCTTTGACCATCTTCTGTTCTGTGAATTTACTGCTGTCCAGACGGGGCATGCCCATGTTTTTGTTCCTCCCTTGAGAAAATGACAGGCAAAACGATCTGCTAGTTTTCAGCAGCAGTCGGATCGTTTCAGTCCAGATATAGTATTCCGTGATTTTCTGGGCAGATGTTACTCTGCATCTGAAGAGGGTTTTTTTTTTTGAGAAAATTGAGAAAAGATGGATGAACTGGAAGACTCGCAGCTCTGAGTGTCCAAGCTGCACTGGGAGAGTGCAGGAGGGACAGTCAGAAATGTAATGATTTTAACGGCAGCTGCAGGTATAAGGCAGTATAAAAGTCAGAGACCACCCTTTCGTTTATTTCACTTCCAGCTTAAACGGAGTTCATTTTTCAGTGTCAGGAAGAAAGCAGAAAATCCGAGAGAAAAAATCCCGACTGAACGTTTCAGGTGCTACAGTGAGCTTAGCCCTTTTTCCAGCTTGCATTCTTTCAGGATTTCTCAGCAGAAAACTTTCCGTATCCTCTGAAGTTCAGTCTTGGTGCTTTCTGATTCTCATCGTCCAAATGAATACCAATCTTTCACTTTTCCATCTAGAAAACTCTACGTCTCAGATGATCCAGCTACACATCGTCTCAGCCCCTCGGGGTTGAGTCACCTTCTCGGTGGAGGGATGGACGGAACCACCTGCGTTTCCCCGTCTGAGTGGATGAACGGCTGTTTCGGAGATGAAATGAATGAAATAAGAGGGGGGTCTCACTCTTTTGCACAGCACTGTATGAGTCTGTGTCACACGGGTTAGAAACTTGTCCTGTGGTAACACACACACACACACTTAACACCACGTGTGTGCCGTTCTTCTAAAAGGTGCAACAAGATGCTTGGAGTGGCGGTCTGAAGGACTTGTCTTGTCTTTCGCCCTCCTCGCATCTCTTTTCTGTCTGCCTATTCACTTCACTCATACACTCCCTCCAGTCTTCATTTCCTTTTTTCCATCCTTCTATTAAAGTGTCCTTCTCTTTTTACCTTTGGTTCCTGGTCTCTGTTTGATACAGAACATGCTCTCTCTTCTCGCCAGCCTCTCCTTTGTGTTTGGACCATTTTCCCAGCGGAACTGATGACAATGTGAGCACACACTCACTGTCCCATTTCCAGTGCTGCTTTTTTTTCATGTCGTATCGACTGATTAGAAACAGCAAAGGCCTCTGGGTAAAAGGAAAGGTCTGTTGAAGCACCATAAAGAGAACTGACCTTGTTTGGTATTAGATGTTACAGTGCTGAATGTCATCGTGCTCCTGATCTCTCTCTCTCTCGCTCTCGTTGATTCAAACTCAGAGAAATATTAGGTAAAAATCAAATCTGCATGCTTCCCAAAGACAGCAGTCCCTCAGTCGAGACACGAGTGCTGTCTTTTGTTTCGTACTGGAGCCACGAAGACACGGACATTGGACTGCAGATGCTAAATTTCTCCCCAGTTGTGAGTGTGTGTCTGCCCTGCAATGGCCTGGCGACCTGTCCAGAGTGTTTCTCCGCCTGTCGCCCTGTGAGAGCTGGGATAGACGCCATCATCCCTAATTTGGACAAGCGGCTAAGAAAATGAGTGAATGAGAGAGCTAAAACCAGGCCTCAATCAGCATGATCATCATGATGTGGTGTCGACGCCTTTTGTCCCATTGTTCTCTATTAACATGGACTAAAATTTGTCCCATTAATGCCTAGGAAGACGTGCAAGCCAAAGGTGAACACACACAGTCAGAAAAAAAGCTCTGTGCCAGGAAAATGTTCTCGTTTTTAAAAGTTAAAACAGTGTAAAGGAACCCACAAGGGAACAAATTGGTACACTTGAGCCCTTGGTTCTGTTTGTTAATGCTGATCTCTACGTTCTGCTAACAAGCTGCTGGCTTTGGCGACCAAAGAGAGACAGTATATCGAACAGAAGAGGAGATCTTCAGCGTTCTGTGGTTTTCCGATGCACTCCAGAAACTCGGTTCTGATCATGTGGCATGACGACTGCCAAAGCAGCTGTAGACTACGAAAAATCCAAGACCCAGCAATCCTTTAAAGTTAGACTTCCACTCCTGTGACTACTGGCAGCACAAATTGATCTCTTTTTCTGCCGTTTTTCTTCCTCCATTTTCCCAGTCTCTGCAGTATATCCCCTTTCTCGCTCTGAACTTGCATTCTCGTCTTTTTTCCCCCCCTTCTTTAGGCCCTAGTCACACTCTGATCTTCTTTCAGATATAAATCCCTTGCTATCCCCTCTCGTTCTCTGCTTCTCTGCTCGCAATGCTGTTTCTTTTTTCTGGATGAGAATGGAAGTGTCATGGTGAGAAATTGGATTATTTATTGCTTTCAATTGGAAGCTTGTCCACCTGCCCCCTTTTTTATCGCCCCTTATGGTCTGGTGTTCCATTACTGAAGACCTGACTGCGTGAGGCTTCTGCAAAATCAATAAATAATTTAAAAACTGACTTCTCCTGCTAGCTAACTAAACTGTTTTTTGAACTTCCTGCCTGATGATCTAACCAACAAATTAGCTATATAATTGGTTAGCTACACCACATGTCGGTTAGCTGGTTAGCTGTATAATTTAGCGAGTTTAGCAAGTATGCTAGTTTGTTATTTAGCCTTATAGTTTAATTAGTTATTTATTTAATTAGGCATTTATTTGATTAGCTAGGCGGTTATTTAGGTAGGTAGCTAATAAGCGAGCCACTTAACTAAATTTCTAAACAAAAAATCTAACAACAAATCTGCTGATCTAACAAGCTAATTAGTAGATGAACTAACGAACTAGATAAATACCAACTAACGAGGAAAACAGCTGAACTCACGAAATGATGTAACTAACTATATAGCTACATTTCTAACTACCTATCCGCTGATCTAACAGGTAACTTCGTTAATAAACTATCGACCTAAATAACGAGATTAATGACTAATTAGACTGATTGGTACCTACGCAACAAATTAACTGGCAAAACTAGCTGAACTCACTAAACTGATTGACTATTTTGTTTATCCATCAGCCACCTTAATCATTAGATACGTACAAACTAACAAGCAAAATAACTTCCTGACCAACAGGTAACTAGCTGAGCATTTAACAAACTAACTCGCATTTGTTAACCAGAAACGAACTCACTGAGGTTCTGCAGGTGTGAGGTACACCTACAGCTCTTCACTTCAGAGAAAGGGAAGAACCCACAGCACTACAATACAGGTACGCTGCGTTAAATAGTGCGTTCGTGCTGAAACCACAACAAATGGTTGCTTTACCAGGAAATCAAACTTTACACTAATCACTGGCTAAAAAAAGTGGGCTGAGGTGATCTGACTATAAAATAGCCAAAATGAAGAACGGTTCTAATCATTATCGGAAGCGATCATGAATGTGTGTGTGTGTGTTACCTGGAAGCTGCAGGTGTAATCCGGGTTGTGCGCAGTGTGGGCGATACATCTGGAAGAGCACCTGTGCAGGTGAGCTCAGAGGGTGTGTGATCAGCTCCAGAGATGAGAGACGCCCACCATAACCAAAAGTCAAAGCGGGGAATAGGAGCAGCTACACACACACACACACACACACACACACACAGCAGTATTTATTGGTAAGTGAATGGAAAATTGAGTTAGTGGTGTATAAACGGATGAGCTGGGCTGAAATGGTGGTTACTGAACTGCATTTGGAAAACAAGGATCTAGGACAGTAACGCTGGATTGATTAAAGACTTGAAAAATATCAAGATACTTCTACTACTGGAAGAACAACTTCTACTGGAGAACGCTTGACAGCATTTGCCAAATTATTCTCACCTGTGTAAAGAAATGTGTCTGCTCAGGTTGCCTCAACCCAGTTCTGAACACTCACTAATAGAACTTTAAAACATTTTTTGACCTCTTTAAGGGATACCGCAACAATTTAGAACAGATTTAGAGATTTCACCTGTTTTCTAATCCAACCACATGAGAGGAGAGGTGAAGTATGTGGATTAAAGAAGAAGAAAAAAAGATTTGTTTTGTGTGGCTACGTTAGCTATCTATGAAACACCTCAACAGACTCTCTTTGTGCCCTTCTTGAATTCAGGGACACACTGAGCTGAAATATACAGAAAAGAGCATCTACACCCTAAACGTAACTGGGTCTATCAGGATGAAACCCCATAATGTACACAAACTGGCTGTTTGTGTGTGTGTGTGTGTGTGTGTGTGTGTGTGTGTGTGTGTACCTCCACAGTGTTTGACGGACTGAGAGGCAGGGGGGTGGGTGACACTTCTGGAGTTGTGAGGAATCTCTGGGCGTTAAAAACAGCCATCCCCACCCTGAACACCCCAGCATCAGACACACGCACTGTGAGAGAGAGAGAGAGAGAATATCAAATGTTCTCATAATGACACACACACAGAGGGACAACAGAGCTATGGGCTCCATCAGAGACTGCCACTCACTCAATAATTCACTAACACCCTCACAGATAAGACCACTCAGTCCCTCAGTGTGAGAGCGCGAGAGAGAGAGAGAGAGAGCGCGAGAGAGAGAGAGAGAGAGAGAGAGAGAGAGAGAGGTTTGTTTGGTGACTCATGTGCAGAATCATAATGAGGTGAGACTAATATGAAGTAAAGGGAAGACTGGCAGCAGCTCCTCATGAATGCGATACGTCTCATTTTCCATTTTTTCATGTGTGTGATGTTTCCGTTTTCAATTAAATAAGAGGTTGGTGCAGTCTGTGAACAATGTCAATGTGTGAAAATGTTCATTCCTGAATTTTTTTCTTCCCTTTACATCTTACACTGGTGCCTTTGAGGCTGATGCATCACCTTTTCAAAGAATGAAATAAAAGAAACAAAAACACAAACTCATACGAAGAACACAAACTCATCAAAGAAACTTTACAAGAGAAGAAACACAAACGGATTTTGGGTGATTTCTGTTGGTTGTTTGCTTCTGACACGGTCTCTGTTCTCACTCTATGATCTATGCATGTGTGTTAACGATGTTGGCAAACTGTATTGGACAGAAAACCGGGGAAGCCTCAGCGGTCCACACCGAGGGCTCTTCAATTTCGGTGATGTGAAGTCCTGCAGGAACTTGAGGGAATACCTTGGTGTGTGAACTGACAGATGTAGGCTCGTTTAGCGGTGCAGGGATGAGCGCTGGTGAGTCCAAACTGGTCCAGAGACACACACACGTTTCCGTCCACCAGAGTGGCCCGATCCCTCGCTCCGTCTTCACCCGGCAGGGCCACGGAGCCGTTCACCCAGCGCAGAGTGCCCGGGGAGTCGACATCGCTGAGACCCAGCCATGCACCACGCTCCCTGAAGACAGACACACACACACAAAAATATTACACAGACAAGCAGAAACAGGAGGAACATGTCACTCCACAGAAAGGACCCGGGTCTTTACAGCGCTGCAGGTTACTGATGATGGGATTTAATACTGCTTGCGGGGCAGCGGTGGTCTGGAGTTCAGGGACTAGGCCCCAGGATCAGGTCATGGGTTCAAATCCCAGACCAGTAGACTGACTTGAGGCACCATCTCCATGAGCAAGATACCGTCCCCATCACTGCTTCTGAGGTGCTGGACATCGCTGCCCCCTGCTGAATGGTGTGTGTGGGTGGAAAGCAGAGATTGCATATCGTTGTGCCAGGTGTGCACTGCACTACAGCTCAAAAACGGAGGTCCAAACCAAACCACGGCCCAAGCATCGAGGTCAACATCATACAGTCTCGACAGAGCAGTCCTTTCAGAACGCTCCCCTGAACTGAGTCACCGAGCAGAGGACCTGATCCTACCCGATGATGATGCCCGCTCGCACCGCTCTGAATGCTCATATTTTCTGGTACTTTCTTTAAAATCCCTGGCAGAACCCACACACACACACACACACACACACACACACAGACACACCTCACACCCTAGGAAGTGCATGCCGAACGTTCTCCCTGAACACACACACACACACACACTCTGACACACAAGAATGCAGGCACACACTGATTTTGTTTTGATTTTTTCCCTCTCAGGATCAGGTTTCCGAGGGGACAGAGCCAAGAGCTCACATCTGTGAAAGCCACAAATAATACAAAACACTAAAAACGAAACTGTGAGAAAGAGAAAGAGAGAGAAACGACTGTGTGTCAATATACACAGTTCAAGCACAACAAATCTTGTTCCAGTGGCTCCTGTCAAAGGAGTGGGAGATCAGGACAAACAACAGCAAGTGGAAGGAAATGGACTGAAATGAAGTGGTCAGGACCCCTCAAAAGTGTACCAGAGAGAGAGAGAGAGAGAGAGAGAGAGAGAGAGAGAGAGAGAGAGAAAGAAAAAGTTTGGTGACTCATGTGCAGAATCATAATGAGGTGAGACTAATATGAAGTAAAGCGAAGACTGGCAGCAGCTCCTTGAGAAAAGAACAGCAAAGAGACAGAAGAGAGAAAAGGGATAGATGGTAGAGAGGGGGTAAAGGGGGGAGAGAGAGAGAGAGAGAAAGACAGAAATAGAAAGAAAAAGAGAGAGAAGTTGTACAAAAAAAAAAAAAAAAAAATCAACACATTAAAAGTGATCCATTTGTGCACATTCGAGAGTGGTGTGTGTGTGTGTGTGTGTGTGCCATCTGGTACAGGTTAAAGAGGGGAAAAAAAACCCAAAACAACAAAAACAAAAAACAAACAAAACAAAAAAAAACAAACAAAAAAAAAAGTGTTAAAAATTTGTAGCACCCCCTTCCTTTCTCCTTTTCACCCTCTCTTACTCAATCTCTCTCTCTGGTCAGTAGAAGCCTAACCCTCAGATTAATGATGGGTGTGGAACAGGAGACGGGAAAGACACACACACACACACACACACACACACACACACACACACACACAACCACAGAGAAACACTTATAGGCTGCCGTCTCCTCCCAACAGGGGTGTAGCATATTTCCATAGCTGTGCTTCAGCAGATGTGTAGCAGTCAAAGAGAGCAGAGAAAATGAAGTGTGTGTGTGTGTGTGTGTGTGTGTGTGTGTGTGTGTGTGTGTGTGTGTGTGTGTGTGTGTGTGAATGTTCTGCGCTCCAGAAAAAGCATTGTGGTTGTTCAGTTTATCCCTCTAGAGCTCTGTTAATAATTTAGGCTCATAAAAAAACAACACCTAGCAAATATTAGGCACCAAGGGCAATTTAAAAAGGACTCAAATCAATAAAAACGCACTGAAAAGCTAAAAACAGCAGCAGTGTCCATCTCACGCACACACTTTTTATACTACTGCCCGTGTTTGGAGTGCTTATGATGGCACGCAGTGGTATATTTACTTTGATTCGCTGATTTATTTGTGTATGTAATGTGCGTAGGGTTGGGACGGTGGACAAATCTGGGCAACATATTTCGCGATGAAGAATCCTTGTTCACTGTGTCATTAGGTTAAACCCAGGACAGGCCAGTCTAGAGTATACACATGTACGTGTACCTGGCATCATCCGAAAATACTTCAATAACCCTTATTCATTTGAAGGACACTTAGTTACTTTGTTACTGTGGCAACAGGTCAAGAGAGATGAACAGAGACCTCAGGTTGGACACTGACAAAACTTTTACAGTTTGCTTATCAATCAGTCGGAGCAATTTAGTTCAAATGAAAGACTCTTTAATATAATGTCCAATGATATTAACCGTCTAAAAAACAGCCCTGACCAAGGCGTGTTTCCATCCCTATAGCTTTTAAGGCATTTCCATGTTGGAAAAGTACATAAAATGAAATAAAATGCAGTTTCCTCAGTATCAAGTCTAACCTCTGGGGTCTGAGTGTCCGAGTTGAGCTGATTCTTAAGTGTGCGGCTGTGAGTGAAAGTCACGTCTAAAGGCCCAATTCAAGTTGCCTGGGTGTGCACCCATGAAAATTCCTCAAGGTCTAATGAGTCTGAAATGAGCATCAAGACCTGACGGAGTCGAGACTCAGTGGTGTCTGTTCAAGTCAAGACCCGAATCTCTGATTTGTAAGACCATGTCAAATCTCGATACTCGAGTTCAGGCCTAGTTTTGATTCTCTGGGGTGATTTCAGGCCTAGTTTCGATTCTCTTGGGTTGAGTCCACGTCAAGTCTCAGTTATTTGGGGCGGAGTCCAAGGCAATTCCCCATTCTCCAAGCTGTCAGTCCAAGTTAAGTCTCGATTCTCCAAGTATGTGGCTTACGGCTTGATTCTCTGAGGTTGCGAACCCAAGGCGATCCTCCAGTCCCTTTGATCTCGGCCCAAGTCGAGTCTCTGGGGTGCAGGTAAGGCCGGTCTCTAGTCTTTGGACAATCTCACAACAACAGTCTCAATACTACCTTAAATCCATTATCTACCCCATCAGTGGTCTGACAAAGCAACCACTGCGCTTTTAACTCCCAAATGTAAAGCAGCGCAGAGCACCAGAAGAGAGAAGGCGGCCGAGCGTAACCTTTAATAAACTAAAGTATGACAGCGCTTGTTTGTGTGTGTGTTTCTGTGCTCTGAAGTAGCCATACTAAATTAGATGCTGCAATATGCACACTCACACACAACCACACGAGCAGAAAAGCAAACTACTGGAATGCACATAGTTTACAGGCCAGATGGGTCTGCAGCACACTCACTCAAAGCACTCTACAGTCCTTCGCTGTGACGCACATCATAGCAGGCTAGAACATTCTTCTGTCAACTTCACAGCACTGCTGCTGGATCCTGCTGTTAAAAACTTTCAGAAGAGCACCATAAAGTAGCTCCGATTGCTGCGTTAACGTGTTACTGCTCCACACCTCTCAGCAGAAGAGCTGCATAAGAAGTTCATGGCTTGATGGGATATAGTTGTCTGAACATTGTCATGGTGGTGGCTTAACTGTGCGTGGAGCACTGGGGCAACTGATACCTTAAAGCTGTCTGCCAGAACCATCGTCTCCAACCCGTATAACACAGTTGGTCTCACTACTGTCCTGTAAACTTTCCCTTTCACTTTTGTAGGTTCCCCATCTCTCACAGATCACTCCTGCCACCCTTCTCCACCCATTCCAACCTGCCAGCACTCTCTTCTTCACCCCTCTTCCACACTTCTGTTACGCTTGACCGTTAGTATTTAAATTCCTACACCTTTACCACCTCTACTCCCTGCATCCTAACCACTCTGCTCTCCTCCCTTCATGCATCTTGTCTACTTACTTTCATTCCTCTCCTGTCTAAAGCAAATCTCCACCTCTCGCTGGTCTCCTCAAGCTGTTCCCTGTTGGTTTATATACCCCGTGATGGACCAGTGAGCTCTCCAGGGTGTTTCTAAACCTGAGTGCAAGTTCCTTATTTAGAACGGGCGGCCCAGATGATGGGTTGATGGATGTTGACCTTTTCCAATATTTTACTAACAGCAAATAAGCAGCAGAGTATTAAAATGCACTGAAGAACTCTCTCTGCGGTGGGTGTTTTACTTTCCCTTATGAAATCAACAAAACATCTCATCTGACCAGGGGCGCCCAAACTTCTGCATAACTGCACATGATCGAGGGCTTGGAAATAATGCACATCCAAAAAGAGCTCGCTGGAAAAGTCGGGAAATCTGAGTTGTTGCCAGATGGCTGCTACTGGCGGTGTCAGACGTTCTTCTACTCGCAGATAAGACGGAAATGTCCGAAGCTGGTCCCGTCTAAACTCGGTCTCTCTCAGTCTGAATTCAAAGACTGTGACCACAAAGCCAAAGTGCTGCACTAAAACACAACTGGAATATAAACAGAAAAGGACGAGGAGAGAAAATGTAATGGGAATTCTGCAGTAATACACGCCGCTTTTATTTAGCAGTGGTGCTGATGCACAGCTAATGAGAAATAGATGACAATAAGCATTGATCAAGAGGCCTGATCGCTCAAACGCCCTCCTCAGACTGGGTGGAGGTGTAACAGACGGTGTAATACCCTTCGTTTAAGGGTAGTAGGGTGGTAGACGCAGGCCGGTGGTGTGCAGGCACCTCTACTGGTCTAGAAATGGATTAATAATGTAGCCTTTAAATGTGGGCGCTACTTCAGTAGAACGCCTTATTACGCTGCTTATAATGTTTATTTGTTGGACAGTTTCTGTCATGTCTGTTTCTTCTGCTTTGTTGTAAGTTGCTGCACTTTGTCTTATGTTACTGTGCTTTATTGAACATTACAGTAATGTCTCTTGTGTTGCTGTTCTTTGGGGTCCAGTGCTATATTTTGTCTTAAATTGCTGTCCCTTGTCTGCATTTGTACCTTGGACTATAGTGCTGGACTTTGGGCCATGATGCCATACTTTGTCTCATGTTGCTGGACTTTATCTTATGTTTTTGTGCTTTTGCGTACAGTGCTGTGCTTTCTCTGTGTGTACTCTGGCTTTCTGAAATGCTAGGGCTGTCCATGGAGAAATATTTTCTCATCTCATGGGATGGTCTAGCGGTAGGACACTTGCCTGTGGACCAAGAGATCACAGGTTAAAATCCCACCTCCAGCACCACCACCATTGGGTTCCTGAGAAAGACCCTTAACGCCAAGTTGCTTCAGGGAGACTGTCCCTGTAATGAAATGGAAAGCTCTGGAGAAGAGCATCTGCTAAATGCTGTAAATGAATGAAAGGAAATGGTTGCTCAGGACAAGGTTACCATGAACCTTGATAGGCTAAGTAATAGGCCAAGTGATCACAAGCTTATTTGTAAAGCACTTTGACTAAAGCATATGAAAGTACTATACGTGTGTGTGTGTGTGTGGACTCACTGTGTGATATGAGGGCGGAGCAGGTCCTGGACAGCTGGAGTTCTGACCATGGCCAGTTCTCCTCCACGGGTAGAACACTGCCGGCGAGCTTCGGACCAGCTGAACTCGCCTGGGACCAGCTGGAAACAGCAAAGAGAGTCCACATGGTGCACAGCGTCCGGCACACACAGCGGTTCCGCTGCACACACACAGAGAAACAAGAGACACAAAACAGAAGGATTCGCTGATAACTGATAGATGCACAAAACATCATTTATACAAAGTATCGAGCTATGTGAATTCCAGTGCTACATTATACAAATGGCCCATCTGACCAATCACAGTGTCCCTTACTGATCAGGCTGAGCATATAATAAGGTGCGTCAGGTCTGAAAATCTCTAAATCAGAACAGAACTAAATGGTAGATTTTCCCTCCTCGAAACACGCAGAAATACAGTGCCAAGAGAAAACAGAACAAGACAACCCAGTTCAGACCATTCCTTCCCTTTCTCTCCACGCCCCTGTATTTCCTTTTCTATTCCGACCCCTTTGCTTGTTGCTCCAACTCTCCTGTGATTTTGACACTCTTATTCTCTTATCTGCTCCCTCAAAGCACACAATGATGGACAGATCACAGTTAATAAAAAACTGTGGGGGGCAGAGAGTGAGGGGGCTGATAAGCGAAGCATGAAAGGATCATTATGTACAAACTTCAGTATATCTCCATAGTCATCTCACACACACACACACACACACACACACACACACACACACGGGACGCAGTATCAGCTGCTTGTGTTCCCACATTCGCTGCAGTTGTGCATTGCAGGCTCTTTTTTTATTTACATTTACAGCATTTATCAGATGCCCTATTCCAGAGCAAACATCTCTTAATGATGCAAGAGCCTCCCTGAAGCTACCTGATGTTAAGGGTCTTACCTCTGGCCACCTCCTCTCCATCCTTCCGTATGACCCAATCTGCGGCCACGCCCACTCCACCCCAGTTCACTATAGTCACCGCCTCCTCCAGGCTCCGATTGGCCACCAGTAGCGAGGGACAGTGCAGCTCCAGTTTCGGGGGCAGTTCCACAGTGACCTCTCCTAACGTGGTGACCTCTCTATTGGCAGCCGTGGCGCTGAGACGCACCCTGTAGTTCCCCGGGACGCCGTATTTGTGCCGCGCTGTGTTGGCAGGGCTGGAGGTGTTGAGAAAAGGGGAAAGATCGCCAAAGTCCCAGGAAAGAGAAACAGGCAGTACGGATGAGGAGGCTGTCAGGATGGCCTCGGAGTGGACGCTGGAGCGGACCGCTGGGACGTCAATGGAAAAGTCCACCTGCGCCGGAAAGTGTGGAATTCAGAAACGTGAAAAAAGGAAGACATACGATTCCATATTTATTTGCATTCCTTGCGCTGCTTGTTGCTAAATCGAAGCAAAATGCCACTACTCCCGCAGGAAGACACGGGTCACGCCGTCACCGTGTGAACTCAGGGGAAGAGTTACCCTGCGTACACCTCACAAAACACTCTCCTCCCCTCTACACACACCTGGAAGACCTCCGGTGCGACGGTGAGGCCGCAGTCCCTCATGACGCGAGAGTCGGAGCAGGCGGCGGAGCACTGAGCCTCGCTGATGCGGTTGGGCTCAGAGTTGGTGCTGCATAGACACTCACCCCGCGCCCCCAGACCGCCGTACAGCTGCTTATCTGAGAAACACTTGGAGTTACACTCATTCCGTGAAAAGTTCCCCGGCACAGAGAAGGAGAAGATCACCAGTTCACTGCCCCCGGGGTGACCCTCCACCTGTAGACAGCCTGCATAGTACAGCTCTGAGAGAGGGAGAGGGGGAGAGACCGAGAGAGAGAGGGGGGGGGGGACAGAGAGAGAGACAGAGACAGAGACAGAGAGAGAGAGAGAGATTTGTTGATTAAAAGTAAATACTTACACACACACACACACACACACACACATTATATATATATATATATATATATACACCCTTAAAAAACTCATTCCTTCTGGGTCTTCAATCAAATATGTTATTAGAAAACTATCATACTTAAACAATTAAAATAATTAAATATGATACATTTAATGAGCTAGAAATGTTAACATCTTGTAAAAAGATGGCAAAAATCTAGGAATAGGCATAATTCTGCATATGGAGGTTATGCAGCAATCCAGCCTGCACCCTTACGGTCTCTACCGTCTTTTTGGAGACAAATCTTCTGCGATTAATGATCCAATTCTCCATGCTGAAGGCACCATCAGCCGTCCTGTGTGAAACTGGCTGGAGTCAAGAAGACCAATCAGAGACCGTCCAAGTGGGTGTGTGCATCGCACAGTGGAAAAGCTCTTCATTCTCCAGTCTGTAGGTCAATACTATTAGGACATCGATCGTCCTATTACACGTTTATCCGTTTCTTCTTTTGAGCACTTTTTTAATGCAGTTCGACTATCGGGGCTGGTAGGGTGAGAGTGTGTGTTCTGGGAGCCTCATCAGCAAACAAGGATAGGGTTTTGTATTAAAAGTTAAAAGTCCTCTGTCCAGACTTCTCAAACGCACTGGCTTTGATGGCAAGGCCACCTGTTCCTGCGCAGACATGTTTATCGATCGCTTGAGCTCAAGTGATGTTTGCTGTGTCGCTTGTGGCTCAGCCGCCTCCTCGCACAGGGAGACGCTGCGTTCTAACAGTTATCGACTCTTTCTATCACTTTCTGCTGCTGGAGGAGTTGGTTTGGACAGCTTTTTCCACAGTGGGGTGCGTGTACCTGACGAATCTTATTTGTGGTGGCCGGAGAGCAGACAGGCCACGTGCTGAAGTTCTACTCATGGTCCGTTACGCCGGGCTAAAATGATTAAAATTACAGCACCGAGGACGTTTCAGGCACTTAAGACGACTGTAAAAACTAAAAGAATAAAGGAAAATTCACTGAACGGTTATAAGAATGTCTAGCAGATTTAACCAAGAAACTAGTCTCGTTTCAGAAACTGAAACTTGACTAATCTCACCTTAGAGAATAAACTCAAACTTGCCTCCA
>CM029386.1:20220131-20247631 GCA_017165825.1 Hepsetus odoe
CCAGAATAAAAATCCTCCCTACACTGTTGTTCCAACATCCCAGCTTCTCTGTTTCGCTTCCAATCAGAGCAGAGCTCTCTTGGCTGTCAGAGCGAAATCCGGAGAAGGTTTCTGAAATCTGCTAATCCAGGTAGTACATAAAATAAGGGATGTTGTCAATCCCAAGACTAGCACTTTGCTTTTCCTTGTGCAGAAGGAAGCGAGTGATGGCTGGAGACCCACAGTTCTTATAGCGCGTAACTTTTTATTTTCACCTTCACTGCACTTGGGTTTGCATTTCCTCACTCGTTGTAATAGCGCAGTTTATTTAGTAAAGGGAATCCAGCTGCACACGGATGTAAAACAACCGGCGGTTTGCTGAGCCGTACAGGGAAGCTGCTTTATTTTCATAGATTTGATTGGTCACAATCCAGCTCAGGAGTGAAGCATCAGAAACTGAACACTTAAGACTATTTTGGGGGTCTCATTGGAATAAAATACACATATAATGGACATAACTGAATCCAATTCCTCCTGAGGTTGCCTGGGATTATTTACCATCGTGTCAAACGCCACAACAGTGCCGTTAAGTTTAGTTAAACAAACAAAAAAAAAATGCAGACTGAAAGTGTGAGAGGAATGACTTATGTAAAATAATTGTGAGAAAGAACCGAAGAGCATGTGGAGATATGTGAGGCACTGGGAGATGGAAACGTGGATGGATGGAGCAGAGAGTGGAGGGGAAGAATCGCAGAGGGAAAAAAAAAAAAGCATTGAAAAATGGAAGGAGACAGGAAATGAAAGGGAAGTGAACCAGATGGAGGATGGATGGAAAGAGGAGGAGGATGGAAGACAAAGAGAAAGAGATGAGTGCTGGAAATGGAGAGACAAATAAATTTAAAAGGAAGACAGGATTAAAGAGAGGCAGACAAACAGAGGAAGTGAGTGTGTTAGAGACGGATGAAAGAGAAGCAAAGAGTTTACGGAGACCTGTAACACACCCTCTCTCTCTCTCTCTCTAGCATGTGGGTACTGTTTGTTGCGGTTGTTGAGAATGAGAGCAGGAAATGAGAAATAAAGCTGTTTTTATGGGAGAATCCCACCAAACTTCCAAAAGTGGGTCAGTG
The DNA here is from genome assembly GCA_017165825.1 of Hepsetus odoe. Classification (NCBI taxonomy): domain Eukaryota; kingdom Metazoa; phylum Chordata; class Actinopteri; order Characiformes; family Hepsetidae; genus Hepsetus; species Hepsetus odoe. The sequence continues at coordinate 20,221,238 of CM029386.1, forward strand.
GTTGAGAACAAAGCCCCTCAGAGTGGGTTTGACTGTAAATCTGATTTCTCTACAGTGGTGGCGAATGGAACCAGGTGTCTCCAACACAAACACAGCCGTTCTCTTTCCTCTCCAAACCCACCCGTGAACTCCCATTTAGGAACCACAGCACCTTGCTTGTATTCCTCCACCATGAACAGATTTCAAGTGTGCCATCAGGCAGTGAATTCGTACGCGTTTCTTGTAACCCATAATGATAAACCCCAACACTGAACATCTCCTGGCATCATGAGTCCATTTCTCCACGCTGAAAACTTTGCGCCTGTCATCAGAGGCTGTTGTTTTTGACAAGGGTATGGATCTGATGGCCACCATGTACTGCAGGGATCCAGCCAAAACATTTTATGAATATATGAGCCATTACTAAACAAAACCTAAATATCGATGAGCCAGATTCTTTTTTTCGTACCCATAATCTCCATCACGTACCAAATCTGTGCTTCTTACTATGTGAGCTGCCTGACCTGCGTTCTTCTACGATGCCTTACACATCATAACAAACACACTCCACAGATGCTTGCTAACAAGCAGTCCTTAAAGAGTCACTTCTGCATTCTCTCAAACTGACAAATGTTCTGTTAATTATAGCATGTTTTCGGATTCGTTCGTGTGTTCATGTTGTGCAGACAAGGCAGGGTTTGGATGAACAGGAAAAAAATTAAAAGCGATGAAGGTTTAAAACGAAAGTTCATATTAGTGAAGTTGTTAACGTGGCTCTGTTAGATAGCCCTCTGAAGCAGGTTGCCAGACGAGGACCTTTTTGGCCGCCAACTGGAGCCCCGTACTAGGCAGCACCCCGGACGACGGCCTAACTGAACTCAAACATGTGCTCGGAGCTCAGAGGGGTTAACCTGCATCATCGATTTCAAAATCGGTTCCTCCGGTCTTTGGCGCACTCGTCGCTCGCTGCAGAGCGGCCCGGCAGCAACAGATGTGTCGGGCAGCAAGAGCGTGTGTATGAACAGCATTCCCAAAAGGAAACATCTGTCCATTCCAGACAGACTGTGTAAGAGGGAGGGGAGGGCCCGCCCGTGGGTGTGTGTGTGTGTGTGTGTGTGTGTGTGTGTTAAACTCCTGGTACAGTCTTTACGGTCCCGGGCCGTTCTCAGCACTAACAGCACCAACTCTTACACATTGGCTGCTTACATAACGAACAGGGGGCAGGGTTTTATCGCCATAGAAACCCTTTGTTTAAAGCCAATGGAAGTTTTATTCCACGTACAGCTTTTGTTATTGTGATTCTAAGTGTGTGTGTGTGTGTGTGTGTGTGTGTGTGTGTGTGTGTTGAGACAGTGAGTATACTGTACCACAGCTGGCCCCGCTAAACAATTCTAAAGGAACATCACACCAATTGAACATCAGAGTTACTGCGGTCTCTCAACCACCAGACAAAACGGTGTGCGTGTGTGTTCCTAAACACTCTTCTCATCCTGGTGAGACATGGTTCTGCAAAAAAAAAAAAAAACTCCTCCAACTGAAGTTGATCAACCAGACATGATCTGTGCTCTAATCTGAGGGTAAAGTTGCTGACAAGTATTATTAAGAGACTAAATAACAGGCTTATTTCTTGCATATTAATCCTGTATTTTTATTTTATTTCACTTTAAGTGACATTTAAATGTTCATGTAAAGCTCTTACTGCACGCAGCGTAAATGCTTGTACGTCGCATCGGTAAAACGTTTCTAAATGGGTACCTCTGGGCAAGCTACTGGTCTGGGATTCGAAGCCGAAACCTTCCCAGTCCTTCCCCACTAGAGCACTGCAGCGCAGAGCTTTGGAACTGGACATCAGGCGGACAGGGCCTTCAGCGCGGAGATCATTAACCTTTAGAGCCTCCCAGGACGCCGGCGCTTCTTTGAGCTTTAAAAAGAACTGGATTCTGAAAAAGAGAGACACGTCCACTGGAAGTGGTGCTTTCACCACAGCTTTTTAGTTCAGTTCCACATTTCGCCTGCGCTCAGAATGATTGATGTACTGTGGAATAATAAATATATACTTAAGTATATGCTTATATATGGGGCAGCGGTGGCCTAGTGGTTAGGGAGTTGGCCCCAGGATTGGAAGGTTGGGGGTTTGTATCCCAGACCCGTAGGTTGCCCTGAGGTTCCCTTGAGCAAGGTACTGTCCCCTTCACTGCTCCCCAGGCACTTTAAATAGTTGCTCCATGCTGCATGTGTATTTTTTTTTTTGCGGTTCACTGTGCGTTGTGCTGGAACCCAGCCACTAGGGATGCACAAGCCAGTGTATTTCTTCGTGCCGGTCCCAAGCCCGGGTAAATGGGGAGGGTTACGTCAGGAAGGGCATCCGGTGTAAAACTTTGCAAAATCAATATGCGGACAACGATACAGAATTCCATACCGGATCGGTTGAGCCCCGGGTTAACAACGACCGCCATCAGTGCTGTTAGCCTACAGGGTGCTGGTGGAAATTGGACTACTGTTGGCCAAAGAAGAAGAAGAAGAGGAGGAAGGCATGTTCAGAGGGAGAAGGAGAGAAAGAAGGAGAGGAGAGTGGAAGTGAGAGTAGGGACTTTGAATGTTGGCAGCATGACTGGTAAAGGTAGAGAATTAGCTGATATGATGGAGAGAAGGAAGGTTGACATTTTGTGTGTGCAAGAGACTAGATGGAAGGGTAGTAAGGCCAGGTGTATTGGAGGGGGGTTAAACTGTTCTACCATGGTGTGGATAGAAGGAGGAATGGAGTAGGTGTTATCCTGAAGGAAGAGTATGTGGAGAGTGTTTTGGAAGTGAAGAGGGTGTCAGGGAGGGTGATGAGTTTGAAGCTGGAAGTTGAAGGTGTGATGATGAATGTTGTTAGTGCTTATGCTCCACAAGTTGGTTGTAAGATGAAAGAGAAGGAAAAATTCTGGAGTGAGTTAGATGAAGTGATAGAGAGTGTACCCAGGGGAGAGAGAGTGATGATTGGTGCAGATTTTAATGGTCATGTTGGTGAAGGGAAGAGAGGTGATGAGGAGGTGATGGGTAGGCATGGTGTCAAGGAGAGGAATGCTGAAGGTCAGATGGTTGTAGATTTTGCAAAAAGGATGGAAATGGCTGTAGTTAATACTTATTTTAAGAAGAGGGAGGAGCACAGGGTGACGTATAGGAGTGGAGGAAGATGCTCACAGGTGGATTATATTCTTTGCAGGAGGGTCAGTTTGAAAGAGATCAGAGACTGCAAAGTAGTGACAGGGGAGAGTGTAGCTAAACAGCATAGGATGGTGGTCTGTAGGATGACCTTGGAGGTCAAGAAGAGGAGGAAAGTGAGGGCAGAGTCGAGGATCAAGTGGTGGAAGCTGAAGGAGGAGGACTGCAAGGTGGAATTCAGGCAGGAGTTAACACGGGCACTGGGAGGTGTCGAAGAGCTTCCGGATTGCTGGGAAACTACTGCAGAAGTGATCAGGCAGATGGCTAGAAATGTACTTGGTGTGACATCTGGAAGGAAGAAAGAGGATAAGGACACCTGTTGGTGGAACCAAGAAGTCCAGGAGTGTATTCAAAAGAAGAGGGAGGCAAAGAAGACATGGGACATACAGAGAGATGAAGGAAGTAGACAGGTGTACAAGGAGATGAACCGCAGGGCGAAGAAAGCAGTGGTGAAGGCCAAAGATCAGGTGTTTGCTGAATTGTATGAGAGGTTGGACAGTAAAGAGGGAGAAAAGGACCTTTACCGATTGGCTAGACAGAGAGACAGATCTGGGAAAGATGTGCTACAGGTCAGGGTGATTAAAGATAGAAATGGTAACGTACTCAAAGGTGAACAGAGCGTGTTGAGCAGATGGAAGGAATACATTGAGGAGCTGATGAATGAAGAAAATGAGAGAGAGAGAGAAGACTGGATGATGTGAGAAGAGTTCACCAGGAAGTGCAGCAAATAAACAAGATGGAAGTAAGGGCAGCGATGAAGAGGATGAAGAATGGAAAGGCTGTTGGACCGGATGACATACCAGTGGAAGCATGGAGATGTTTAGGGGAGATGGCAGTTGAGTTTCTGACCAGATTGTTTAACACAATCTTGGCAAGTGAGAAGATGCCTGAGGAGTGGAGACGAAGTGTACTGGTACCGATCTTCAAGAATAAGGGTGATGCACAGAGCTGTAGTAGCTATAGAGGGATAAAGTTGATCAGCCACACCATGAAGTTATGGGAAAGAGTAGTAGAAGCTAGGTTAAGAAAAGAGGTGAGGATCAGTGAACAGCAGTATGGTTTTATACCGAGAAAGAGCACCACAGATGCAACGTTTGCTCTGAGGGTGTTGATGGAGAAGTACAGAGAAGGTCAGAAGGAGCTGCATTGTGCCTTTGTGGATTTGGAGAAAGCATATGACAGGGTGCCTAGAGAGGAGTTGTGGTTTTGTATGAGGAAGTCTGGTGTTACAGAGAAGTATGTGAGAGTAGTTCAGGATATGTATGATGACAGTGTAACAGTGGTGAGATCTGCAGTGGGAGTGACGGATGCATTTAAGGTAGATGTTGGATTACATCAAGGATCAGCACTGAGCCCATTCTTGTTTGCAATAGTAATGGACAGGTTGACGGACGAGGTTAGACAGGAGTCTCCGTGGACGATGATGTTTGCTGATGATATTGTGATCTGTAGTGAGAGTAGGGAGCAGCTTGAGGAGAACCTGGAGAGATGGAGATCTGCTCTGGAGAGGAGATGAATGAAAGTGAGTAGGGCAAAGACAGAATACATGAGTGTGAATGAAAGGGAGGAAAGTGGCGTGGTTAGGATGCAGGGAGTGGAGGTAACAAAGGTGGAGGAGTTTAAATACTTGGGATCAACAGTTCATTGTAATGGCGAGTGTGGAAGAGAGGTGAAGAAGAGAGTGCAGGCTGGTTGGAATGGGTGGAGAAGAGTGGCTGGAGTGATTTGTGACAGACGCGTACCAGCTAGAGTAAAAGGGAAGGTTTACAGGACAGTAGTGAGACCAGCTATGTTGTATGGGTTGGAGACGGTGGCACTGACGAAAAGGCAGGAGGCGGAGCTGGAGGTGTCAGAGTTAAAGATGCTGAGATTTTCGTTGGGTGTGACGAGGATGGACAGGATTAGAAATGAGTATATTAGAGGGACAGCTCAGGTTAGACGTCTTGGAGACAAAGTTAGAGAAGCAAGGTTGCGTTGGTTTGGACATGTCCAGAGGAGAGATGAGGAGTATATTGGGAGGAGGATGTTGAAGATGGAGCTGCCAGGAAAGAGGAGAAGAGGAAGACCAAAGAGGAGGTTTATGGATGTGGTGAGAGAGGACATGCAGGTGGTCGGTTTGAAGCAGGAAGATGCAAAAGACAGGAAGAAATGGAGACAGTTGATCCGCTGTGGCGACCCATAAACGGGAGCAGCCGAAAGAAAAAGAAGACTGTGCGTTGTGCTGGGTTACAAAACGACGAGTTGTCACTTTCAAGTAAATTGGAAATATATCAACATTGTTACAAAGCTTTAGACAAAGCTGTTAAGCCTAATAAGCTGCGGAGAAAATACACCTTTATATGGGTTCATTTTCAAAATGAACTTAATTAAAAAGTCTTTTTTGATGACTGTGAAAAAGACCTTGAGTTTGCTAAAAAAAAAAAATAAATAAAAAAATAAATAAATAAAAAAAATAAATAAAATGTTCACATTTAAATAACAATCCTATCGTTGCTGAGAAAAATCACAATATTTCCCACAACCCGAAGGAGCCTCAGAGAAAGTGGAGTTATTCCATTTGGGAAAGGAGGTCAGCTGGACCCTGTGGTCATATCTGTCCGTACAGCGGAGCACAGAATAACAGCAGTCGCCGTTTGAGGGTTTTCTGTGACTCTGCTTTTCCATGAGCTAACCTCGGTTCAGTTCTCTCGTTAAAATCCAAGTCCTGACTTCATTTATTTACATTTACTCGTTCAGCAGACCCTTTTATCCCAGGTGATTTACAAGCACTCAAGCTAAAGTGCATTAAGAGCTTCACGAGAACATTAAATGACGCTTAAAGTGAAACAGAATTGAAATGTAAAGTGCAGTGGATTGGTTCAGCAGGATAAGTGGTGATTAAGTAGTGAATCGTGTGAGTTGAGTGTGTAAGAGGCAGGAGGAGAGCAGGGTCTTCTTGAAGGTAGAGAAGAACACCCCTGTATTGACTGAATTTAGGAGCTTGTTCCACCATCGGGGAAGCGAGCATAAGAGCATTCTGGATTGAGGTTGCCTTGAAGATGACCGCATTTATTCATTTGCTTTGATCTGGACCTCATTCAATGTGTGAGCTTCGTTTTTACAGCACAACATCGCAGCAGAAATACGGAAGCGGATGGAAGCGTGAACGCAGCCGATTGCACAGAAGTTGTATCAAATAAAGTGGGATGTGCAGACTCGAACCAGTCCAGATCAGAGAGAAAGAAGGAGAGAGGGAGAAGGATGATCAGGGTGATGGCTGAACTCCCATGAGTCACTGGAAAGTGAAAACTATGACATCATGCTCCTGCAGCTCAACGTCTGCCCAAGAGTTGAGCAGACATGAGGTCATCCTAGAACCCGATCCACAGCACGGCAGCTTAAAAGCCAACAGGCCTCCATAACAGTGCATTAGTGTCCCTGCGTGTCCCTGCATGTCCCTGCATGTCCCTCATACGCAACACCATGTTTTAGCCCTAAAAGTAGATCTATAGATAGATCAGGGCTATTTCAGCGTGATCAGAGCCACATGTGGTCAGAATTACAGCCTCTGATTGGTCGACAGACTCAACACAAGGCATAATGGGATTGGAATTGGTAGCTAACAATCGTTTCCTTCTTCTTTCAGCTGCTCTTGTTTAGGGGTTGCCACAGATCTGCGGTTTCCATTTCTTCCACTGCTCTGCATCTTCTCGTTCTCACCGACCCCCCACATGTCCTCTCTCATCACATCCATAAAGCTCCTCCTGGGAAAGCCCAAACCAGACACAGTAGTGTCAAAGGCTAGTGCTTTGTCCTTCCTCAGAACATTGACGCTCCACTCTGCAGACCACACACCTCACGGTCACGTCACATGAACAACGCAACTCCACACTCTGAGAGGACCAACCATTCACTTACTGCCTCATATGGCTGTATATACCATCCATCTCCAGGTCTTCCTGTCTTCGGCATCTTCCTCTTTCACACTGACCACATGCATGTCCTCTCACCACATCTTTAAAGCTCCTCTTTGTCCTTGCTCTTCTCCTTCTGCCTGATAGTTCCATCTTCAACATCCTTCTCTGACTATCTCCAAAGCTTCCAACCTGAGCTGTCCCTCTAATAAACTAATACATTCTCAAAATGTGTTCGTGTAGTGAACGGGTGACCTGTCCAGATTCCAGAACCCCTGGTTAGGATAAGTGGCTCATATGATGGATGGATATGCGTAGAGGGAGAGAGGTAGAAAGAGAGACACTTATGCATAGATTTTTTTTCTCCCACCCTTACTAGATTAACTGTTTAGCATGGATACACACACACACACGTCTCAATGCTAGGAGGCCTCTGTCTGTAGTCTTTTCCCCTTATCTTGACCTCTCGAACAGGAATTAGGCTCCTGTGCACAGCCCTGCCGCAGAGCTTAGGTCCCATGGTGGAGCTGCACCAGGGGACCCATGCACAGCATATGGTTCTGCTTTGCGCAGGCTGGCTGATTGCTCCGCTGCCTTATAAGGCCCGTCTGCTGCCCCTCTGCACTGAGTGGACGACAGGAAGGGGGAAAGAAAGAAGGAAAGAGAGAAGGGGGGGGGAGAAAAAAAAAAAAACGACTTCACCACCATGGCAAAGGAAAAGGCTGTAAAAGTGAGAGGTGGAATAGAAACTTCTGCCATGCATTGCTGGAGAAGGCAACAGACACTGTGGAGGAGAGAGACGAGTCAAAGAAAGGGAGTGATTATGGAGATAGGGAAAGAAAGAAGAGGGGGATAAACAAATACAAGTGAGGAGGATGGAGGAGAGAAGAGGAAGATAACTGAATAAGAAGTGAAATTTTGACTCGCCATGGTTACGTGTACAAGCCACAAGTGACCGTAACCACGGTTACACACTAACCACTAAACAGCAGCTCTCTGATGTGGCCACGCAGAGAGAGAGAGAGAGAGAGAGAGAGAGAGAGAGAGAGAGAGAGAGAGAGAGAGAAGGAACAGAAGGAAAGAGTAGCTGGCAACACTACGTCATGTTTATGTTTGAAAGCTGGGGAGGAGGGGAGCTCTTCTACAATGTTCACTCTGTGTGTGTGAGTGAGACAGAGAGACACACACACACACACACACACACACATGTTTCCAGCATCACTCTGATGAGGGAAGGAGTTTATATCCCAGTTCAGATGGTGCTCCTTGTGTGCTAACTTTTGACTGATGCACAGGACGGACGGACGGACGGACGGACACACACGCACACACACACACACACACACACACACTGCAGTTTGGTCTAAGGTCCCACTCTCCTGTCTACAGCTCAGAACAGCTGGAGCAGACCTACAGGGTACTTTCCAAACAGACACATAGAGAAAGAGGGGGGATGAAAAACAAGTGAAGAGGATGGAGAAAAGAATATGTAAGGAGGGAGAGAAAGGTGTTGCTTTCTGGTTGTATGGGAACCACCTTTTCCCCCACTCCTCCCTCTCTCTCCCCCTCTCTCTCGCTTTATTGGCCTGAATGTAATAAAGACACACTGGTGCCAAAGCACTTAACGATAATCACACGCAGACCAGAAAAGTTGAGAAGTGAAGGATTTACAGGATTATAAAGGAAAAATGAGGAAAAAAAAAAAAAAAACCAACATAAAAGCACCCACAAATGAGGACTAATCAGTTGTGTTTTTTTTTCACAATTCTTTTGACCAAATCCCCGTATTTCTCTACATCACTTTCTCTCTCGGTCTTTGTCTCTCTCCTTCTCTCTGGTACATTCTGTCCTTTTGTCGGTTCTGCTGCTGTCTGCCTGCAGTCCAGCTGGCTAATGTGAACACACACACACACACACACACACACACCCCCTCCTACATTGTACACATGCATGAAACTCTGCACAGTTGCAGAATTAGCTCTCCTGATTACTGCGCTGCTCAAATTGTGTGAGATTTGCACCAATTAAAGTAAAATCTACTGAATTCATCGGTACAATGTGAACACGGTCATTCAGAGTTAAGCTTTGGCTTTAAATGCTCTGTTTCAGGGAAACGTACTGACTCACATTTCTTTACAGGGGTGGTGAAAGGAACCAAGACTTCTCCCACACAAATCACGCCATTTCCCCAAACCCACCAGTGAAGCTGCACGTGCGTACTGGGTGTTGATATGGGACGATGATGGTAAAATACTGGAAATACTCAAAACATGCATGTTCTTCGATTACAGAAGGGTTTTCATTCCGGTTCAGCCCAAAAAAGAAGCCTTTTCCGTAAAAAGTTGCCAAAGCATGTGTTTCCACGGAGCGATGCTATTTCATTAAAGCCTCTCTTCTCCTCCATCTGATAGTCATGACATCAAAAAAGACGTTCGGAAAGGTCAGACTGTCCTCTGAAGAAGACCTCAGGGTTCGACTCCCTCAGGGCTCCGTCCCTCAGACCCGCCCCAACCTCAAACTGAGTTCGGCTCAAACGCCGGCACGTCTTTGTTCTTCATTTGTCTGAGTTTCAAAATCATCAGCTCTTCTGACTGCCTAAAATGCAGGTTCTGGGTCATTTTGTGTGTCACATGCAAACATGAGTGATTTATTTTTAGTTTGAAGAAGCACCTCATTCAATGTTTCACCACTGTATGAGAGAGTTCTCAAGATCCTTTCGCTTCCAGAACTCATTTTTAGCTCTTTTAAAAAGTAACCACTTTAACTCAAGTACTAATGCAAGCAGAGCACCTATACTAACCCATCAGACAGAGGGTTCTCAGTCTGCTGTCGAAACGCCATCTTTCTTTCTTTCTCTCCTCCACTGAGGGGCCACTGACTATAATCAAGTGAAGTGAGTTGTCATTATGAAACAGCACAGTAAACCACAACTAAATTCTCTCTCTGCATCATACCCATACTCCACCCAGCAGGGGGCAGCCATATCCAGCTCCTGGGGAGCAGTGATGGGGACGGTACCTTGCTCAAGGGTACCTCAGGGCAACCTAGAGTTAAGGGATTCGAACCCGCAGGGCAAAATTCTCTACACTTTAATCTAATTATTTATTATAATCTTTAATTTGATAATATTATACAAACTGGAAAATGACTGGATATAACTACAATATAGCAGAGAGAGTGAACGACGAGGTTCAACAGTTTCACTAGTTCGAGGTGGTGAGAAATCAGCCTGAGGTTAAAGTGGCTCATTAAAAAAGTGTTCAGTGGGGATTAAGTGACCATTAGAATAGTATTAGTGATCATCAATCCATCAGTGTTGATATTAAAGACCCTCTCAGACAGAAAACCACACACACACACACACACACACACTCTGTATGTATACGGTTTCAGATGAGCTCATTATTAATGTAGAAACTGTGCCCATCGCTCACAGCCACGTCCAGGAGATGCAGTGCTAATCATTTAAAATAATCAATTCAAAAATGATAAGTGGACTCTTACTGGAGCAGAAATCAATATTAAATCATCATTGCTTTTCTTTCAATAGTATTTAACATACTTTGATGTTTAAGTTTGCACGTCTGCGCAGGTAACGTTGCTTCTGACGTCCACAAGATGGTGCAATACCTCATTCTTTTCCTTTGTGGCAGCAGAAATTGATTTCATATCTTCCCAATTGTGGCAACTTCCATCCAATCAAACTCTAAACATGGCAGCCCTGTAGCAATTTCCCATAAACCACCTGGAATAGCATAGCAACCACATAGCAACTGCCTCAGATACCATAGTCACCAATATAGAGACCCTAGCAACCACCTGGAATGCCACTCCAACCGTCTTGCAACCACCTGGCAAACTGTAACAAAAAAAAACAAACCCCTCTACGAATTTCATGCATCCTTAAAATGAATGGTTCTTTATTTAACCGCAGGATTAAAATGGTTTTAACCTCTGTCTGATTAATCCGCTCTACTGTATGATGGGGAACCTGGTTTTTGCAGTGCAGCAATATCAGAGAATTTCTTTCTCAACATTAAATCTTGACAAACACCAGTGACTTTTAGGCCCATCACAAAGACTCGATTAAGATCAATTACTAAAATTAAAGATCATTAAAATGTGCATTCTCAGTAAATCAGCTTTAGTTTGAAGCTGGAATGATATATAAAGAACATCAGGGTCGTTTTAGTTTGCTTTCACTCCTGCGGCCTTAACTCCATCTGAATCGAAACGCAGTCTCCGTAACCAAACTTGTTGCAGATTTGTTATGGACTGATGAGAGTGACTCCTGATGGATGGGCCCGTGGCTGGATCAGTAACGGACACTCCCACTCAGACACCAGCAAGGTGGGGGTGGGGTACTGGTGGTATTTAAGAGGAGCTAGTTGGACCTTTTCGGGTTGAAGATGGACTCATAATCATCTCCCAAACCTGCTGCCAGTTTTTAGAAAACACTTTCTTCAAGCAGTGGTTCAGGAAAACATCTGCATCTTTCAAGAGGACCAGATGCTCCATCACATGCATGAAAGTTCTCCACTGTGTGGCCAGTAAAGGCTTTAAAGATGAAGAATGATGACATGCCCCCTTCTTCACCTGATCTAAACCCTGTTGAGAACTTGTGGACCTTCTTAAACGGGAGATTTAAGGGGAAGGAGAACAGTCCACCTCTCTGAACAGAGTCTGGGAGGCTGTGGATGCTGCTGCACAAGAAGTTGATCCACGGGTCAAGAAACTGACCGACTTCATGAATGGAAGGATTCTGACTGTTATTGAAAAGAAGCGTGGCTATATCGGTCACTGACTTTTATTTATTTCTTTTTTTCAGAAACGTTTATTTGTAAATTGAGTAAATTATTATTCTCACTTTAACAAAAGAAAATGAAAAACTGAGATAATAAAAAAGTTCATTTTTCATTTTGTTGAGTAATACATGCTAATAGTTGCCTGATAATTGTGCACACATGTAACGTGAGAATGTTCACACTCACATTTTCTTTGTAAAACATTCAGGTTCCAGGGTTTTAGCATTCTGGATTAACTGATAGCGCTGGATTTGTTTCAGATTAACATTAATCCAGTGTAGGTTACACGTTCTCTTCTTGTGGAAAGCTTCTAATTATCCATATCAAATCATTGCACAATCAAGGTACAGCTGGTGAGGGTTAACTCTGATACTGAACACTGCAAGACGTTTCACTGAGCACCTATCAAAATAATTCAACACACACACACACACACACACACACACACACACACCGAGCTGCTCTAAAGCGTGATGTAATCAAAGACCAGATGCAGACTGACTCGCTTGCTAATCAACTCACTGAATCACTATTCAAACTGACTCAGCGTGAAGAAAAGCTGCTTTTGCTCAAAACACCCTTTAACCATCTTCTCTTATGGTGTCTCCCATGAATGGAGACCAATCATACACTCACACACTGGTCCAGCCTGGTCCGGTAAGGTGGAATCACACAGATCACGTCACCGACGTTGGGTATATCAACTAAAGTTAGCCGGAAATCAATCAATAAATGAATAATACTACTCTGATGTTTTAATACAGCAGTAATTGTATTTTAAGGTTGTGGTTGCCAAGCAACATACAGTCACTCAGCATCAGGATCACAAGGTGGTTTCATATTTGTTCCACCCCAGTGGGGTAAACAGCTAGGTGTCAGTTTGGGGTGATCACAGCTAAGGGTTAAAAGATCCATAAAAAATCAAATGTTTTTTAATGACCGTTTACATTAACAGGTCAAGTGTAAATATGATATGTTTTGAACATGGGAAAGCCAATCAGAATAGTTCCATGAGATTTACAGGACTGAGATAAGCAACTGTCAATGATCTACTCAAACTCAAAAATAAAGATTCAGTCTGGCAGAATGACTCAGTGAACAAATCAAGCCACAAACCTGAAGAAGCAGTTCTTACAGAATGACTTAATACACCAAAACATCAACAAACTCAAACCTGAAGAATCAGAGTTCAGAGTCAGTGAACAACAAAATCAACCCACCACTCAAACCTGTGGAGAGCGAGGACATGCAAGTGGTCGGTTTGAAGGTGGAAGATGCAGAAGACAGGAAGAAATGGAAACAGCTGATCCGCTGTAGGGATCCCTAAACGGAAGCAGCCGAAAGAAGACGACGACTCAAATCAGTTCTTATAGACTGATTTAATGAATCCAAATGATCAGTGACCAATGAACTCAAACATGAAGAATCAGTCCTTACGGAATGAGTCAATGTTCACAATAACTCCAGTTTAAAGAATGACTCATTGAATCTTCTGCTGACTGATGCACTAAAATTGCTCCGTCAGTGTTGTGTCGAAGCAGCAGTCAGAGAACTGTGTTTGGCGAGTGTATGACTCACTGGATCAGTTATTTATAAGACTTTACACCAGAACTGAAGTCCATAACTCCTTATTTTGAGTGTGTTATTTTTGATCTGCGCGCACACGCACACACACACACACACACAACTGAGTTAAGAGGCATAATAATCAGGGGAACTGATTCATACTGGCTATGAACTGTCCCTATTGGTCCATACCAATTAGTATCAGATAGTGTATTGACCAGGTCATCGATATTACAGATTTATGCTCCCAGGCTAGCTGAGACATCCTCCCAGCATGTCTTGGGTCTGCCCCAAGGTCGTGGACGTGCCTAGAACACCTACACCCAGGAGGCATCCTGGATCAATGGGCAAATATCTGGCTCCTTTCAATATGGAGGAGCAGTGTCTCCACTCAAAAACTCCACCTGCATGCCGGAGCTCCTCACCCAGTCCCTACCATTCCAGAGCTCAAGAGCATTGATGAGGGTTGAAACAAAGTTCCACTGGTTCCACTTTGGATAAAGGGTCAGCATGATGGGCACTGCTGCCCTGAATCATCTCTCAACCTTCAGTAAACAAGATACTTAAACTTCTCTGCTTAAAGACACCAACTCATTCCAAACCAGGGAGGTGCCAACCACCCTTTTCCTGTCTGGCATGATGATCACTGGCTGTGAAATGATGATCCTCGTTGATAAACTCCTTCATCTGATAGCTCGTGCTGAGGACTTTTATGGCTTTCAACAGAACCTCCAGAGCTGAAGGCTGTTTAAGAGCTGCAAGTATGAACAGTGCAGACTGTGATCACTGCTAATGAAAGTACTGAATCCAGGGTTCTGAGAGACACTGCGTTCTAGGCCCTGTCCAAAGAGAACGATTTACTTTTGAATCCTTCCTCATGAAATAACCAACAGAATGGTTCAACATGATGTTCTAAAGAAAAAGGTTTAACATGATGTATGCTGGAAAGGGCTGTTCGTAAAGGCCGGGCATGATTTACTCAAGTCCTTTATTTATTGAAAATTGTTAGATTTTTCTAGATTTCCCCCAAACTTTCCCAAGTAAAGTGAACTCCCTCACGTTAGCATGCTGGCCTCCAAACTAATCATCTGTCCACCAGCAACTACAGCTTTTGCACAAGTATCAAAAAAGGCTGTGCCTGCTCAGTTAGTCCAAACTGAGGTTGTATCGTGCCACTCTTTGGACAGCCTTCTTCTTTCGGTTTCTCCTGTTTAGGGGTCGCCACAGCAGATCATCCGTTTCCATTTCTTACGGTCCTCTGCACCTTCCTCCTTCAGAACGACCACCTGCATGTCCTCTCTCACCACGTCCATAAACCTCCTCTTTGGTCTTCCTCTTTTCCAGCTCCATCTTCAACATCCTCCTCCTGATATAATCCTCATCTCTCCTCTGGACATGTCCAAACCAACGCAGCCTTGCTTCTCTAACTTCGTCTCCCAAACGTCTAACCTGATCTGTTCCTCTAATACACTCATTTCTAATCCTGTCCGTCCTCGTCACTCCCAACGAACATCTCAGCATCTTTAACTCTGACACCTCCAGCTCCGCCTCCTTTCTTTTCATCTTTATCAGTGAAAGTGACAACCCTTGTCATTGTGAAATGCAGCACAACGCAACGAAATTCAACCTCCGCATTTAACCCACACACGTGCAGCAGGGGGCAGCTATTGAAAGCGCCTGGGGAGCAGTGACGGGGACGCTATCTTGCTCAAGGGTACCTCAGGACAACCTACTGGTGAAGGAATCGAACCCACAATCTTCCGATCCAGGGCAACTCCCTCACCACCAGGCCACTGCTGCCACCGTCTCCAACATGTACAACATAGCTGGTCTCACTACCATCCTGTAAACCTTCCCTTTTACTCTCGATGGTACCCGTCGGGGACAAATCACTCCTGCCACTCTTCTCCACCCATTCCAACCTGACTCTTCATCACCCTTCTTTCACAGCCTGTCAAGAAGCAAAATCTTAGCCCAACCGAACAGCTTAACACACTTTCCACTCACTTCAACACCCGTCTCATGACCCTCACACAAACTCCAGTGTTGGTGCCGTGACACACTTCCATAAACAAGTGCTGTGAAGACCAGACTTCTTTAACTAAAACAGGGTTCCACCTGTTTCTCATCCCACTGATTAGAATCACCTGAGCTTAATTTCCCCTTTGTGCTGTAGATGTCTTGTTTCCAATCACTAAAACTGAAGAATGAAAAATTTCACATCAAACCAGCTGAGTGGCTGATCTTAACCACTGAGTTATGCTGGATATTTTATTAACTGGTTTTTCTTTAAATGCCTCCATTATGATGCTGCAGGTCACTTAGGAGGATTGAGGAGAAACCTCTTGCTCTTTGTGTCTTTGTCTCCCACTTTTCAGTCTCCGTTTTCCCTCTTTTCTCCCTGTCAGTGTGCCGTGTAGACTTCAGCTCTCCGAGTGATAAAGGGTGTCCTGGAGGTAAAATTTCTCTGCGTTTACAGCCACAGATAAAGGAGTGGCAACAGCACACTCCTGCAAACAAGAAAGAAATGAAAAATACATCTACAGCTTATTACTAAAAAATAAGAGCCTCTTCTCTTTCTGCGACACACTTTGTCTTTGGGTGGTGGTGGTCTAACGGTAGGATACTCGCCTCCAGCCAATCACGGCTAAAGTGAGGCTGGAAAACACTCACGTAAAACGATTTGGGACAGTTTGTGTTACATAAAGCCACACCAACACAAGTGGAATCAGATCAAATACGTGAAATGTCAGATATTGGCCCTTTAAACTCTCACCGGCAGTGCAGCGATGGAAACATCACATCTCTCCTTGCCCTACCTTCACACTCTTTCACCCATTAACTTTCTGGCTAGGGATCTGCACCCGAGCTAAAATGGCGGAAACAGTGATCCAGTGGCAGTTTGGCGGGAACGGACCCGATACAGCTCCAGGCCGTGTTCCGGGGACACGAGTGAATGGAAAAGCATGTCTTTGAATATGTTTAGCCATCGCTGTGGCTTCAGTGAAAGTCAAGCATTTCCCTAATAATACAGAACAGCTTTGTTCAAAAAGGGTCAAAACAAAAACTCTTATCTCCACAACGTTCTTTATAAGGAGGGAAAAACTTGTTTAACTGATTTTAACTAATTCCACTGGTTGAAATCTTCACGCACACAAAAAGGCAGTTGATGTTTCTGAATTTGAGCCACAGCGTCTTTTCAGACTGTCGCCAACAAAACGCCAAACAGGCTCTTAAATCTAAAAGGTGGAGGGATATATGCAAAGAAATTTTTATTTTATTTCACATTACATATCAACTCTGTTGAAAAGCAGTGGAGCACATGGAAACCTTAAGCCTTCTTATCCTGCGGGCTGAAAAAGTGCATCTGCCACCGAGTTAAATATGCCCTGCCGTTTTTGCGAACGTTCCCTTTCAGTCTTCTCCTCCATTTATGACACTCCTTTGGGTTTTGTCCTCCGTTTATGACATTCCGGGATGTCCGTGCTTCTGTGTGAGGTGATGTCATGATACTGGATCACCATGGCAACAAAACAAACTTCCCCGTCGTGTATGGCTGGTGAAATTCATCTTAAACAGCTTAGAAAACACCCACGCAGACATGTGCATGCGCACACACCTCCTAACTTCCAGAAGCATCTGAAAAAGAGGAGTTAAGGATTCACAGAAGCTCTCATATTTCTGTCTCCCTCTTGCTCCCTCCCTCACTTGTAACTAGTATAAACATCGTTCTCATGGCCTGGCGTGGCCAAGACCTCAAGAAGGATTCTGGGTAACAAAGAGTCCCTGGTGGATTCTGGGAGACTGGAGTAGGAGGCCGTGAGGCCCGAGACGGGAAAACCAATCAGAGCAGCGCGGGCCAGCAGCAACTGGATCCAACCAGAACTGCAGCTAAAGAGCAGCACCACTGCTAAATAACCATCCGTTCAGCACCAACGCTAATCCGGGACAAAAGCAAAGGGGGTAGCAGTGCCGTGATGTTACCCATACAGCTCAACCCTTGAAACAGGCAGATTTTGGGAAAATTTCTCCAATAAATATGAACAACATGGAAAACCCCCAGTGGAATTGACCCTCAGTCACTCAGGTGGGGCAGCAGTGATCTAGTAGTTAAGGACTAGGTCCCAGGACCAGAAGGTTGTGGCTTTGGGTCCTGAACCACACTCTGCAGCAGTAGGCAGCCATATCCAGCACCTGGGGAGCAGTGATAGAGATGCTACCTTGCTCAAGGGTACTTCAGGGCAGCCTACTAGTTTCTTGAACCCACAACCTTGCGGTCCTGGGGTCTAGTCCCCAAACACTAGACCACTGCTGCTTTTTATATACTGTAAATTAAGGAGCAAGGTCTCAGTCTGCTGCTGAAGACCAACAAGCATCTGCTTTTCTTGCAGAAGTGTGTGGGTTCATAAGAGCAGTAAAATGTTGCTGATTTGAATACTGAAAATGATCAGATCTTTCCTGAATGGATGATTCTTTCCATGGATTTGGACCTTGTCAAATCCAGAACACTAGAAAAGGTGATTAAGAAAAGATACAGGGGCAGCGGTGTCCTAGTGGTGAGGGAGTTGCCCTGGATTGGAAGACTGTGGGTTCAATTCCCTCACCAGTAGGTTGCCTTGAGGTACCAGAGGTTGAATTTCATTGTGTAGTGCTGTGCTGTGTTTCACAATGACGAGGGCTGTCACTTTCACTTTCATTTTCGTGTTTTAACACCAAACATCTGCTGATGCTGATCTGATTCTATTATTTTGCACCCTCACTCAGAATTTTGTGCAGATATTATTCATAACTTTTTAAATTCTGAGACACTCAACAATATACCAGCAAATCATGCATCAGCTGTCCGTTTATTTCCTGAAAATGTAAACAAAATGACAGAGGAAGTGAAGTATGAGAACAGCCTGGACTGAAAAACCCTCTCTGAAACAGGGCCAGAGAGAGAATGCATGTGTGTGTGTGCGCACGTGTGCGTGTGTGTGTTGGGATGAAGAAACTTGTTTACTAATTACCCAGAAATAACCAGATTTCATGAGAACACAAGACCCCCTCCTGTGCTCAGTGTTTGTGTCTCCTTCATTCAACAGAACTGCTTCATTAAACAACACCGCTTCCTTCAGCGGCGCCGATTCAGAACACCGCTTCCTTCAGCGGCGCCGATTCAGAACACCGCTTCCTTCAGCGGCGCCGATTCAGAACACCGCTTCCTTCAGCGGCGCCGATTCAGAACACCGCTTCCTTCAGCGGCGCCGATTCAGAACACCGCTTCCTTCAGCGGCGCCGATTCAGAACACCGCTTCCTTCAGCGGCGCCGATTCAGAACACCGCTTCCTTCAGCGGCGCCGATTCAGAACACCGCTTCCTTCAGCGGCGCCGATTCAGAACACCGCTTCCTTCAGCGGCGCCGATTCAGAACACCGCTTCCTTCAGCGGCGCCGATTCAGAACACCGCTTCCTTCAGCGGCGCCGATTCAGAACACCGCTTCCTTCAGCGGCGCCGATTCAGAACACCGCTTCCTTCAGCGGCGCCGATTCAGAACACCGCTTCCTTCAGCGGCGCCGATTCAGAACACCGCTTCCTTCAGCGGCGCCGATTCAGAACACCGCTTCCTTCAGCGGCGCCGATTCAGAACACCGCTTCCTTCAGCGGCGCCGATTCAGAACACCGCTTCCTTCAGCGGCGCCGATTCAGAACACCGCTTCCTTCAGCGGCGCCGATTCAGAACACCGCAGCACTGATTCATAACAGCTTCATTCAAGAGTATTGATTCACAACACAGCTTCATTCAGAGTACTGACTCAAACAACACTGCTTTATTCAACAGCACTGACTCATTCAACAACACAGCTTCATTCAACAGCACCACTTCATAACACCGCTTCTTTCGAGAGAATTGATTCACAACACAGCTTCCTTCTAAGACGCATGGCTTCAGAAACAAAAACTGCAGGTAGAAGCCGATCAGGATACACATCTGGCAGGCGTAGGGGAAAACTGCATTTTGGATTTTTTCTGACTGCCATTCTCTCCTACTGTTTAGAAGAGGATGTAGAGGCAGAAGAGGCTCTGAAAGGATGAAGAGCGAGATTCGGTGAAATAGAGAGAATCTGCCCCACTCTTCTCTTCATTTTGTTCCATTATACCGATTCAGGAAGGACACACGAGCATGAGAGATGAAGAGTGAGATGCTTCCAAACGAGTAGAATATTGATTATTACAGCCAGAATGGTGGCTTTGTATCGTCAGTCTGACGCTGCTGGAAAATCACTAGCAAATGGCCTGGGTGATGCACAACGGCGTTTTTCACTTGTGGAATGCGGTGCCATAAAAAATAAATAAATAAATAAAAATACTCGAGGCTCAATTTCATCTAAAGAGAGTGAGACACTGCAGCTACTGCTGCAGAATGTTTCTAAACCACACAGTAACCCATTCACACCACTGCTACAGGATAACTAAGAGTGAAGTATAACGTAGCGATTTAGGTAATGAAGGAAAATGCTCCGATTTTGTGCGCTTAATGATTTGATGAAAATAAGAGTTTATTTTTTGTTTGGTTTTTCAATCCATCATGACAATTCCTTGAATCTCAAGGAGAGAAGTAAAGCATCTGGAGGGACAGGAAGATTCTGTTGCCCTCTCAACTGACCAAAATACCTCCACGGTACATGTCTGAGTCTAACTTACTGGTGCTTAAGAGATAAAGCCATTAACCACAGAGCTCCCACACCACCAATCACTCAGATCCCTCTCCACCAGAGAGATCTCACACCACAATCTAGAAACTAGGGGATCCCACACCACCAACCAGAGATCCCACACCACCAACCAAAAAGATCCCACACCACAATCCAGTACCAGAGAGATCCCACACCACCAACCAGAGAGCTCCCACACCACCAACCACTCAGATCCCTCTCCACCAGAGAGATCTCACACCACAATCCAGAACCAGGGGGATCCCACACCACCAACCAGAGATCCCACACCACCAACCAAAAAGATCCCACACCACAATCCAGTACCAGAGAGATCCCACACCACCAACCAGAGAGCTCCCACACCACCAATCACACAGATCCCTCTCCACTCAGAGGATCTCTGGGCACTCACAATCCAGAACCAGGGGGATCCCACACCACCAATCACTCAGATCCCTCTCCTCCAGAGAGATCTCACACCACAACCCAGAACCAGGGGGCTCTACACCACCAACCAGAGAGATCCTACACCACCAATCACTCAGATCCCTCTCCACCAGAGAGATCTCACACCACAATCCAGAACCAGGGGAATCCAGGAACCAGGGGATCCTACACCACCAACCAGAGAGCTCCCACACCACAATCTAGTACCAGAGAGATCCCACACCTCCAACCACTCAGATCCCTCTCCACCAGAGAGATCTCACACCACAATCCAGAACCAGGGGATCCCCACACCACCAACCAGAGATCCCACACCACCAACCAAAAAGATCCCACACCACAATCCAGTACCAGAGAGATCCCACACCACCAACCAGAGAGCTCTCAGACCACTAACTGCAGATCCTCTTCACCTAGAGAGATTCACACCACAACCAGGAACCAGGGGACCCCACACTCACCAACCAGAGATCCCACACTCACTCAACCAAAAAGGATCTCACACCATAATCCAGTACTAGAGAGATCCATGACCCACCAAACTGCACTTCTGGGGATCTCTCCCACACTACCAAATCCACTACAGATCCTCTCCACTCAGAGAGATCCACACCACAATCCAGAACCAGAGAGATCCTACACCACTAATCACCTGGGATCCCTCTCCACCAGAGAGATCTCACCACAATCCAGAACCAGGGGCCCCACACCACTAACCCACCCAGATCCCTCTCTCCAGAGATCTCACACCACAATCCAGGAACCAGGGGATCCCATGTCACCAATCCAGAGATCCCACACCACTAATCACCTTTGGGATCCCTCCACCAGAGATCTACACCACAATCCAGAACCAGGCTCACACCACCAACCAGAGATCCTACACCACCAATCACTCAGATCCTCCCACCAGAGATCTCACAACTGCCAATCCAAAGAACCAGGGGCTCCTACACCACCACAAATCCAGAGAGATCCATACCACTAATCACTCTGATCCTTTCCACCAGAGAGGATCTCACACCACAATTCAGAACTAGGGCTCCACACCACCAATCAGAGAGATCCTATACCACCAATCACTCAGATCCTCACCAGAGAGATTCACACCAGTTGGAATCCAGAACCAGGGGTTCAGCACCACCAACCAGAGAGATCTCATACTCACCAATCACTTCAGATCCCTTCCACCAGAGATCTCACACTACAATCCAGAAACCAGGGGCCCACACCACCACAACCTGTGAGATCCTACACCACTAATCACTCAGATCCTCTCCTCCGCCCAGAGATCTCACAATGCACAATCCAGAAACTGTGGGGCCCTGGCCACCAACACTCAACCAGAGAGAGATCTCACACCACTCAATCATCAGATCCTTCCACCAGAGAGAGATCTCTGTCACACCACAATCCAGAACCAGGGGGATCCCATACCACCAACCAGAGAGATCCCACACCACTAATCACTCAGATCCCTCTCCACCAGAGAGATCTCACACCACAATCCAGAACCAGGGGGATCCCACACCACCAACCAGAGAGCTCCCACACCACCAACCAAAAAGATCCCACACCACAATCTAGTACCAGAGAGATCCCACACCACCAACCACTCAGATCCCTCTCCTCCAGAGAGATCTCACACCACAACCCAGAACAGGGGATCCACACCACCAACCAAAAGATGCCACACTGCACCAACCCTGTGAGAGGATCCCTGACACCACCAACCAGAGAGATCCCACACCATGAGAGCATCCAAACCTCTTACTGATACTCAAGGTTTTTGTCAAATAAAAACACAAACACCAAAGGGGATACAGTGAGGAAGGAAGTTACTACATGAGGTAATGACAATAATGCTCTAAAGCTCTGAGTCTGGGAGACTTGGAAAACCAGCAGTCGGTTGTCTAGGCTTGTGTTGCAGCAAAGTTGAAC
The DNA here is from genome assembly GCA_017165825.1 of Hepsetus odoe. Classification (NCBI taxonomy): domain Eukaryota; kingdom Metazoa; phylum Chordata; class Actinopteri; order Characiformes; family Hepsetidae; genus Hepsetus; species Hepsetus odoe. Next base: position 20,243,775 of record CM029386.1, read on the forward strand.
TTGATCAGCAAGTCAGTGGAAACTAAATTGATCATTTATATCCACAAGTAAAGTGGTAACATGATTCACTGGCTAAAACCCCTGCTTCATTTTGGCAAGACCACGCTGCAGCATGACAGACAGACAGACAGACAGACAGAGCGAGCAAGAGGGAAAGACCAGCAGAAAGAGAAAGAGAGACAGAAAGAGACGTGGGTAGAAAGGGGGGAGATTATAGGAGCAAAAGAAAGAGGGAGCCATAGAGAGATCATTTCTTGGCCAAAAGAAGTCCGACTACATCACTGATCGTCACACACTGAAATAGCTTCCCAAAAACACATCCACGGAAAGAGGAGAGAAAGAGGAGAGAAAGTGAGGAAAGAAATAGAGGATGAGGTAAGGAAGATAAGGAAGAGACAGTGAGAAGAAATGAATAGGAAACTAAACACTGAGAGAGAGAGAGAGAGAGAGAGAGAGGAGAGAGAGAGAGGAGAGAGAGAGAGAGGAAAGAGAGAGAGAGAGAGAGGAATTAGAGAGAGAGAGAGACAGGAGAGAGAGAGGAGAGAGGAGAGAGAGAGAGAGAGAGACAGGAGAGAGAGAGAGGAGAGAGAGAGAGAGAGAGACAGGAGAGAGAGAGAGGAGGGAGAGAGAGATAGAGAGAGAGGAGAACAGAGAGAGAGAGAGAGGAGAGAGAATGAGAGAGAGGAATGAGAGAGAGAGAGAGAGGAATGAGAGAGAGAGAGAGAGGAGAGAGAGAGAGAGAGAGAGAGAGAGGAATGAGAGAGAGAAAGGAAAGAGGAAAGAGAGAAAGAAAGGAGAGAGAGGAAAGGAAAGAGAGAGAGAGAAAGGAGAGAGAGAAAGGAAGAGAGAGAGGAGAGAGAGAGAGAAAGAGAGAGAGAGAGAGAGCTGAAAGAGAGAGAAAGAAAGAGAGGAGAGGAATGAGAGAGAGAGAAAGGAAAGACAGAAAGGAAAGGAGAGAGAGAAAGGAAAGAGAGAGAGAGAAAGGAAAGAGAGAGAGAGAAAGGAAAGAGAGAGGAGAGAGAGAAAGGAAAGAGAGAAAGAGAAAGGAAAGAGAGAGAGCAGTGGAGAGAGAGAGGAGAGAGAGAGAGAGAGAAAGGAAAGGAGAGAGAGAAAAGTAGTCCAACTACATTAATCTACACTGCTACGTCAAGCAGTCTGAGCAGTCCAAAATATATAGAGAGAGAGAGAGAGAGAGAGAGAGAGAGAGAGAGAGAGAGAGACTTTGTTTGTAAACCCATCACCTCCTGCTCTCGCTACACGTCAACAAAAAGCAGGCACGCGCGTGCGCGCGCGCTCAGAACGCCGTTTAAACGCCCTCCGCGCGCGCTGCGTTCTAAAAGAGAACGCTGCCTGTTTGAGTAACGGTAATAACGGCTGCACTCACAGCGCGCTGGTGTCGGGCAGGTCGGCGTCGCCGGGGCCCAGTCCAGCCCGCGCCCGAGCACCACCACGCAGGAGCCGAGCGGTCCATTACTGCGCAGCTGCAAATTCCGGGGCAGGGGGCTGCAGGCCCGACCGTCCGCCCCCGCCGAGGCCCGCGACGCCGCCTCCAGGCAGCCGAGCGCCAGGAGCAGCGCGGGGAGCAGGCCGAGTCCACTGCCCCAAGGCATCGCTCAGTCACATCGCTCCGCCGCCGCTCTCGCTGCTCGTCCTCCGGGAGAGGACCGGGATGTGCTTTCCCAGCCAGCTCATAAACAAACGCCGTCTTTTCTCCTCCTTCCGCCCCGGAGCTCCGCGCGACCGTTAACGGGGAAAAAAATCCCCCGTTCCAAACTCCACACAAAGTTCCACACCGAAGCTTCGCCCACCCGTCTTCCTTTATCAGCCCCGGCCTCCTGCTCTCGTCCACAACAGCGTGTGGGGTTTTTTCCCACCCGCTTCCCACAAACCCCAAGCCCCCTGGCTGGCAGGCTCGAATTCCTGGCTGAACTTCTATCCAATCCCGGCGCAGGAGGCCTGATGGTAGCAGCCAATCACAGTGCTGGAGGCGGGGCTTGTGGAAATACAGTCAGTCTTGAGTTTTAATGGGTTTTTTGCACCACAGGCCGTTTAGCCCACTTTCACACCAAATTAATGAACACTGCTTCAAAACTGTTTAACAGGAAATTATCTTGTATATGAGTGTTTCACTGGTTTTAAAACTGGGCACCTTTTAAAGACATTCTATAAAGTGCAATCAGCAAAAAAACAAGTCAGTCCTTTAGTCTAACAGCACGGAAATTTCAAGCAAGTTTATTTAAATACAAGCTGTACAATGCATGCTACAAATCATTAGACAACATAACAGAAAATAGGAATTATTATTGATTGCATGTCCAGGAGTTATCATGCCACAGCAATATATTGCATTAAAAAGGTGCTTGTAAAGAAAAAGTGTAGAACAGTATATCGGTTCCATTGTGGATCACTGAGTGCTGTGTATTCACAATAACAGTCACTTTCACTTGCAGGGGCAGTGTGACACTTGCAGCATCTTGCTGACCTGGACACCATCCTTCATGTGGATGTTACTTTGACACATGTTGTTGTAGACCAAGTTCACCTCTTCTGGAGTTCAGGGTGTTGATTTGGCCCCTCCAATGTCCAACCCAGTCTATCTGAAGGATGAAGAACACGCATTGACAGATCAAAGCTGTTCTGACATCTCCTAGTGGACACAGTATCGTGTTTAGATGATTAATCGCTGTATTTTTTTTGTTTGTGCCCATTACAAGCTTGACTTTTCACACTTCATTCAGTTAACCTAGATCAATAACCCAGATCAATATACGGACAACGATATGGAGGAAGATGAAGAGGACAGGAAGAAATGAAAATGGATGATCCACTTTGGTAACCCCAAACAGGAGTAGCTGTTGGAAGAAGAAGAAGAAGAAGAAGAAGACATTTAACAGATGTGCCAACAGATGTTTTTTTTTTAAAAAGGGGTTCAGTCCAGAGGAAAGAGCAGGATAACAGATCCAGAAGTGGAACCAAGACTCAAAAGTAAAAAGATCAAGAGCATGAGGCAGAGACACTCAGAGGAACCCATCCACCTCATCAACTATCCACAAGGTGTGAGGAAGGCTAAATAAAGGCTCTGTAATCAGACAGAATCTAGATCCACAAGATTGAAGGCTGTCAGGAAAAGATCTGATGACACATAACCTACCAGTATGAGATTAATCCTCAGCCGAGTTATGTCTCTGCAGCAGACTGGCTTTGTGGAAGAGGCTCTCCAGTGTTTTTCATCCCTTCCTGGGCAGATGGAGATGGATTTGAGGGGTTTTGCTGATGTTGACAAGGCAGTAAAACAGGAATTGTTGAAACTGGTCCATGTAGAGAGAGATTTTGACAATTTCCAAAAACACATTTTTCCAAAAACATTTATTTATTTTTCTTTGTCTTTAAAACCCCATGTTTGAAACAGCATGTTTTAAAGCTTATTGGACTGAAAAACAACATGAATTAACAGACCTTGCATTGTGAAGCTGAGGTTTGGCACAGAAAAATAAAAACAGATTTCATTTTAGCAAATAGTTCATGCATTCTATAATTACAGAAGGGGCTAGATACTTAAGTAAAGTTCCACTTAGTTTGAGGCACTTTAACTCAGTAAAGTAACAGGTTCTGAAATGAGTATAAAAGCAAAAAGTACTGGAAATGTACTCAGAATAAATTAAAAAGTACAGCATACTGTACTGAGAGTATAAAGTAAAAGTACAGGAATGTACTGAGTATAAAGTAAAAATTACAGGAATGTACTGAGAGAGTAAAGTAAAGTACAGGAACAAAATTGAGAGTGTAAAGTAAAAGGTACAGGAATGTACTGAGAGTAAAGTAAAAGTACAGGAATGTACTGAGAGTGTAAAGTAAAA
>CM029386.1:20257631-20265131 GCA_017165825.1 Hepsetus odoe
GTACCTGAGCAGTTCTCCAGATCTTCCTGAAGGACAGTGTTGTTGTTCCTCATTCTCAGTCCAGTCTCTGTACCAGAGCAGTTCTCCAGATCTTCCTGATGGACAGTGTTGTTGTCTCTCATTTTCAGTCCAGTCTCTGTTCCTGAGCAGTTCTCCAGATCTTCCTGAAGGACAGTGTTGTTGTCTCTCATGTTCAGTCCAGTCTCTGTAATTGAGCAGTTCTCCAGATCTTCCTGAAGGACAGTGTTGTTGTTCCCTCAAGGTTCAGTCCAGTCTCTGTACCTGAGCAGTTCTCCAGATCTCTCTCCTGAAGCGACAAAGTGTTGTTGTCTCTCATGTTCAGTCCAGTCTCTGTACCTGAGCAGTTCCTCCAGATCTTCCTGAAGGACAGTGTTGTTGTTCTCATGTTCAGTCCAGTCTCTGTACCTGAGCAGTTCTCCAGATCTTCCTGAAGGACAGTGTTGTTGTCTCTCATGTTCAGTCCAGTCTCTGTACCTGAGCAGCTTGATAGTTCTGTGTTGGTTAATCCAATACAGTGATCGACGCCTGAACTCTTCACAGAACAAAGCTACCTAACTTAAGACATGAAGCAGGAAGAAACAGGAGCAGATGCGATTCAGATGATCAGAATCAGATTCATTTATCGTTGACGCTGAACGCTGGAGTGGTTGGAACCCTTTATCTAGAACCCTCGTATCTTTAGACCCTTTGCAGCCTGGAGCACTGAAACAATAGTTCCTGTTCTTTTATTTAATCCTCAAAATGCCAAAGATAAGACAGTTTGGCAGGAATAAACTAGTATGTCTGCACCAAAAAGTGTCTACTATAAAGAAATGAAGGGCAATGCACGGTACAGATCACTGCTTTTATAAAAAGGTTAGGATAACGTATGCATGGCTGTGACGTCACACATGAACTGAAGACAGGTTCCTTTGGCAGCATCATTTCCACATGTGGACTCGGAAGTGCCGAGACGTCAACCATTCGATTTTCCACGAACCGGCCTCTTTGGCGCATTTTTGGGATTGCAACATCCGAACATGTGTCTATACCTTCTTAGCCTGAGGTGGAGCTCCAGCTTCCTCCCTCAGTGCCCTCTGGATGGAGGCTAGATCACAAACTGGCGCTGGCGTCTCCTGCCTGACGTTTTCTCCCTCACTTGTGGACTCACAAATTAAAGGCAGGGACGACGTCCTGCTGTCATCACAACTTCGCAACACTTCCAGTTCATATATATCCAGATTAACATCGTTCTAGAGCGAGAACAGGCCGATTAAGTAAATGACTGAAGGCAACAAGTGTCAACAGTACCTACACTAAAAGTGACAATCATAGCTGGGAGTTCCTTATAATATATAATTAGCGTTTATTATTCGTCATTTAGCTACTTTTTGGGGCCAAAAGGTTGAATAAAAGGTATAAAACCGCCTCTTGCTTGCCGTTTCTTTATAGGATAGCCGTGTACAGAAGTTTAGGCGCCCTGGTCACGTCGGACCCCATTGTTAATACCCAACGTAAAGCACTCTGCATGAAAAGGCTGCTATGAATAGTGTCTGCTGTTATTTTCTGATTTACTTGATATTATTTCCTTTGGAAAAATGTGTTACAAACTGTGGGCCTGTGAAAATATTGCACGCCTGATGTTGTTTTTTCTTTTTCAGAACAGCAACCAGGAGCAGAAGTTGCATGCCGTGAAAGTGCCCTCAAAATGTCATATTTAAGTGTGTTCTCTGTAAGAGAGGTACTTATTTTCAGATCTCTTCATGGATAGTAAGTGCTCCTCACCCTCCACCAAACTGGTAGAACCCCTGGCCATTACACTAGCTTTCACAAAGCACTCTCTGAGAGCCAGGGTGCATTTATAGGAAGAATACAGAGAACTTCTTAAGATGGACTGGGCTGTTGTGAGTTACGATTGGTCGGCGCTCCCAAATGTCCCATGTTGCAGTCCCATAAAATGCCTTAAAGGGCCGGTTCATGGAAAATCGAATTATTTTTGCCCATGAACAGCTTGCACTGTGTAAATACTGTCAAAGTCTCATCGTATTAAGTCTGTTCTCTGTAAGAGGGGCAGCATTGACCTTGTATTTTGGACCAGGCCCCATAATCGAAAGGTCCTGGGTTTGAGCCATGGAACAATAGTTTGCCCTGAGAAACTCTCAAGGTACTGTCCCCATCACTGCTCCCTGGGTGCAGATTTTTACGTCTGTCAAACTTATATTTTGAGTATTTGAGATGAGTTGGCATATTGAGTTAGCCCCACCCATCTTTAGCACCACACTGGTAGATGAGAAGGTGGGAGAACCCTTCACACTCCTGGTTCTAGATATCTGGGAGGTAGCAGTACAGTTGACTCGTGTTTAGATCGGATAGACGGTCCAGGCTCACAGCCTGGATACATATTTTCAGACTGAAAACCAAAGCCCGGGTTCCTGGGGCAAGTGGTCAGGAGGTTTTGCCCTACCTCCGAAGACGTCACCTAAATGAGGTTCTCCCTTTGAGGTTTCCCCCAATTTGAATCTAGTGTGACAGGCTGACAGGCAGGCTGGGTGTGTTGTTATTTTCTACGTTTTTACCCCGGTGCCTACAGACAAATGTACAGTTCAGTCTGGTGATGAGTCATGACTTGAATCTCTTCTCCCACTGTAGCAGGCTGAGTTTGCCCCCACAAAAACTTTAGTGGCTTTGATTTGTCGCTTCCTGAAAGATGCCGTGGACGCCCAGAATCTTCAGATATTGAGTGGCCGTGATCAGCACCACCCGCTGCCGCCCACCTGTAGCCCCGATGCAGCTGCACCTGCTGGGTGTGAACTGACAGCTCTTATAAAACACTACTTAGACACGACCACAGTGGAGAAAGGAGGGTCTGGTGACTGAGTGGGCAGTCTGTTCCATTCCCAGAACTGGCAGGAAAAATGTGGGCAGTTGGGGATTGAGATTGAACAACACCTGGCATCTCCTCTGGGCACATAACCCCATAACTGCCCCAGGATGGTGGACAGCTCACTGTTCCTGCTCTCCTTTCAGGCTTGAGAAGTATATGATTCGGTTCTGTTTATGATACTGATTTACGATCCAGTATTCTCACTGGTTTCAGAAACCCAGACATTGATGCACAAGCCAGTGTATTTCTTTGTACCGGTCCCAGTACCAGATAAATGGGGAGGGTTACATCAGGGTTAACGGGGAAGGGCATTCGGTGTTAACTTTTTCTAAATCAACATGCAGACAACGAAACTGTTGGTCAAAGGAGACGAAGAAGCAGAGGAGGAAGGCATGTCCAGAGAGAGGAGGAGAGAAGGAAGTGGAGGAGAGTGGAAGTGAGGGTAGGAGGAATGTTGCAGCATGACTGGTAAAGGGAGAGAATTAGGGGCTGATAAGGATGGAGAGAAGGAGGGGTGATATTTGGACTAGATGGAAGGGGAGAAGGCTGGGGAGGAGGAAGGGAAGGGAGGGCTGATGAATGTGTAGAGAAGAGAGAGAGAGAGAGAGACAGAGAGAGAGAGAGAGAACGAGAGAGAGAGACAGAGAGAGAGAGAGAGAATGAGAGAGAGAGACAGAGAGAGAGAGAATGGAGAGAGGTGAGAACGAGAGAGAGAAAGAGAGAGAGAGAGAGAACAGAGAGAGAAAGAGAGAGAGAGAGAGAACGAGAGAGAAAGAGAGAGAGAGAGAAAGAGAGAAGACTGATGAAGTGAGTGATAGTGGAACTAGGAAGTGCAGCAATTGCTACGCAGGGAGACTACACACCAGTACAGAAATGTCCCTGGACACCTGTAACAGGAACGACCCTGCACACTCAGGACAGAATGATCAAGACACACCCAGGCAGGAATGACCGCGACACACCAGTACAGAAATGTCTCCTACACACCAGTACAGGAATGACCGCATTAGCCACCAGTACAGGAATGTGACCGCACACACCAGCAAGGCCAGGAATGTCCTCACACACTCAGTAAAGAAATGACCATGACACACCAGTACAGGAATGTCCCCTACACACCAGTAAGGTAGAAATGACTGAGACACACCAGTACAGGAATGACCGCACACACCTGTACAGGAATGTCCCTACACACCTGTACAGGAACGACCCTGCACACCTGTACAGGAATGACCGCACACACTCCGTACAGAATGTTCCACACAATCTGCAGAGACAGGAACAACCCTGCACACCTACAGGAATGACCGCGCACACACCTGCAGGAATGTCCCTACACACCAGCAGCACAGAAATGACCAAGACCCACCAGCACAGGAATGTCCCTACACACCAGTACAGGAACGACCCTGCACACCTGTACAGGAATGACCGCACACACTTGTACAGGAATGTCCTTAAACACCTGTACAGGAATGTCCCTACACACCAGTACAGAAATGACCGCACACATCAGTACAGGAATGACCCTGCACACCTGTACAGAAATGACCTTACTCACCTGTACAGGAATGACCGCACACACCTGTACAGGAACGTCTCACACACCAGTACAGAAAATGACTGCACACACCAGTACAGAAATGACGCACACACTGCATATGGAATGGGGTCCCGGGCACACCAGTAGCAGAAATGACTGCACACACCAGAGCAGAAATGTCCCCACACACCTGTACAGGAATCCCCTACACACTGCAGTACACAGAAATGACTGCACACACCAGTACAGGAATGACCCTTACCACCTGTACAGAATGACTACACACACCAGTGAGCAGGAATGATTCTCCTGCACACCTGTACAGGAATGTCCCTACACACCAGTACAGAAATGACCGCGACACACCAGTACAGAAATGACCTATTACCACCTGTACAGGAATGTCCCTACACACCTGTACAGAAATGATCAAGCGACACACTTGTACAGAAAATGTCCCTTACACACCTGTATACAGAAATGACCGATACACCTGCACAGAAATGACCTTACACACCAGTACAGAAATGTCCCTACACGCCTGTACAGGAATGACCGCACACACCTGTACAGAAATGACCCTACACACCAGTACAGAAATGACCGCACACACCCGTAAAGAAATGTCCTTACACACCTGTACAGAAATGTCTCTTACACACCATGAAATGTCCTACACACTGCATAGAAATGTCCTCACACACTGTGAGCAGAAAATGACCGCACACACTCTGTGCAGAAATGTCTCGCTAATACCTGTACAGAAATGTCCCTACACACCCGTACAGAAATGTCCCTACACACCTGTACAGAAATGTCCCTACACACCGGTACAGAAATGACCGCACACACCCGTACAGAAATGACTGCACACACCGCATAGAACAGTCCCTACACACCTGTACAGAAATGACCGCACAAACCTGCAGCATAGAAATGACTGCACACACCACAGACAGAAATGTCCCTACACACCAGTACAGAAATGACCGCATTACACCAGTACAGAACAAACCTACACACCAGTACAGAAAATGTCCCATACCTGTACAGAAATGACCGCACACTCCATACAGAAATGTTCTTACACACCTGTACAGGAATGACTGCACACACCTGCACAGAATGTCCTTTACACACTGCATAGAAATGTCCTACATTGACTCTGTAAAAAGGCTGAAATGTCCTTCACACCTGTACAGAAATGTGACTCATGACACACCGTACAGAAATAAACCTTACACACCGTGAGCAGAAATGTCCCTACACACCTGCATAAAAATGTTCCTACACACCAGACAGAAATGACCGCACACACCCGTACAGAAATGTCCCTACACACCTGTACAGAAATGACCGCACACACCCGTACAGAAATGTCCCTACACACCAGTACAGAAATGATCGCACACACTCCGTGACAGAAATGTCTCCTACACAATTGAGTACAGAAATGACTGCACACACCTGCAGACAGAAATGTCTCACACACCTGTACAGAAATGACCGCACACACCGTGACAGAAATGTCCTTACACACTGTAGTACAGAAATGACCGTGACACACCCGTACAGAAATGTCCCTACACACTCAGTACAGAAATGACTGCACACAATTGCACAGACATGTCCCTTTGCCACACCAGTACAGAAATGACCTGCACACTCCGTGACAGAAATGTCCCTACACACCAGTACAGAAATGACCGCACACACCCGTACAGACATGTCCCTACACACCAGTACAGAAATGACCGCACACACCCGTACAGACATGTCCCTACACACAGTACAGAAATGACCGCACACACCCGTACAGAAATGTCCCTACACACCAGTACAGAAATGACCGCACACACCCATGCAGAAATGTCCCTACACACCAGTACAGAAATGACTGTGACACACCTGCACAGAAATGATCACATTACACCCAGACAGAAATGACTGCGACACACCTGTACAGAAATGATCGCACACACCAGAGCAGAAATGACCTGCACACACCTGCAGACAGAAATGACCGCACACACCAGTACAGAAATGTGTCCTTACACACCAGTACAGAAAAATGACCGCACACACCAGTACAGAAATGTCCTTACACACCAGTACAGAAAATGACCGCACACACTCCAGAGCAGAAATGACCGTGACACACCAGACAGAAATGACTGCATACACCAGTACAGAAATGTCCCTTACACACTCAGTACAGAAATGACCGCGACACACCAGTACAGAAATGTCCTACACACCAGTACAGAAATGATCACACACACTGGGCACAGAAAATGACCGCACACACCTGTACAGAAATGACCGTGACACACCTGCACAGAAATGTCCTCACACACCAGTACAGAAATGACCGGCACACACCAGACAGAAATGACCGCACACACCAGCACAGAAATGTCCCTGCACACCAGTACAGAAATGACTTGACACACCCGCACAGAAATGACTGCATTACCTGTACAGAAATGACTCGCACACACCTGTACAGAAATGACCGCACACACCAGTACAGAAATGTCCTACACACCAGTACAGAAATGACTGCACACACCAGTACAGAATGTCCTTTACACACCAGTACAGAATGACCGCACACACCAGTACAGAAATGTCCCTACACACCAGTACAGAAATGACCGCACACACCCGTACAGAAATGACTGCACACACCTGTACAGAAATGACCGCACACACCCGTACAGAAATGTCCCTACACACCAGTACAGAAATGACTGCACACACTGCACAGAAATGACTCGCACACACTACAGTACAGTAGAAATGTCCCTGCCACACCAGTACAGAAATGACCGTGACACACCAGTACAGAAATGTCCCTACACACCAGTACAGAAATGACCGCACACACCAGTACAGAAACAAACCTTTACACACCAGTACAGAAATGTCCTACACACCAGTACAGAAATGACCGCATACCCGTGACAGAAATGACTGCACACACCAGTACAGAATGACCGCACACACTGCATAGAAATGTCCCTACACACCAGCACAGAAATGACTGCACATACCTGTACAGAAATGACCG
>CM029386.1:20270131-20297631 GCA_017165825.1 Hepsetus odoe
TTGCTTTTTCACTTTGCCTCCGTCCTTCCTGCAACGGCCTCCGCTGAAGACGCATCAAGCGCTTCTGCTCAAAACTGGTGGAAATGTGGGCTGGTTTGCTGGATGGCACCAACAAGGAATCACTTCCTGTTGGTTGAAAAGCAGCCGAATGCTGTTTTTGGAGCTTAGTTTGCAGCCTTGAACAGCAGGGACTAGGGAGTGAACCGCATGCAAATAGACACTCCATCGAATAGTTTTCAATTAAAAAAAGGCGAGTGCACAGAACTCTTGAAGGGGAACACGAGCCGCCCTGTGATGAATGTGGGATGAATGGAGTTTAAAGACTTTTTAAAATAACAATACATCTTCTTGCATCATGATGCATTGCATCGTACAGCAGCCGACACACTGTATAAACACTTTGGTGGCCTAATGGTTAGGAACTTGACCCCAAGATTAGAAATTTGTGGGTTTGAGTCCCAGACCAGTAGGTTGCCTGAAGTACCCTTGAGCAAGGTACCGTCCCCATCAAATGGAGAGGAAGAGGATGTTATATTGAGTGGCAATGGTGGACGAGGTACGCGTTTTTCTTTTAGCTGTTGTGAAGATGCTGCTGAGAAATCGAATAAGGTAATCTGCCTGGCAAATAGGCCATAGCTGTTCCTCTAATATTCTCTTTTATAATGGAAATGGAAACGTAGCCATATTAGCATCAACCAGCACTTTTCCTGGCATGTCATTTGTACTGAACGTTTAGTAAATCAGCACCTATGCTGTTTTTTTTTTGGGGGCCCATGCTGAGCTGAGACATTTCTATCACTGTCTTAAAAACCCTCAGTTGCAAAAGTTGCTTATTAGTATCGACTGACCGCTTTAATTGTAGGTGAAGTCGTCGGGCGCCAGAGCAGGATTCACAAAGCGGAGGCGATCTGAGCGCAAGGTGACGCGCATGGTGGTGGTGATCGTGGTGGTGTTCGTCCTCTGCTGGCTGCCGTTCTACATCATCAACATCGTCAACATCATCGTCATCCTTCCCGAGAACAGCCTGATGGTGGGCGTTTACTTCTTCTCCGTCATCCTGTCGTACGCCAACAGCTGCGCCAACCCTATCCTCTACGGCTTCCTGTCCGACAACTTCAAGCAGAGCTTCCGGAAGGTCCTGTGTGTGCGCAAGGCCAACGGCGTGGAGGACGGAGACCCCAGCATGCCAAGGACGGAGAAGACGACCATGCACGACTTCTTCCTGCCGCCCAGGAACCACGACTTTAACGGACACGTGCAGAGCAGCCAGGTAACACAGCTCAGGCCGCAGGGGGATAAAGTCATGTGAAGTTTGGGCACCTTTCGAAGCGAAAAGCAAAATGTTTGCAGTCTTTCTATTTATCTGCAGAATTGAGCATATTGGAGTGGAGTGAACTGGGCCGCCATAGTAAAAACACAGTCACCTCACGGTGAGAAGGCCCTGGGTTCGACTCCAGCAGAGGCGAACTGGGTGCTTTCTGTGTTTCACCCCACTGGGTGAATGGATTGGTGCCCTATCCAGAGTGTTTCTCGGCCTTACGCCATATAAGATAAACTCTGGCACCCAGCAGCCTTGATTAGGATAAGTGCTTGATTAGGATAAGTGGCTCCGACAGTGAACAGGTGAACAGTGCTGTACATGTGCAGGAGTGCTGAGAATGTAAGCTCAATTTCATTTCCGTAATCTTTTTTTCTTGTTAAAAGGGGGCGCCCAAACTTTTGTCCAGGCCTCTATGTGAAGTATATGTATTAGTTCAAGTTATAGAATGTATTTTACTCAGTTTCAGCTTTTTATTTGTTGCCTTGCGGTCTTTTCATGCTTTAAAAGGCAGAAATGTAGGAAGAAATGTGGAAGAAGATGACGCTGAAGACGCTGTAAAAATTCTGCTGAGAACCTGAATAAAAAGCACGAGGAAATCTGCCGACTCATAGGTGTTAAAGCTCTGCACCAACGTTAGTGTGCGTGTGTGTGTTTGTGTCTCTTGCACAAATGGCAACTGTCCTAGATATGCAGAATATGTACAGACTCAAGTTCGAGGACAATCTGTATCCGTCATTAATTTGATCCTGAATGATGCGTTTTGCAAGGTTGCTGATTACTTGAGCACTAGTGTGCAGTAGTGAGGGCAGCAGGGGTCTAGTGTTTAGGGCTCCCAGGATCAAAGGTCGTGGGTTTGAGTCCCAGACCCATGAGCAAGGCACCGTCCCCATCACTGCTCCCCGGGGTGCTGGATATGGGTTAAGTGCAGCGCAGCATTCTGTTGTGGTTCTCTGTGACCTGCGGTGTGGTCGCTATGATAGTCACTTTTACTTTCACTTTTACGTGATATATATGTGTTTTGCGTTAGATGCAGAATTGAGGTGTGTAGTGTTTTAAACGCAGGGTTTAATTTTTAGGTGTGTGTTGGTTTTTAACCTCATATTTTGGTGTATTTTCCTTTTTTAATGCAGTATTTAACGGTGTAGGATGTTTTTAAGTGTAGTGCTTAGAAGAAGCTGGAAATAACGCCGCCCAATTATAGAAGTTGGTGCTTCTACCCGCTGTGCCTGAATGCAACGTATAGAGTGTCACTATCATTATCCCCTTAAGGTGTTTCGTTTGTGTGTGTGTGTGTTTTCATAAACTGTTAACATGCCCTTATTTAGAGTCTCCTGTTATCTGATGCACTCCTACATGATAAAGGTCACACTCTCCCTCACAGTTTCGTCTGAGGAGCACAGTAGTGCACATTTCCTAACCGTGGCTCCGCGTGCCTTCCATGAAACTGGGGGAGGGGGATAAACACACCCATTCTGAGGGAGAAGAGAAGAAACCTCTGATCAACCCCTCATTTTCAACCAAAGATTGAAACAGTTATACCTTTTAAAGGCTCTCCTGCAGTTCATTTGGGACTTTGATGTGTTCAAATAATTAATATCAAATAATGATCATTCATACTGATGTGCATTTCGGCAAAGGTAAATCTTCCTCCAGTCCCTGATCCCTGTTCTGTAATTAGACCGGCTGGTTCTTCTACCTTTATTGACTTTAAAGGGGAATTCCACCAGTTTTCCAAATTTCTCCTTTATCTGGAGTTGAGTTGTACACAAAGTCCCTCTGATTTCTTTATGGAGGACATGCCTGCACTGCAAAAGCAGATGTGTTATTTACTGTCCAAACCCCCCGGTGACTTTTTCATGTGTTCTGAGTGCTGAAGCTGGAAAAACAGTGGCAAATCTGAAAACTGCTGGAGCTGTTTTGCCTGGATGGTCGCTTGAAAGTGTGTTCCTGGTTGGGATTGCAAAATCATGATCGATTCCCAACATCCCAAGCATGTTTGCGTATGTTTCTTCATGCGAGGGGTTTCCCAAACCGGTTTAATGAAGCATGGGTCACAGCACACAGGCAGACTGGGAGGTACAGACCGGTACAGGCTCAGCCAGAGGCGACTACTAAAAGTCCACTCAGGCATCGCCGCTCACTGAAGCAAAAGCAACTGAAACGCATCGTTCCGGGACCGCGGCGAGAGAAAAACAGACACATCAGTGTGCCGAATTAATGATGCATTTAATCTGGACTGGGAATTCGGAATTTCTGACCTCACGGCAGGGAATTGTAATGGGAATGGCCTCTGAAGTAGCATTTTCCGTTCAGAAAGTTGGATGTCGAAGAGATACAGATTAGATCAGTCTGTGAGTTCACACTGAGAGCGGCGAGAACATCAGCATTCGACAGCCTTGTCCTCTTTGGACGCTCTCTGACGCGGATGAAGCGGACGGTCACGGAAAGGTCGGTCTTAAACACTAAGTGAAAGTGACTATTCATTCATCATCATCATCATCATCATCATCGTCATCAGTCTTTTATCATTTACACGATGAAACACAGCACAGAACACAGTGAAACAACCTCACCCAAGCAGCCATCTTCAGCCCCCGTGGAGCAGCGAAGCTCAAGGGTTCCTCAGGTCAACCATCTGATCTGGGACTTGAACCCATGACCGTCTGATCCTGGGGCCTAGCCCCTAAACACTAGACTGCCGCTGCACCTTTTTAAAAAGTGATGAAATGTGCTGACCTGTTGCCTGACCTGTAGCCCATGTTTGTTCCGAGTGACCATCAGTAATTGGTCAGTTGGTGCTTAGGAACCGTTTAGATCACTTCTACAACTTCATTTTAATGCCATCACAGCCTATAACACACTCTTCACTGCCAGCTTTTTAAGAAAGGGAATGACTTCTGGTCATCTTGACGGTCTCGTTGCTCCCAGTGTGAACACATCGTTGCAGATAAATCCATTTTTCCTGTAATGCTCAGGTTCTCTGTATTACGGTATCTCTTTTAGAGAACCAGGACCTTCAAGGATTGTTGAAGAGTTGTAAAATATCCAATTGCAGTTCCAATTTTCAGAAATAGTAGAAAGTTCTAGAGCACATTTGTAGCCTGTGTAGAATCTAGAATATCTATAACATTTTAGACAAGTTTGTGGACCATTTTAGAGATATTGATGTTCTAGGTCATAGACATGCTTTTGGTGGTTCATGCAGTAGAACATAGGTTCTCTGTACTTCTCAGTCATCAGGTAGGTGCTCTGATAGAGAGCTTCCATTGTGATATCCATTGTAGAATGTTTTAGAGGTATGGATGTTCTAGATATACAGATTTGCTCTTGATAGTTTCTTCTAGATCATCGCAATCTTTTAGACAGCTCAGATATTCTGTACCGTGCAGGTTCTAGAAATTTGGGGAATGATTGCGTTCCAAAGCATTCCATACATGTGTCTCAATTCAAGGGGGCATCCTTTGAAGACGGAATGTGCCATAGAACCATGTCCCATTTGTCCTGTCCCATTTTCAAGAACTTAAATTTCAAAACTTAAATCTTCAAATTCAGCCTTAATTTCTGAGAACAAAGAGGTTTAGAGTATTCTGGAACAGAGTTCTTCTTCTTCTTCTCCTGTTAGGGGCTACCATAGTGGATCATCTGTCTCCATTTCTTCCTGTCCTCTGCATCTTCCTCTTTCACACCAACCATCTGCGTGTCCTGTCTCACCACGTCCACAAACCTCCTCTTTGTCCTTCCTATTCTCTTTCCTGGCATCTGCATCTTCAACATCCTCCTCCTGAGATAATCCTCGTCTCTCCTCTGGACATGTCCAAACCAACGCAGCCTTGCTTCTCTAACTCTGTCTTCAAATCATCCCATCTGAGTCGTCCCTCTGATCGACTCGTTCCACCCCCAACACAAACCTCAGCCTCTTTAACTCTGACACTTCCAGCTCTGTGCCACCGTCTCCAACAGAGACAGGACAGGACAGGACAAGGACTTTTAAACATTCCATGCCATTCCAGAACATTCCAGAGATCCTTCCATCCCATGTGGCCCATGTGTTTCACGTGTTTCGTGTCTGTTAAGAGGTTAGCAGGGCGGATCCCATCTTTTCAAGAGCCTGAAAGCAAATGCATCTTCTACAATGTTCACTCTGTGTGTGTGCGTGCGTGCATGTGTGTGTGTGTGTGTGTGTGTGTGTGTGTGTGTATGGAGTGCAGATACAGAATGGTTCCTAAAGGGGAAATATAACCCCCCACTGGACGCCCCTGTTCTTCATTTGAAAAACAAATCAGAGCCACCCAACACCTCCTCTCTCAGTCTCTCTTTTCTCTCTCATCTCTCCCCTTCTTTCCTCCAGCCCTCCCCTACCTTTGTCCTATATTTTCCTCCACTCTCCTCTACTCTCTTCCTTTCTTTTTGACGTCTTAATTCTTCTCCTCTTCTTCTGTATTTCCTTTCACCTAACTTTTCTCCTCACCTGCTTTCTTTTCCCTTCTCCACTCCTCTCCTTTACTTGAGTTTTCTTTCCCTTTTCCTCACATTTAGCTCCTCTACTATCCTTCCTTGCTCCTTTCTTTTTCTTCTCTACGTACGTGTTTCTCAGCTCTGGTCTCTACCTCTCGGTGTTGCTGTTTTCTTTTCTCCTCTGCTCTGCACTCGTTGAAAAATGCAGAAATGCAGTCCGTCTCAGAGAACCGGAGCTCGGAGTTCTCTGAGGCTGCAGGATAGTGCCAAAGGGAGCCAAGGGTAGTAAAAAGAGAGAGAGAAGAGAGAGAGAGAGAGAGAGAGAGAGAGAGAAAATTCCCTATAGATTCCCTTGTGGAATTTTGAGGATTACGCAGTGTGATCGGACTTCTGCAGACCAATCCTGATTTTATAGTCTGCTGTGTATATGCATGTGTGTGTGTGTGTGTGTGTGTGTGTGTGTGCATGTGTGTGTGTGCGTGTGTGTGTGTGTGTGTGTGTGTGTTCTATTTGCCTGTCCTTGTTTATTCACTCATGTTGTATAAAGAGTAATACTTTCCACTAAAACTTTATTCTAGTCTGCATGTTCTGTATTTCTATGTGTGTATGTATGTGTGTGTATGTGTGTGTGTGTGTGTGTGTGTGTGTGTGTGTGTGTGTATACTTGTTTTGCTTCAAGAATGATTGCAACACTTCCTCAGGGACTGCACATATGTTCCACTTCTTTATAAGATTGTTTTTGCTTTAAAAGGCCAAACTTGTGGATTTTGTGCCGAAGCTCTGTGATCGTTTGAAGCGAAAGTGAAGATGAATCGATTTTTATTTGACATATTTATATTATATATTTAGTGATTCTATTATTAACACAAAGGTGCTTTTTTTTTGTTACACAGTATAAAGTGTCAAAGGGGTGTTGTCCTTACCAGAATAGTCTGACTTGGCCTCGTCTCATGTCTCATGACAAGTTTCAGGAAAGTGTCCCAGCTGTGTGAAGGGATGTAGACTCCCATCCACACCCTTCCACTTCCACTTCAGAGGGCAGAGGGCCAAGCAAACACACGAGCAGCACATGCATGTTAGAGTCCACAGCCGTCTCAACTGTCCACACCTACTGTTGTCCACACCTACTGTTGTCCATACCTACTGTTGTCCATACGTACCGTTGTCCATACATGCTGTTGTCCATACGTACTGTTGTCCATACGTACTGTTGTCCATACATGCTGTTGTCCATACATACTGTTGTCCATACGTACTGTTGTCCATACGTACTGTTGTCCATACATACTGTTGTCCATACATACTGTTGTCCATACATACTCTGGTCCATAAAGACAGCACTGTCTAAAAAAAGTTTTAAATGATGAAGGAGTGTTTCTACTGATGACATCAAGCTCAAATCATAACTATATAATACAAATATCCTGTCCATCCATCCATCCATCCATCAATTTGTCCATACTTTCATCCATCCTCCATCTGTCTGTCCACCCATCCGTCCATCTAACCTCCCATCCATCCATTCATCCTCCTATCAATTCGTCATTCATCCATCAGTCTGCCTGTCTGTTCTTCCATCCATCCATGCATCCATTCATCCACCATCCATTTGCCTGTCCATCAGTCCGTCCATCCATTCATCCATCCATCTTCTATTTGTCTGACCATCCATCCATCCATCCATCCATCCTTCCATCTATCCATCCATCCGTCCATCCATCGTCTATTTGTCTGTCTGTCCGGCCATCCAACCATCCATCCATTCATCCATCCATCAACCTATCCATCCATCCATCCATCCATCCATCCATCCATCATCCATCTATCCACCCTTTGATCTAATAATAAAACTCCTTGCCTCCTGCTGAGTGTGGGGTGGACTGGAAGCTCTAATCTTTCCTCTGAATGTCTCCGCAGGTTTCACTGAGTGATGAGTCAGAAATGATTCACAGCTTGATTCTGTCATCGGCGCCGAGAACAGTTAAGGGCTGGTGTTTGGGCTCAGATCAATCAGAGCGAGTCGTTTAATCGATATAATCACTCTCTTCATTATAAATGCAGAATTAAAATAATGATCCAGGTTTGTAAATGATAAATAAAGAACATAGACTGGAAGTGGCTCCTGCCGAGTGTCGCGGCACGTTCAGCTCTTCGCTGTGAAAGTGAATCCGGAGCAGGGTGTCGAATCTCAGCGCAGCAATAAAAGAAACGTTAATAATAATGTGCTGCGGGTGTGAAGACTAGATCAGTTACACGTCAAGCTTTTTGCCCTGTGACGCGCCCACAGTGAAGCCCAGTGTTTCATTACATCCTCAGACCTTCACCTCCAAACCTTCTCCCAACATCTGGGGAGCCTCAAGCAACATCCTAACTCGGGACACTGGTTTAGGATCACAAATACTAAGATAGACAGGACACAAAATGAAATATGAACACAAAATTAAGAAATAAGGCATAAAATAACATGAATGCATACTTGTGGGTCGCCCCCTGGTGGCGTAGCTACAGTATTCCACTACAACCATGTTTCCAAAAGAGTTGGGAAAAACTGACAAAAGAATGAAAATAACAGGTCAAATTCACTGACACGCTCAGACAGAGCGTAGAGAAGCAGATTCTCAGGAGTAAAGGTGTAGAGGTCCTCCACTCTGCGAAAGACTGAAAGGACAAAATGTGCAACTATTTAACAAAAACATTCCTTCTTTCAATGAATCTGAGGAGTTTCCAAGAGGAAAACTGGTCTTGTGTTGAAAAATGCTTCTTTGGAAGTTACGGATTTCAGGTCCTCCAGCTGAAAGAGGACAGAGACCATCTGTCTTGTTATCAGAGGACAGTTCGAAAGTGCACCCAGCAGCTTGCACAACCGGGAAGCGACATTAACGCTGAATGAAAGGCGCAGGTTTCTGAGTCTGCTGGAGGTTTTGGAGCAGCATATCCGACTGTGGTGTTTCAGGATCCCGGGGTTAAACCGACCCGCCTGCGAGACGGACCAGTCGCCCACTGAAAACATTTTCTGGAAAAGAAAAAAAAAAAAAGATCCAGAACTGTTGATCAGTTAGAATCCTTTTCCAGGCAAAACTGGGACATTTCACTTTCAGCATCTGCTCCTCTTTTACAAAACGCTGGAACAAATTTAAAACAAGCCTAAACTGTCAGAGAGAGTGGGACTGTCTATCTATCTGTCTGTGTGTCTGTCTGTCCGTGTGTCTGTCTATCTGTCTGTCTGTCTATCTATCTGTCTGTGTGTCTGTCTGTCCGTGTGTCTGTCTATCTGTCTGTCTATCTATCTATCTATTTTTCTGTCTGTCTGTCTGCCTGCCTGCCTGCCTGCCTGTCTGTCTGTCTGTCTGTCTGTCTGTCTGTCTGTATGTATGTCAGTATGTCTCTCTCTTTCTCTCTGAATGGTGAACAGTATTAGAAGAATTAGTAGATCAGATTCTGTTGCTGAGACCAAAGAGTATGTTTGGATGCTCCTGTGTTTCTAAGAGCCTGTGTGTGTGTGTGTGTGTGTGTGTGTGTGTGTGTGTGTGTGTGTGTGAGATTCTGATCTAATACGGTAATTTAGCCCTGAGTTTCCAAACACTAAGCGATTTTTAATGCTGTCCTGTTTGTTCGAGTCTCATATCAGCTCCGTGCTCATTCTGTAAAATGCTGATTTATGAAGAAGCAGATGCAGAGTGTTGTGTGTGTGTGTGTGTGTGTGTGTGTGTGTGTGTGTGTGTAAAATGACTCAGTTTATGTGGTGGGACTCATAAACACAGTGAGTTCAGGGAGCCTCTGAATTGGGATGTTTTTGGAGCATTTCTGATTCTGAAGTGTAATTCCAGTCGGACGCTCTCTTTAGTTCTTCATTGAAGCATGATTTCAAGAAACACAACACACTAAACAGATTACAAGAAAGAAACAGAGAAACAGAGAGAGCAAAATGAGTGAAGAGACAGAAAAATCTGGGGAAAAGGCAACAAAGAGGAAAGAACGAGAGAGAGAGAGTATGGTATATATATTAAGAAAGGTATAGCATAGAGAGAGAGAGAGAGAGAGAGAGAGATGAGGAGAGAGAGAGAGGAGCGAGAGAGAGAGAGAGAGAGAGAGAGAGAGAGGGAGAAAGAGAGAGAGAGAGAGAGAGAGAGAGAGAGAGAGAGAGAGTACTAATCTGGTGTGTTGTGTTTGCTTCCTCTTATTTGTGTATCTGTGTAGTAAACAGTGAAAGTCCTCTTGGTCTTCCTCTTCTGTATTTCACTCTTCACTGTTTTTCACTCTTCCTATCTCTCTAGTTCATGTCCATGTCCATCTTCTATGATGTTCATAATCTGTTATAATCCAAGTAGTTCTGGGCTGATTTATGCATTATGGATCATTTCCTTGCTGTAATATTCAGACTCCTCTCTCCTCTCTGTCTGTGGGACATTCTTCTGTAGGCTTCTAAAGAAAACTTCTTCCATTGGTCCATGGTGCATTCAGGTTCTCGCATGCCCTTTGTAGTCAGCAGTGGACACGGGTCAGCCCGGGACTGACCTGCCTTGTGTCCAACTGTTCTTTCTTCTCCCAACACTCCAACTTCAAGAACTGACTGTTCCCTCCCTGCCAACTGTGGACAGGAAGCGCCATAAGGAGATAATCCGTGTAATTCCCTTCCCCTTGCAGTGCTTTTCATGTCGTGTCTGGCTGCTGTAGTTTGGAACTGCAGAGAGAAGTTCAATTATGGAAAGATTATAACTAAGACTAGCGTACGTTTGAACAGATTCTGGATCGTTACCATCCAAGCTTGGAGCCAGTCCCACGTGAAGCTGTAGCAGTGTATGTTAGAGCGGTCCAATTTTGGGTTTCCAGTTTAAAGGGCTACTCTAATGAGCTGGACTGTGTTTTTGTAGCCAAGTGTTCGCTAATTTACACAATTCAGTCACACCAAAAAATAACACGTGGTTTCGAAGTGAATCCGTCCAGGTTCATTAGGGGCAGCGGTGGCCTAGTGTTTAGGGATTAGGCCACAGGACCAGAAGGCCCTGGGTTTGAATCCCAGACCAGTAGGTTAACCTGAGGTACCCTTCAACAAGATACCGTCCCCAGCACTGCTCACTAGGCGCCGGATGAATGCACGGTGTCGTGTGTGGGTTAAATGCCAAGGATGCTTTTAACCTGGAGAGACTTTGTTCTTGCTGGTCGGTTGTTTCAGTGCTTGTAGCCGAACTCGTTTGAACTTGTGAAAAACCCGCATGTCATAAACCAGTTTTGTAACCTGTAACCTGTGAAGTGCTTCCACTGTGTTTGTCCTGTTCTGTGTGTTTCTACAGGAAGTGCAGTTGGAGCCTTGCTCGACGCAGGAGCCCCAGCCTGCAAGGCCCAAAATTATTGGCCAGTCCTCGCTTTAAACCCCACACTCTCTCTTTCTCTATTTTCTTTCTATCTGTTGTTCGTCTTTCTCTCTGTCTCTCTCCTCTTCCTTCTCCTCCACCTCCACCTCCTCCCTGTCTGTCTGTTTGTATCTGTCTGTCGCTCGCTCGCTGCCGAAGGTGTGGCCTCATACCCCGACGCTGACCCCGCCCCCTGGAACCCCTGTGACTCCGCCCACTCACACAGCACAGCTTAGCCTTCGCCGATCACCGTCCATGGCCATGGAGAGCTCCAGCCATGACCTTCGACCTCATGCTCTACCCTCATCCCACAGCCTGTCGGAGGAAAGGTGAGGAGCTGTGGACGCTTCCTCTTGACTGGAGCAGGGCCAGGAGGACGAAGAACAAAGGAAAAAAGGAGAGGAAAAACAGAGGACGGGCCGAGAGGAAGAGAGAGATTGAAAGGATGCTGCATCAGCACTAAGAAATGCCACACTCTTTAAAATGAACTTTCAAAAAGGGTTCTTTGATAAGTGCCATTGAGGAACCATTGAAAGTAGGACTTTATTCCATTTATGTATGTGTTGAAATATAAATTCTTTGTGAATTACTTTTAAATCATCGGTCATTATAAAGTCATGCCTAGCAGTTTGAACACTGTCCACAAGAGGGAGCACTAATGCAGCTTTGGTGTTCACTGAAAGGGAGGAAACCCACATCAACAGGACACCACAAATATATTTTTTGCCTCAGATATATCGAGTCAAATGAAACGTTTGCTGTTATAAATTGCAGGTATGATTGCTTGATTGTTTCTGATTCACACTCAGTTCACTGGAATCCACAGCAAGAGCCTTAACCGAAAGGTTTTTTATGGTTCTTCTATGGCATCATACAAAGAACCCTTTTTGGCACAAGTAACGTTTATGAGAGGTGGTTCTTCTCAATGGTTGTGAAGAGAACCTTGAAAACTATGTGAAAGTTTGAACGTTTCTTTGCTTTGTTTAAAGGTTCTTCTCTGTGACAGCCAACTGGTTGCATACGGCGCCTTGCAGAACATTTTTTGTCCAGCACAAAAAGGGTTCTACCACTGTCAAAGAACACTTCAGGAGCACTAATGCAGAACCCTTTTGCTCAGAGCAAAGCTGCATGATTTAAAAAAACGCTCATGCCCAGTAGGACCATGAGTCACTGCTGTGGAGCTCAGAAATGCAGGCTGGTTCATTGAATCACATGGAGATGCCAATCTCGGACAGACTCATTAGCTTATCTATCACACACAACACACACACACACACACACACACACACACATGGCTAAAGTGATACTTTAGCCCAAAATGGAATGTCCCAGCTCTATACTGGATAGACTGGGTGTAGCAATAGTCCAACCTAAAATGAAATGTATAGAAAACCCTTTTACCCTAAAATTGGCAAAGTCTTGACTTGTTTCGTTGATTTCACACCAAATAAGCTAAGGTGGCCTGCTAGCATAGTAGCTAACCTCTACACTGCAGTGTGACTGAATGCTTTACCCTAAATCTGTTTCAGGATTTTCTAAATTCCTGCACAATTCATTGAACTAAATGTAAACACAGTCCCAACAGTGCGTGTCAAATGGTTCCTGGGTGATGGGATCCATGGTACCAATGTCTGCAACACAATAATAGCCATTTTGTTTACCATCCTAAACCAACAGTGAACCTACGGAGTGATTTTTAATGATGAAGGGTAAAAAAGCGAGCCAAATATTTTGCTTTTGCATCATGAATTGATTTAATGTTTTGGGCCAAAATCTTCTAAAATAATGTGGCCTAGTGGTTAAGGACTCTGGACGGAAGGTCTTGGGTTCAATTTCTGGACCAATAGGCTGGATAGGTCAAGCGCAGGTGAAGAAACGTGAAGAAACGTGGCTGATCGCCACAGTTGGGATGAGAGTTGAGAGCGTGGCAGGACGGATGGTGATTGAAACACGGCCTTAAGGGTCTGAGAGCTCAGAGGTCCATTTCAGTGACCCATATCTAGATTGTTTAGTCTATGAATTACTGCCCTCCTCAGATTCCAGATGCTTGGGGTGCTTTTTTTTTCAGCTTCTCTGGATTTTGTCAATACTATGTTAATGAGACTTCAAAAAACACCTCCAAACTATGAAACCTTTGAGACGTTCTCACACTTGAGAGAAGATTTTGATCAAAAGCATCAATACCATTCATGGTGGCAGCAGTGATGAAGTAAAACTAGCAAGAACAATTCATTACGAATCAGATATTCTACTTATTTTATTGTCCGTGTGACCTATAAATATTGGAATACTGGCACTTTAGGATGGAGAACAAAGTGAATATACATGATTCCTATCAGTAGGGACCCTACTTTGCAGGACTTTCTATCAGAACCAATGAATTATGAAGGATTTTTGTTAAAACACAAAATCACTTTGTACTAATGGTGTTACCCTTTTCAACGCCGTTTGTGAGGATGGCAAACAGAAACTCATGGCTGATAAAAGTTTGATTCCTTTTAAATCTGCATGAATACAGTGTAAAGTGACCTTTGCGTGTATCACTGCGGCGCAGTCAGTATATGTGCTACAGCCGCTGTGGTGTAAAGTGCCTTTCCCACAGCACAGGGAAGACTTCTAGTGATTCACAGTCGGATCCCCACTCCTCCAGTGTGTTTACTTGTGATTTTCTCTCTTCTCCTGGCCCCCCGACGGCTCTCCACAGCCAAATGTGTCTACACGCCGCTGGCCTCCCCCGGCCTGAACCGTCCCCCTCAGGACCGTTTCACAATATTTCACAAATTCCACTCCAGAAAACATTCCCTCGTTGCCGAGACAACAGAATCAT
Source organism: Hepsetus odoe (assembly GCA_017165825.1). Taxonomy (NCBI): domain Eukaryota; kingdom Metazoa; phylum Chordata; class Actinopteri; order Characiformes; family Hepsetidae; genus Hepsetus; species Hepsetus odoe. Next base: position 20,284,086 of record CM029386.1, read on the forward strand.
TGCATCTGCCGACATCATCGCCTCCATGAAATCTATAGACGCTTTATGGCAAAAGGTTGTTTTTTTTCATTGTTACTGGTGGCACAAAAAAATGGAAAAAGGAACTCAGTGTACTTGTTGTTTCTAAAGTCTTTTTTTAGAAAAGGCTTTCCTGATGAGACTTTTTCATTGTATGGCTGCCAAAGTGTAATCTTGTGTCTGTAAACCTGTTACGTTCTTTGTTGATACTATAGAGATTGTGTATTGCACAGCTGATGTTTAAACGTGCCTGTCTTTACAGTAACACACACACACACACACACACACACACACACACACACACACACACACACTTTTTGCTAGTGGTTTGTGTGGTGTCTGATCTCTCACAAGCTAGAACATCTGGCTTTCTGGAATCAAGCTATGATTTAACATCAAAATCCTTGATTTAGCCCATCGAGGCCTTTTTTCCACAAAAGAGCTTTAGTTTAAGCTTTTCCACCAAAGGAACCACATTTTGACTCCCGGCTCATTGTTCCACTTCTACTCCTCTACTTCTCAGCTCGGGAGGTTATAAAAAGGGACATTCAGAGAGAGAAATTAAAACAACCAACGACAGAGGAAGCCTGCACTGCTGAGGATGTACAAGCAAAGATGTGTGGGCCTGGCCAGCCTGTTTACAAAGAGGTGCGAACAAAGATCTGCAGCTACTCCGGGAAAAAAAACTGCAAAAAGTTCAAGTAAACATGAGTTAACTTCATAGCCAAACCTCAATCATGTAGAGTTTTACTAAAAAATGTACAATTTGACCTTAAAACTCCTGTGAACTCATGTTTAACTATAAAATTATATAAAATTTCCATTGTACAATTCATAGTAGAACCATAAGAAGTAAAAAGTGAAGCCACTATAAGAAAATAAAGGCAATAAAAGGAAAGTTAAACAAAGGAAAATATCCTCGCCAGGGTTTATAGATCCAAAAATACATTGGACAGTGATGGACAACATACTCCCCTTGAGAAATCCACCCCAGTGACGGATGAAATCGATGAAATCGCTTTCGCTTTACAAATGAAGTTCAAAGCTTTAAAAGATCAAAGAGAAGGATGAAAGCATAATTGAAACAATAGAATTTGAACAAGAAGAAATTAAACAAGATGAAATTCAGGCAGCAGTGTGGTAAGCCGGACTAAAAGCCAGGTCTAACGAAGGTTTCAGCCTGGAGTAGGAGGTGTCTAATGATGGAAGCTCTTCTGATACTCGCTCTCCTTTGAACTTTTTTCAACCACTAAAGTTGCGGCTTTTTGAAAGAGAACTTTGCCATTTTTTGGGACACGGGTTGATCATTGTAATGGACTGGATTCCAGGCTGACGGGTGGATAACGATCTTCGGGCACCTCTCCTGCATGCAGAAACGGAGGTAGAATGAAAAGAAGGATCTACTGACGTCTCTGCCGAGCTCTTGTACCTTGACGTTTACCAAAAATGTTTGAAAACCAAACCTATACTGAACATTGTAATAGCAAAAGAGACGTTTACTCAGTTTGGAGACTACAGCCAGGCTAGCTGTGGACCTTCCTGATACTATTTTGGGGGGTGTGAAAAAATAAAAGCACAGTCATGTAGCCCAGGGGTTTATATCAGCTTTTTACGTGCCTGTATTGCACATTGTAATCGTCTCATCAGACACTTTCTCATGATTGAACGTTTGGTATTTAAATATATTTTTGGTCTAAATAAAGTGGTGTATAAGGCTGTTACATGATCTCTCCATTCTTTTCCTGATTGTCAAGTGAGAGTGAGAACTTGTTGTGAAACACAGCTCAACACAATCAATGGTACATCAGGGCAACCTACTGGTCTGGGAGTCAAATATATATGCTTCGATTGCTTACAGCTGATAAAATGGACATTAATGGACTTAATTGTCTTTCCCTCTCGTCCCCCTTCTCTATGTCTCCCTCTGTCCCTCCCTCTCTTCCTCCTCTCTTTTAGTTTCGCCGTCATGTTCAATTCCTGTGCCGCAGCTTTGTGATTATTGACTGCCCTCTGGGGTCTCTCTATCTTTCTCCATCCACCCTTTCTCCTTCACCTTTCCACTCTATCACTCCATCACACCATTTCCTCTCTGCCCTCACATAACTCGCTTCCCTCCCAGCTGGAATGTAATTTCTGCCCAAAATCAGCTTTGCTGCCATTACATTATTCAGTTACAGTGCTGTAGCATTGTAATGGTCAGTTACACTTTTATTTAATTGACTATTATGTACATTTACAGTCACACTGGAGGGCATGGGACCATCAGATGTCCCGTTTAGGTCTTGTCACAGTGTCTGCCTGGTAAAGGTCTGTGATACAGGTCGTTTTGGGGTTTTTCCAGAGCCATTCAGAGAAACTTGACTTGCTCTCCTAATCTGGAACCTTGTTTCTCTTTTTCTTTTTCTCCAAATGAAATTCATTATATAAGCACTGGATCTAGTGGATCTATTTTCCTTGTATAATGTTCCATTTTGTTGGAAGACCTGTTTTTTTTTTTATTAATGTGCAAAAGCCAAAATCAGAATCATAAAGCAGTAATGGCGTAGTGTTAAGGGACTAGGCCCCTGGATCTAAAGGTCATGGGTTCAAATCCCGGACCAGCAGGTACCCTTGAGCAAGGTACCGTCCCCATCACTGTTCCCCGGGTGCTGGATATGGCTGCCCACTGCTGCACAGTGTGTGGGTTACATACAGAGGATGTATCTTGTTGTGTTTCACTGTGTGCTGTGTTTCACAATGACAAGTAGTCACTTTTTTCCACGCCTGTCCGGTCCATTTTATTTCATTTAAAAGTGGACTTCACTCCATTGTAGCTCCAGTACTAAACTACAAAACATAAAAAGGAACCGAAAAGTAAACTTTACATGCCAGACCTGACCGGACAGAGTGAGGGGGAGACTGTGGAAATGTGATTTTTGGGCTCATCTATCTCTGCGGGTCTACGGCTGTATCAGCGAGGTGCAGGCGACTGTGGGTGCCCCCGGGTGGACCCCTGACTGGGTGGCCTTTCACTGAGCCCCAGGTGACTGGCTGCCCTTTTCTGCTGGGCTAGGATCAGGTAGGACTCTTCAAAAGCTGAGCTTAACTGCTGTAATGCTCAGTGTCATGGTGCGTTCTGGAGGCGCCCACTACAAACGGCCAGATCAACCAGCAGGAGGGCTAATACACCTTCACCAGACTTCTCAATAATACACACTGCCTTTTTGTATGTGTGCGTGTGTGTGTGACTGTGTCTGTCTGTCTGTCTGTCTGTCTTTCTGTCTGTCTGTCTGTGATTACTCAAAGGGCAAAGACAAGATTTGGCAAATAAACCCTCAGTTTCAACATGTCCTCCCACACACTCACACACACACACACACACACACTACCGACGCAAATGCAGACTTGACATAGAGTGCCTGAACAAATAATAGAACATTCCAGTGTTTTCTGTGTTGTAGGGATGGACGAAGTGTAGCTGTAACATTACTGTGGCATCACAATTAAACTTTCTGCACAATCACGTGTGTTGTTAGAACACTGCCGAGTTCTAGAACGCTGCTTCATTCTAGAACGCTGCTTCATTGGATCAAAAGGATCAAAAAAGGCATCGTAGGATTCAATTACGGGGACTATAAACAACAATAACCATCATATATTGTCTGTACAAATGGCATAATAACCAGTAGCAGACTTGACATCAGCTAATTATTCCAGTCATTTGTATCATTCATTGCAATTCCAAAATGTAATTCTCCCTTTTCTGTTTTTCATATTCGCGTTTTGGTTCATTGCATTTGGTGCGTTGACATTTTTCGTTTTTGGTGCATTCCAGAAAGTCTGAAAACGAAATAGCATCGTGCATTTTCTGTATTGTGAAGTTTGTTTCATTAAAATAATGTTATACTTCCTATTTCAGGAAGCCCTTTTCCACACATGCAATCAATCTTCTCTATCAACACCAGATAGAAGACTTGTGGATAAATCAACGAGCAGCAAACTAACAAAAGCAGCAGCAATGTGGAAATAGTGCTGGTTCTCCTTGAGAGCCTCCATTGCACCAATAATTCATATCCAGCTGTATGAATTAAACATGAAAACTGTGGACAGGGAAGTGGATAACATTGAGTTCCCTGTTATTTTGGCAAAAGGGGGGATATATTTATCAGAGGAGTATATCAGGAGAAGGGTGTGGAGGATGGAGCTGCCAGGAAAGAGGAGAAGAAGAAGCACAAAGAGGAGGTTTATGGACATGCTGGTGCTCAGTGTGAAAGAGGAAGATGCAGAAGAAATGCAGATGGATGATTCTCTCTGGCAACCACTATCAACAAGTGAAAGGACAGTTCTTGAATCTGATTTGTGGGAATCAGTGTAGGTTTTTCCCTGACAGTGGCCACTTTCGGCAGAATTATGGGCTCACAACCTCAAAATAATCGGGAACGATTTGAGGAACACCACAAACAGTTCGAGGTGTTCACTCCAGATCCTCCAGATCTCCGCTTGATCAAGCATGGGCCAACAGCTTGCCGGTTCAGATCCTACCTCCAAGTGCAATGGGTTCCTTGCTCCAGGGAGACTGTTATCAGGAAATGGAAGTTGCTCTGGATTAGAGTGTCTGCTTAGTGCCTTGAATGTTCACATGCTGGACAGACCATCAATCCATGGAGACCCCACATCACAAATCACAAGAGTTAAAGGATCTTTTGTGAACTTCGGTGCAGACACCACAGCGTCTTGTGGACCTCTGTGGACTGTTCTGGTGGGACAAAGGACACCCACACAATCTAAGGTTTTCATTCCAAGGCTGATGTGGTGCTGATCAGATTTTTTTCCTGCATTATTTTGAGCCAATCAGACAATTGGCTGTAAAACACTTATAATAAAAGCCTGTACGTCTGAAAGGGCTGAAGCAACTGGCCGTTTTCATTTCTTTCACCAAGACAACTGTGGTTCACTCTGCGATGCTTTTCGGAATGCGAAATACCACAAATCAATTTCTCTCTTTACTGTGATGCTGAGTGATGCCATCAACAGACGAATGGAGAGCAGGGATAAAAAGAGGAGGTAAGACGAGAGGAATGGCTGTTTCAGATGATGGGTCTCAGATGAGACGTGAATAGATGGAGGGCAATAAGAGGAGAAATAAATGATTCAGCAGCTAAAAGCAGAAATGAGAGGTGAATGCGATTCTTTCAGAGATGATTCCCTGCATCCAGGAAGCGGCATCTGATCCGTAGTCCCTGAGGCATGGACTGTTTTTAGGGAAGAATGACGTCTTGGTTCGGTTCCACACAGTCGCAAAGCTTTCCATGTGGTTCGACAGTTTTCTTCCTCAGCTTTTGCGGTCGCGGGACTTTCTCATCCCATTCAGGGCTGCCCTTGCATGTGTCACATGGCATTGCTTCCCTCAGGCTGATTAGGTTCGTTTCCATCAACACCACACGGCCTGACAGCCTGACATCTATTTATCTCCCTCTGATTCATGATGCAGCTCATCCATGGTAACAACGAATCCCTCGCAACCTCCGGCATGATTAATGTATTGTTTATATCCGGATAACAGGAGCCGTTACATGCCTAGAGAGCTTTCTGAGACAAAGCAAATTCACAAGCTAATTACATCCAATCCAGGCATTTTGCACAACATCATAATTCGTCACTGAGATAAAGCCTTAGGTGTATTTTTTACAATGATTTTCTTTGGGATTTGAGAATAAACGGATGTAGTGCTTAATTGCTAAGTGGGATGTTGTGGGAAATTTCTCAACAATAGGGTGGTGGTGGTCTAGTGGTAGGAAACTTGTCTAAGGACCTTTGGCTCAAGAGGTCCCAGGTTCGAATCCCACCTCCAGCACTACCACCACTGGGACCCTGAGCAAGATCCTTAACTCTGAGTGTCTCCAGTAATTAGGACATGGAAGTCACTCTGGATAAGAGCGTCGGCTAAATGCCGCAAATGTAAACATCCATCCATCCATTATCTGCCGCTTGTCCCAAACGGGGTCGCGGGGGAGTGCTGGTGTCCAACCCAGCGCACACAGGGCGAGGACGGGGGACGCACCCTGGACAGGTCGCCAGCCCATCGCAGGGAGGAGCAGGACGGGGACGGCACCTTGCTCAAGGGTACCTCAGGGCAACCCATTGGGAAGGGGTTAGAACCCCCGATCCTCCGATCATGTGGCCAACACCCTAACCACTAGGCCACCACTGCCTGATCAATGCCTGATACATCTGATCAATGTAATAAGGGCCTTTTGATTTTGGCCAATCGAAACGTCAAATGATTTGATTCGTTGACTCCGAATCTCAGAATCAAATATAACTCTGAACACACAAGGAGTGAGATTTTGGTTACTATTATTTCTTCTTTTAGCAGGCGTTCCCAAAAAATAAACCTAGATATCAATACACAAAATTCACATTCTTCACAATCCTCATTTCCCAAGGATTCCTTATTCCATAACCCAGGCACTGAGAGATAACCGAGGTTTAGGCTGAGAATAAAGCTGTTAAACTGGTTTTGCTTCTTCATAAGGGTCTTAACTGTGAAACAGTACAAGATGGTATTAAAACAGCTGGTCAAGATGTCACCACTGGACTAGATGTCATGCATTTAGTAAACCAGCTTTAATAAGGATGAAAACAGCTCTAATACACCAGGTCAACTGCTGGACGCCATCAGACTGTCCAGGGCGTGTCCCCGCCTTCGCTCTGTGAGAGCTGGGGTAGACTCCAGTGTGGCCCATGACTCTAATCAGTACAAGTGGCTCAGAAAAGGAGTAAGAATGTGTGTACAAAAAAAAACAAAAAAAACCAATGCGAAATAAGTGAAATAATGAAATATATTTTTAAAACTTTTTAAAAAGTTTGAAACCCACCTGCTTTCGTTCTTTGTATTTTTTGCTCATGTTGGTCCCCAGACGTTTGCAATTTGTCCTTCAATATGCACAGAAGAACCATGTGAAATGAATATGAGTGAAAGAGACACACACATACACGAACACACACACACGTACACGTTCACTCTTAACTTTAACAGAGCCTTGATGATAGTGGCATGGTGTGCATGTGAGTGTGTGTGTGCGTGCGTGTGTTTGTGCGTGTGCAACTAAATCTTCCGCTCTTTCTGTTCCATCATCCAGTTCATTAAGGAGGCCGCACTGCGGGGTGAAGGGTGAAGAGTGAGTATGTGTGTGTCTCTGGTCTAATTGAGCCGTTCACTCGTGCAGGCTGTGCCTCGTCAGGCTTCTCTTCTCATTAATGCCTTCCGTGTGATGCACTCGTCTACTCCCTCGCTCCACACAGTCTCAGCCCACTCTCTCAGCAACATCCTGACTGTCAGAGCCGGGCCTTCTGTTAGAGTCAGAAACTCCACGCTGCAGGCCTGAGTCACCTGAATATGTTGTGTCTTACGCTGGTATTCGGTTCTCTCCTCAGGATTGCAAGAATTCAGAATCAGGGTCGGATGCCTTTGAAGTGAAGTGAAAGTGAAGTGAAAGTGACTACATGCCATTGTGAAACACAGCGAACCACAACGAAATACATGCTCTGTGTTTAATCCACACACAACGTGCAGCAGGGGACATCACTGCTACCTGGACACCGGATATGGTTGCCCACAGCTGCATGCTGTGTATGGGTGAGATGAAGAGAGTGCATTTCGCTATGGAGTGCTTCACGATGACAATAGTCACTTTCACTTTTTAAAAAAGCATGTCTCGTTCTTTATGCTCTGAGGTTTGAAATCCGTTTCAAGACCTGAACTCTTAAACATCCTGATCCCTCCTCCCTCCATCTGCTTTCCCTTTCTTTTGAGTCACATACATTTAGTTTTTGGCCTTTTCTTCAGAGTTAACCGAATGGACCGAGCGCAGGCGGTGGCATTAGCTCTTTGTGGAGAAGCTTGATAAGTGCTCGGCAAACTCAGCTGGCATAAAATCTAGAGAAAAAAGAAAGTCATTTTCTGGCTGGATGTTCATTAGTCTAATTTAAAGGGCTTTTTATGCAAAGGGGTTTACCGTAAATGGAGGCCAAAGTAGCTGTGAAGACTGCAGGAAGTCTACTGAGTCACTCGCTCAAGCTTTTGAGATCCTTTGGTCATTGAGAGTCATGTGGGTTCAAGAGTTGCTCTCGGATTGAGTCTTACACCCAGTGAGCAGGGTGGTGTGTAAGACTTTCCTAAAAAGAAAAGAACTTGGATAGAAACTTGACTGTGTGCATAGTGTGTTGAGCGCAGTACTAAAGTTAAACACAGCTCAACTTTGCACACAACACCAACCACTATGCAGTAGGAGGCAGCCATTTCCAGCACCCGGGGAGCAGTGAAAGGGACGGTACCTTACTCAAGGTACCTCGGAGCAACCTACTGTTCTGGGAGGGAGGAAGGGAACTGGATGTTTGTGTATATGTGCAGAACTCTTTACCCAGTCTAGTTCGAATTACCAGCCTGTTCTCAGAAAAGCCTGTTCTACATTTCTATGCCCTGCAGGACCCTGAAAACTATGAATAGGCTGCATAACATGCAGATGTTTTCTCGTTTGTTAATATTGCTTGCTTGCTGATGAATCCCAGACCAGTAGGTTACCCGGAGGCACCTCTGAGCAAGGTACCATCTCCATCACTGCTCCCTGGGTGCTGGATTTGGTTGCCCACTGCTGCACTGTGGGTGTGGGTTAAAAGTAGGGTCGATGTGTGCTGTGCTGTGTTTCACAATGACAAATATTCACTTTTGCGTCCACTTATTAAAGCTACAAAGCCGGGAACTGACTTTTCCTCAGATGGCAAAGTACAAACAGCTGGTTACTAACATTGGCTGTATGGATCCAGGGTGATGTTTATGGTCTTTAAAGTAAAAAGAATGCTGTGTCCAAGAGGAACCCTCTCTCACTCACTCATTTTCTAAGCCTCTTGTTCTAATTAGGGTCGCAAGGGGTGCTGGAGTCGATCCCTGCTCTCACAGGGTGAAAGGCAAAGACACACCATGGACAGTCCATTGCAGGGCAAAAAAACAGACAAACACCATCCATCCATCCATCCATTATCTGCCGCTTGCCCCAAACGGGGTCGCGGGGGAGTGCTGGTGTCCAACCCAGCGCACACAGGGCGAGGACGCACCCTGGACAGGTCGCCAGGACGGGGACGGCACCTTGCTCAAGGGAACCTCAAGGCAACCCATTGGGAAGGGGTTCGAACCCCTGATCCTCCGATCATGCGGCTGACACCCTAACCACTAGGCCACCGCTGCCCCACAGACAAACACACTAGAGGACAATTCAGTATCTCCAAACCAACCAAAGTGCATGTCTTTGCATGGTGGGAGGAAACCAGGGCTCCAGAAGGAAACACACACATGAGACACGAGAAGAACATGTCCACTCCACACAGAAAAGACCCGGACTGCCCCATCCAGGAATCGAACCCAGGATTCTCACTGTGAGGTGAGTGCTACACACTGTGGCATTCTGCTGCCCATTAATAATAATATTAAGAAACTGTATTTATAGAGCAAATAATTGGGGAAGCGGTGGCCTGCTAGTTAGGGACTAGGCCCCAGGATTGGAAGGTTGTGGGTTAGAATCCCAGACCAGACCAGTAGGTTACCCTGATTAAGCAAAGCTCTCGCTGAGCGGACACGGCTGTAATTTATCACAAAACACAGGTTATTATTGTAATTTAGACTGAAGGCTAAATCTCTGAAACAGGCTGTCAGAATGAAAAACTTTCATCACAACCAGCAGTAACAACAATGATGCCTTGAGAAGACTCCCATCTAATCCTAGTGCTAAATGTAGGTTTACATAATTCAGCTAAACACTAGCACGTTATACACACCTACAAATACATCAACAACAAGACAACAGTATAATGCTACAAGCACTGCTACTAAAAATGAACCAATAATAATCATCATAATACAATATAATCCTAACACTACCACTACCACTACTACTACTGCTAATAATAATAATAATAATAGTAATAAAAATACTACTACTACTACCACTACTACTACTGCTAATAATAATAACAAAATAATATTTAGAATAAAATACTACTACTAATACCACTACCATCATTTGTTAATAATAATAACAACAATAATAATAATAGCAATAAAAATACACACACTACTACTCACCACCACCGCCACCACTACTACTACTGCTAATAATAATAATAATAACAATAATAATAATAATAGTAATAAAAATATTATTTATCATCACACTTACTAATTACTAATATATAATAATAATAATATAATAATAATATAATAATAATAATAATAATAATAATAATTATTATAATAAACACAATAATTAATTACCACTGCTACTTTAATAATAATAATAATAATAATAACAACAACAATAACAATAATAATAATAATAATAATAATAACAACAATACTACTACTACTAATACTAATACTACTACTACTAATAATAATAATAATAATAATAATAATAATAATAATAATAATATACTACTGCCAATTACCACTACTGTTAAAAATACATAATAATAATAATAATAATAATAACAACAATAATAATAATAATAAAATACTACTACCACTACCACTACTACCTCTGCAAATAATAATAATAATAATAATAATAATAATAATAATAATAATAATAATAATAATAACAAACAACAATAATAATAATAATAATAAAATACACAATACGTCAATAATAGCTATGTTTGTTTCAGTACTACTACTACTAATACTAATAATCAACAAAAAAAAAAAAATAATAATAATGTTTTGTCATTATGGTAGTGATTTTATTTATAGTAAAATGCTAACATTTGATGAGAGGAAATGAAATGAGAGTCATAATGAAAACTGTGAGAAAAGGCTATACAACTAATTTTATGTCTTCATTTTTTCTCTCAGCCAGTCTAAGAGTAGATCTCAACACTGCCTCGGTACCTTGAGCCCAACACGCTGCGGTAAGCAGAGCAGTTATTAGACTGTAGCAGTAAATTAGGAGAGAAACTTGGGCAAAGTGATTCATATTTCCCCAATGAGAAAGAGGCAGATAGCAGAGGTACTGGGAAGTACTAGAGCGAAGTGTGTGTGTGTGTGTGTGTGTGTGTGTGTGTGTGTGGTTTAGGCTGAAAAAAAGCAGGTATTGGGTTAGCAAAGGTTTTCAGATCCCAGCATTTCTTTGTTCATTTGGGATTCTGATTGCTGTGAGCGTTTGATTGCATTCAGCCTCGACTGCATTAGTGATGGTACTGATGTTGGCTCATAGTTCTGATTGGAACTACTGGAGTGAAATATGTTTACACCCCTTCAGCCCACCAACACTTGGCTCAGAACTTGGGTTTATCTAAGGTTGTTTCCGACAATTTTTGTCTTTTCATCCGTTGGCAAAAGGTTACCATCGACAGTCTTATCAGCCAAGTGAGCTCTCCCATTGGTTAGAACCACAGGAGCTGGAATGATGCAAAGGACAGGAAGAAACGGAGACAATGATCTATTGCAGGTGAGGCAATATAATGACGCGCAGCTCACTGGGACGCCCACGATCATTACATGGTGTTAACTAAACCGCAGAGAACTGAGTCAGTAGCTGCTCGGCTGTTATTTTGGACGGACCCTCACTGTGAAGTGAGGGTTCCCAGGGTGTGCCGATGATGAAGTGTGTGTTCACTCGTTTGGGCAAATTGCTAGGAAGCACGCAAGGCCCTTCCCCGCCGAGCCACACCTTGCAGGGAGCCCACCGCAGCAGCACTTTAACTGATGAACAGTCTCTCCATTCTGGATGAACATTAGTGTGAGCTGTTCGAATGATACTTAGTTAACATGGTCCCTTTTCTCCAACACCTGTCACTTTTTTGGCACTGGACCTATGAAAATTTCATTTTTTACACAACATGAGATCTGCTCTATATTTGCACGAAAAGGTGAGCATGGGGAGAGAGAGAGAGAGAGAGAGAGAAGAGAGAGGAGAGAGAGAGGCACTTGATCTTTCCACTAATGGGGTTCAGAAGGCGCATTAGTCATCCATTCAAATATCACCAGCTACACCTGGCTGTCTGACTCCATCAGCTCCGTTCATCAATCCATCCGCTCCTCAGTCTGTGTGTGTGTAGCACGTATTCATCTGCCTTTCTCTTTTCACTCTTATCTCACACCTACACAATACACCTAGTGATGACAAGTCTTCATATGTTTATTTTGAATTAGAAACATCACTATGGATCACTGCTTTTCCGTTTTCACCTCCATCCTTAGGATGGGAACTTTGTCTCTCGTTCTCAAAATCCATCCACCTCCTTCTCTCTTCCCTCCTTGTGCTTCTCAAACGAGATTCTGGCTCCAAAGCCAGTAAGTCAACACCCATTAAACCTTTTCCCTGCTGTTTCAGCATTAACATCACCAGACCCCACCCACACACACACACACACACACACACACACACACACACAGTGAAAGGCAGTTTCAGGTGTAGGATCACTGTGTTCTGAACTGAAGTTTAAAGCTTCTGCTTTGTAGACCTATCAAGTCCACAACTGGATTCTACCTTTTAAAGATGAGCTAAGAAAGGGTTCTTTGCTGCCCTTTTCCACCAATGGGGAACCAGTTCTTTCATTCTGTTCAGGACTCTAGAACTTGGTGCCATTTGTAGATTCGGCCCTTATTTCTCCCAGTTCAGAGCAGAACCACTATAATTAAGGATTTCTCATCAATGTTGGACCACCCAGAGGAAACCCACTCAGCTACAAGGAGAACATACAAATTCATACAACACAGAAAGGATCAGGACCGCCCCGCTGTGGAATCAAACCCAAGACCTTCTCACTCTGAGGCCACAGCGCAACCCACTGCACCCAAATCTCTGTGTCCTCTGCCTCTTACTCTTTCACACATGTCCTCTCTCACCTCATCCATAAACCTCCTCTTTGTCCTCTTTCCTGGCAGCTCCATCTTCAACATCCTTCTCCTGAAATACTCCTCGTCTCTCCTCTGTAGAGCACAATCTCACTTTGACTTCTCTGGTCATCTTTTGTGAAATTTCAAGACGCAGAGTCGGAAACAGTCAGAAGATCTTTTGTATAAAAACGTGTTCCTTTAACTTCATTCCATATAAAAGGTTTTTCGCTTCTCCTCCAAAGTTACCATTAACACCAATCAGCAAAGCAAATATGGCGTACTGGATTGACATTTGATCCCAGGGTTGGGATTATGGGTTTGATTCCCAGACATGTAGGTCCCCTGACGGTTCTTGAGGAAGGTACCTTCATCGTTCTCGGCGCGGTATCGCTGCACGGAAAGATAGCATGAGAATCATTTTATTATGGTTCACTAAGTCACAAATGGTCACTTTCAGCTGAGCAGAGCTGAGTTTGGGACAACGCCATGTGTCTCCCTGATCAAGAGGCAAGCGGTGATGGTACGATGTGCGTGTGCACCTCAGGAATGTATCATGGGCAACATAATAAGTTGAGTACAGACGGAGTACAGCTAGAATGATTGAAACAGCAAATGTCTTTATCATTAAAAGGCTCCTGCTTTTGTTACCTCGGCCCC
>CM029386.1:20302631-20310131 GCA_017165825.1 Hepsetus odoe
GTGTCTGCGAAACACTGAGCCGGCAGAGTAACCTTTAATGGTCACTGGCTTCTCCTTGCTGGTCAGCCATTCATTTTATGGTTGTATTTATGTCATATGACAGGGGAGACCGAACAACTGGAAAACACCAACCGCAAAGGAAATCACTCATTAACCAGCAACAGCACCTTAAGAATGTTCATCATGCTTTGTTTTTTGACATGCAAATTATAGTTGGTGCTCAGAAGCATTAAAAATGGCCTAACAGCTTCTTCTTCTTTCTGCTGCTCCCGTTTAGGGGTCGCTACAGCAGATCATCCTCCTCCATTTCTTCCTGTCCTCTGCATCTTAGTCTTTTTCACCGACCGCCTGCTTGTCCTCTGTCACCACCTCCTAGAATACTCCTCGTCTTGCCTCTGGACATGTCCAAACCAACGCAATCCTCTGACTTTAAATGAATATTGGAACGTCTTCAGATGTCTGTGTTTAATCGAGAACCGTCAAAGTTGTGTGCAGTGATGTTATCTAGGTGCCACCATACGACTGGACTGCCATAGGTGCACTAGCAGTAAGGAGAATTAAGGAGGTGTGTTGTTTCTAAATCTTTCACCGTTTTTTTACATTCATGGCCCAAACTGAAGGTTCCAGGCCTTCCTCTGCTCCACAGGGATCTGCTGCTTTCTGCCAAGTCGACAGCAAAACTGTGAAATTTTCAGCTAAACCTCAACCATTTATAGTTTTACTGTAAAATGTACAGTTTGACCATGAACAATTCAACCAAAAACTGTAAAATCATTTGTACGAGTGGTTCACGATTCTGAGAGAAGTTCACAGTTTGACTGTACGTTTTACAGAACAGATGTGCAAATTTAATGTAAGATGTCACGGTAAAATAGTGAAAGTAAAGATACTGTTAGTTATTGCCAGTGTTTGAGGTTGAGGTTATGGTGCCTAAGCCTTGACCTTAACACATCCCCAGAAACCTCCATATAAGGTGCTGTTTTTCATTACCATGGAGATTCACACCTTTCGCTTGTGGCATTGATCCATGCCAGAAAGGTGGATAGGGTTGGGAGAATATGACATCATTTTTCCCGTCCCACTGCTGCATAGAGTCTGAATTAGAAACATGTCCCAGAGCCCAATACACTTTAATGGAAGATTACAGTAAAAACGAGTCTTCTAAAGTCTTCTAACTTATCTGACACATTGCTTAATATGACCAGACACATGAGCTAACAAAGCAAAGCCTGTTTTTATTTCTGTGGTCAAGCTGTTTATCCAGATGGCATCGTTTGCTTTTGAAGCGTTTGGTTTGGCCGATACAATGTCCAGTGTTGACACCGAGAGAGTGCTGAAGGCAAGGAGGAATCGATGCAGAGTGGATGGGACACATAACAGTGTATGAATTATTAAAAGCTTGCCTTAACAAAAACAACACTAAGCAACATGTGAAGGCACCTGACACTTACAGAGCACGATATAAACCGTGTCTGCTGGAGGACAAGCTCATAAAAGAAACAAATGACCCTGGCTGTTAAAAACCATTACAGATGAGCAGCAGCCGTTGCTAATATGTGAAGATTGTCCAATGTTGGAAGGCTATTTTCATGCGTATTAGATTACCACAGGGGCAGCTTGGTGCATCCTTTTGAGCATCTGCTTTGGAATAAACATTCGGTTCCCTGGGCTGCTGTTGATGAAGTAATCTGCCACGGTTGAGTTTCTAAAGGCACATCAGTGGCCCTTCAGTGGGACCTTAATGTCAAAGCAATTCAGACTGAAACGTACATTGAGCAAATAATGATAACGAATCTCGTACAACTGCCGCATGTATATGTTAGATACAGTGCTGGATGTAGGACAAATGAAGCGCTGTAAAGACCTCTGTGCCTTAGTTAAGGGTCAGCTGCGCTCAGAAGACTGGACTTGGTTTGTTTGGAGTCTAATAAAAGCAATGAAATGGGCCAGAAAACTATATTAAATTAAATTTTAAAAAAAGGACAATCGCGAGACTGTAATAGAAGGTGCCTATGCTGCTTGGTCCTAATTGAAATACATTTTTATTTTTGGCACAAATGAATCGAAATATTGGGCTGAAAATGGATATGAGTTACTCTCTACTGTATATTTGTGAAGATTTTTAAAAATGACTTAAAACAAGGTAATAATGCACAAATGGTCAGAGGACCAAAGGTGTTCACCAAAACTACCGAATCACATTTAATTCGATCTAGAATGCCTTCCCAGTAAAAATACAATGAAATTTCTTAGTAAAACTGAAAACTGTTTTCAAGTATGTGATGAAATTTCAATTTTATCAAGAATTTTTAAATGAAAATGTGTTTCCATGGTCCTATTAAGAAACGTAATGTCAAAATTAAAATTTCATCATCAGAATTACTAAACATCCGTAGAAGTGACAAAAATCTTGACTCTGAAACAGAGTCAACCCAGAGTTTTCTGGGTTGAATGTTCATGGTAAAACGAAACTACAAAGCGAATCAATATTGCTGAGGTTTAACTTTAAAATTTCACAATTTCACACAACTGCCGTGGCAAATGAAAAATGAAATGTTGGAATGTGTCTGGCTCAGAAACCTTCTCTACAATAAAGCATTTCGCCAATACTAGTGACTTTGTTAACCCCTGAATCATTAGTTATGCAGAAGGTTGGAAGGAAATTGGTCAATTTTCCTTTAAGCTGACAAAATTTGATAAAAAAGTGAAACATTAACACTAAAACAACCTCAAGCCTGACAAATATTTGAGGAATGAGCATCTGCATGTTTCAAGCTCTTGGACAGCGGCGACTTCTAACGCGACGGAAATTCAACGCTTCAAGAAAATTCACAGCGATGCCACTGGATTCTCTCCCTGGCAGACTTATTGGCTTGAAAGTCGTTGAGATTACTTAACGTTCATTATGGAGTTAGAGTCCAGGGAACAGCCTCACGTTGGGCAAATCTTTGCATTTCTTGAATTTGACTCATTCAGTTTGACCGGCTGTATTTCCTTCACATGACCGCCAGGGCGCCGTGGAATTGGGCCTAATGGTGGGACAAAGCTTTCCAGAGAAACGATGGAAATGTTTCTTCTCTTCTCCTTGAATTTATCACGTGCAAGACAAGCCTGTATGTGACCTTGTGAATAAACAGGCCTGTACGTTCATGGTTTAAAAGTCATTACAGTGTTCCCGAGGGCTTCGCAGAGAATCCACATGATGGGGAACGAGAGAAAAAGTGTGAGGAGGGCAAAAGCTCAGCACGCCCCTTGCAGCAAAAAGCAAATATGTGCAAACTCTTTTGTGCTCTCTTTTCAGCTTCAGTGCCAGTTGTTTTAATAGGATTTCCCCCTCATCTCAAATGAATTTGATCAGGCAGGACGTGGCTGCTGTCTGAAATTCGCCTCTTTAATTGTGCCCTGGAGCTACGAGGTTCATTTAGCTTCTGAGAAATGGGTGCTGATAACTAGTTTGCATCATGCTAATGTTCTTGAATCCTCACCAGCGCGTCTCAACCTTAATGAAGGTGTTCAGGTGTTGTGTAATAGACTGGTTTATGTGGTTTCTGGCGCTTCAGGATCTACGCTTGTCTGTAAACATATGAAGGTACAAGTATATGCTAGCAGTGGTGGTTTAGTGAAATGGGAGATGGCCCCAGGATTAGAAGGTCATGGGTTTGAATCCCAGACCAGTAGCTTTCCCTGAGGTACCTTTGAGCAGCAAGGTACTGTCCCTGTCACTGCTCCCCAGGTGCTTTTAAAAGCTGCCAACTGCTGCATTTAGGAATGGAGAGGGCACTATGCTAATTGCTAATTAGCATAAAAGTGAAAGTTCAGAGAATCACAATGAAATCCTCTGCTTTTTACCCAAACACACACCATGCAGCAGGGGGCAGCCAGATCCAGCATCCGGTAGGCAGAGATGGCTACGGTACCTGGCTCAAGAATACCTACCAGTCTGAGATTTGAACCCACACTGATCCTGGAGCCTTCTCCCTGACCCCTAAACCACTACTGGCCCAAGATTTCAGTTTCTGTAGAAGCAATTCCTACACAGGAAACTGACAGTATTGCTGATGAAGATAGTATTTCAACCCATGCATGCAGAGCGCAATGTGTTGACAGTTCATTGCCTTAAACTCTAGCCACCCTCATCTACAGAAACCAACATTGACACAGGGAGAAGGACCTAGGCCGCCCTATCTGGGAATCAAACCCAGGATCTGCTCACTGGGAGGCAACATCGCCACCGTGCGACCGACTAATAACAATAAGAAGGAAAACTTTATCTATAGAGCACCTTTTCATTTAAATGTGCTCAGTGCTTTACATTTTATAAATGTACGGCAGTCAAACAAAAGTAATAAAAACAAGGAGCAACAGAAAAATAGATCAAAATTAACAAATATTTTTTTACAAAATAAATGCAAAGAAAATAAATCCTTTTTCAAAAACAAGTAAAGAAAATGTAAAATGATCAGAGTATGATAACAGAAGATAAGTCGCAAAACAGACAATAAATACAATGATAGCGTATTAACTGAAAGTGAAGGAGTAAAATTTGGGCCTAAATTTGATGCTTGATTTGATGGTTTAGGCGCTCAGGTAGCGAAACGTTTGCACTAAAACGGGATGCCAGGACTATATAAGCCATTCCTGCTGGACAGTAAGAAAGCTAAAGTGTTTTAAGACAAACCCAAACTGTTTTAGATTCAGTTAAACCTTCAGTGCCCTCTAAAATGTTTTTACAAGCTCACCTATTAATCTAAAACCCCCAGCAGCTACTGCTGGCCTTGGAACCCAGGTTAGAAGATTCTCACAACATTAAAAAATTCAGTCTAACAGCTGCTCCCGTAACCTAATTGGATAGACCGCAGAAAGTCAAAGAAACAGATTGTAATTTTTCTCGGTATCTCTAGGAGCCTCTTTGAATTCCAGGTTTGAGAGCGGTGTTCACTTTCATGTTGATGGTTTTTCATCTTGGAGTCGAGCGGCTCTTTAAAGTGTTTATGGGGAAAACAATTCATGTAGAACCTAGAAACGTCCCTTGGTGGTTTTATGAACCTGTTTTGGATTTTAAGGTTTTTCCATCCGCTGTGTGAGTGTTGGGGGTGTTTGAGCGCGTTAGGCTGTGTTTGGGACAAGTCAACTCAGGGCTATTAATATGCCACTTTACAGATGTGGTAGTCACAAACCATTCCAGGAACTCTCTCTGAGCCTCTAGTGATCCAAAGGAAACTCAAAAGCCGAAATCTTCATCAAGCATCTTCTTTTGATGGACGCTGGATAACAAAAGCAGGGTGGTGGTGGTCTAGTGGTAGGGTACTTGCCGAAGGACCAATGGCTCAATTGGTCCCAGGTTCGAATCCCACCTCCAGCACTACCATCCTCGGGTCCCTGGGCAAGACCCTTAACCCTGAGTTGCTCCAGGGGTCCCTGTAATAAGGACGTATAAGTCACTCTGGATAAGATAAGAGCGTCTGCTAAATGCTGCAAATGTAAATGTCTTCAGAGAGTCTGCGATTCTAAACTAAAAGTGCATATTTTTCATTCAATTTTTATTGAATCAAAGGACATT
This sequence comes from Hepsetus odoe, assembly GCA_017165825.1. Classification (NCBI taxonomy): domain Eukaryota; kingdom Metazoa; phylum Chordata; class Actinopteri; order Characiformes; family Hepsetidae; genus Hepsetus; species Hepsetus odoe. The sequence continues at coordinate 20,308,192 of CM029386.1, forward strand.
TGGTAGTACTCAGTCTGAATTGAATGCTGGAATTTGGTTGAAAGGAACAGGATTTAAAATACAAAAGGAATTGTTTCAAATATCAATCTGAGTGAAATTCTCCATTATTTTTATTTTACATCACCTTCCCAACATCAACACCCGTGTCAGCCTAAACGGACAAAAGCACGCAGAAAGACAGCCTCTTGGAGTGTCCATCAGTACAGTGACGATGATGATGTAAGAGAAGAAAGGGACAGTGATGGGAGAAAAAGGGAGTGTTCAGAGTGCTTTGACGGAACTAGTTGAGACCTGGATGAAAGTGAGCAAAGTTAATGTTCATTATACTGGTTTTAATAAAGTCTTGACATTCACAGCTCAAACTGGAGGTCTGGCTCTAATAGTCACATTTCACCAGACATCATCATCATCTTTCTCTTTTAAAATACAGTGTTTTCAGAAAGCATGTTCTCCTGAATACTAAGCAGCATTTTTAACTCCTCATTAAAGTCAAATGAAGTGAAAAAGAGCAACAAAACAGCACTTATGATCACTGCTTTGTTTTGTCAGTTGCGTTGTTATATAACTGATACAGTTCTGAAGAATAGCATACGTGAAGTCAATTACTGTAGAGTAGTGTTTAATTGCTTTGTCTGTGTGTGTGTGTGTGTGTGTGTGTGTGTGTGTGTGTGTGTGTGTGGCTATATTTTGCATGGCTGATGTAAAGGACAGAATTATAATGTAAAAGGTTGAATTCATGACAAGGATTTTCTTCTTTTCACGACATAGTGTTACATTGTCATAACTTTTGCACAGATTGGCATATTCAGATTTTTTTTTAATGTGCAGAAAAGTATTCCCAAAGTAGAGGATACAAAACTTTACATCACCTAGAAAAACATTTATCGACATGCATGTAAAAGCTGTAAATGTTAATGCTTTAACTAAAACAGGCATGTGCAGTTTCTCTTTAGGTTGAATTGCAATTTTTTTTTTTTTTTTTACCTGTGTTTAGTTTTTAAGCATCACCTAGCAACAGTATCTATGGAAGCATCAAATTTGTGGCTTGAACAGATTTGGAATTGCTTAAGAAGTTTTACATCTTTGCTTTGCAATTTGCATTCTCGCACTGAAGAGCTTTGAATCGGGATTATAAGGCAGTTTTAATAATAATTGATGTACGAAGATAAAATAAAACGCACAAACGAATAAAACAATCTCCAGAAGTATGCAAAAAAGAACTAAAAATATCCAGCAAAACTGTCAGTGTAGGAGCCTAAAGTAAGATTCAACATAAGTTAAATCAAAAGAAATGAAAACAGCATTTTTTTAACCTTTAAAAGTCATTTTAGGGCCGATCTGATCACCATGGCAAGCCGGTCCCAGCAGGGGGCAGCAGAACTAAAAATGCCATTTCACCCGGTTTAGTTTCCGCTCTAGCTGAGCATCTCCTGCTGATCTAAATGACCCACTAGGCTGATGTTTATCTTTTTAGAGAAATATCAAGGATCCAAACCCTTAAGGGACTTTTTTTGTTAGTGATTGGACGCCCTTGTGAGGAACGGAAGTGATGCGCTCTCTCTTTTCTTGGTTTTTGTTAGAATTCAAGCAGCATTTTTCAATAAGCCGTAACGGTTTAATGGTCTTTTTGGAGACGTCGCTTTGAAGAACACCACAGGTGTCAACCCTGCAGGATATAAAGGCATGAATAAGACAGATATGACAGAAAATCTCTGATCTTAGCTCTGTTCTGAAGATGCCTGAATGCTGATGTGGTTACAGATTTAATGTGAATACTGAAACAAAGATCCCTGTTTCAGGCAACGCTGGCACATGTGATCTTTCCAGATGAGACATATCTGAGACCTGTAAAAGGTGCTCTGTTCCATCTGAAGGCTGCAACTTAAACCCATATTTTTTAACATTAGACTTCACAGAGAGGCAGATTTGAATTTGATCGG
>CM029386.1:20315131-20322631 GCA_017165825.1 Hepsetus odoe
GAGAGAGAGAGAGGGAGAGAGAGAGAGAGAGAGAGAGAGAGAGAGAGAGACAGAGAGAGAGCAGAGGGAGAGATAGGGAGAGAGAGGCAGAGAGAGACAGAGAGAGAGAGGAGAGAGGAGGAGAGAGAGGGCAGGAGAGAGAGAGAGGGTGAGAGAGAGAGGGCAGGAGAGAGAGAGAGAGAGGTGAGAGAGAGAGAGAGAGGTGAGAGAGAGGAGGGAGTGAGGGCAGGAGAGAGAGAGAGAGAGGTGAGAGCAGAGGAAAGGAAGAGGAGCGAGAGAGAGAGAGAGAGAGTAGGAGAGGAAGAGAGAGTTAGTAGGTGAGAGAGACAGAGAGAGGAAATAAGTGAGAGAGGGGTTGAGAGAGAAAGAGAGGAAGAGAGAGAGAAAGAGAGAGATAGGAAGAGAGAGAGAGAGAGAGGAAGAGAGAGAGACAGAGGAAGAGAGAGGGGGTTAGAGAGAGAGAGAGAGAGAGAGAGAGAGAGATTAATAATGTCTGATAGATGTGCTGTGCTTTGTTGTCGTTCTGAGTTTTGCTGTTCCAGAGGGACTCTGCCTCCATTGTCTCTCGTCCTCTGATTCTTAGAAACTGCAATTTTATTTTTGCAGTTTTGATTTGTTTGTGCCACACGGCTTAATTTTGGGTTTGGGAGGTTCATTCCACCCAGTCCATCGTCCCATCATCCCATCGTCCCATCATCCCATCATCCCATCGTCCCATCTTCCCATCGTCCCAGCCCAATCACTGGCTGAACTTGGTGGTGAGCGAGAGTCAGCCTGTTATTTGCAATTCTAAGTTCACTTCAGATCGGGAGCTTCTGGTTTGGAAATTGGGGGAATTTTTCATGATAGACGGCCTTTAAGAGGCAGGAGATCCCCGGAGAGATCTGAAGGCAGAAACAAACAGTCAGTCTAACACAGTCCATACAGTCAAAATAAAAACCCCACCAGTTCACCAACACTACCCTCTAGACCCCAGAGCCCAGAGACACTTTGGATTCCTCACACGCTTCAGAGTCTCAGGAAACCAGGAAAATAAAAACGATTCACTGATTCACAGGGTTAAAGGTGAGTCCGCTGGTAGGGAAACAACATGGAGGGACTAAAAGCTGTGAGATGTGAGGAAACGAAAGCGGAGGAGGTTCGTTATCATTTAGGGATTTCACCGGGAGAATGAGTAATGACCTGGCTACAGCCAGTGAAGAACCACGTCGTCATTTCTTCATGACAGTCAGAGCAGCTGAAGCTTCAGGAGTCTTCATTTCTCTGAGGGGCTGAAGATCCCGAAGAGATCTTCAGAGCAACCGGGGAGAAACAACTCGACGGCTCAACAGATGATTCGTATAGACAATAAATCCACATTTTTATCTGATGAAACAAACAGATGCATCTCTTCCTCCTACTGCCCCCCCCACACACACACTGTTACACACTGTTACACACTCGTACACACTCGTACACACTCGCAGCACACAGCCCTGTGTAATATCAGCGTGTAATATCAGCCTTGTCTCATTCTGACCCCTCTCACATCTAAGAGCTGAATTTCATTTTCAACGTGACACCAAGAAATGTACTTATTATTCTCTCGGAATGTTCTCTCTTTCTCTCGTTCACTCTCCTTTCTCCTCCCTCCCTCCCTCCCCCTCCTCAGTTCAGGAATGCATTATAGACAGGAAGTGCCTTACAGCCAGAGCAATTATCATCAGCAATAAAATCATCACCACATCATTCTCTCTCTCTCTCCCTCTCTCTCTCTCTCCTCTCTCTCTCTCTCTCCCTCTCTCTGTCTCTCTCTCTCTCTCTCTCTCTCTCTGTCGCTCTTCTATCTCTCTCTCTGTCTCTCTCCCCTCTGTGTCTCTCTTCTCTGTCGCTCTCTCTCTCCCTCTCTCTGTCTCTCTCCTCTCTCCCTCTCTCTCTCTCTCTCTCTCTCTCTTCTCTCCTTTCTCTCTCTCTCTCTTTTCTCTCTGTCGCTCTCTCTCTCTCCCTCTCTCCCCTTCTCTCTTGCTCTCTCTCTCTCTCTCTCTCTCTCTCTCTCTCTTCTCTCTCTTCAGTTTGTTTCTCTCTCCTCTCTCTCTCTCTCTCCTCTCTCTCTCTATCTCTCTCTCTCTCTCTCTCTATCTCCCTCTCTCTCTCTCTCTGTCGCTCTCTCTCTCTCCCTCTCTCTGTCTCTCTCCCTCTCTTTCTCTCTTCCCTCTCCTCTCTCTCTCTCTCTCTCTCTCTGTTTCCTCTCTCTGACTCTCTCTCTCTCTCTCTGTCCCCTCTGTCTCTCTGTCTCTCTGCCTTTTCTGTCTCTCTCTCTCTGTATTCCCTCTCTGTCCCCCTTCTCTCTCTCTCTGTCTCTCTCTCTCGCTCTCTCTTTCTGTCTCTCTCTCTGTGTCTCTCTCCCCACTTTATGACTTGAACCAGTAGATGTAATTAAGTATCCATTAAACCAGATAAAATGCTGCTGTTTCACTAATGAACTCATCGATGAACTGACCAATCAGAGTCATTGTAGTGGCTGCTGGGTTTTAATGAAGACGAACATCAACAGTGCTGGTTCTGTCTGTCCGGTTCTGCGTCTCTCTGGCCTCTGAGTTCCTGAATTTACATTAATGTTCATGAATTTGCATTAAGCTGAATTCAACTGCAGAGATATTTAAAGCCATAAATAATTCTGCGACAGCTACAGAATAACAACAGCAACAACCACAACCATTTTTTGCTTCATTTACGTTAAGAAGAACATATTTTAATCAACGTAACCCATATTAGAAATAGTCTGTTACAATCTGAATAAAGCAATTTAATAAAGATATTTTTATCAAAAAGCAGCTTTCATTTGAAAATACTGTAGAACTCTGTTGGGAATTTAATCAAATATAAAGAGAAGACATTTTTTTATTTTTATTATTTCAGTAAATACTTTCAACAGTTTTCTGACCTGGGTTTTGTTTCATTCTATGTTCTTCGAACCTCAATTTACAAACCATGAAATCCAACCCATCAGTTCAACACACTTGGAGGAGAACATTCATATCATATCCTTCATATCAGCTGATCTAGGACCAGGACGCGGTGAGGGGGAGGGCACCCTCGTCTCGTCTCACTCGTGCACGCTCACACTTAGGGGACAATTTAGCGTCTCCAGAAACCAGAGCTCCTCGATGAAATACGCCCCATGGGGACCCACACCTCATAGAAAGCACCTGGACCGTCCCGCCTGGGAATCAAATCCAGGACCTCCTCACTTTGTGTCGCCACGGTGAGGCGCTACCCTGGACTGATCCTCCAGGACCCTGGTGCTACACACAAGACACCAGAGGACACGCAGCTTACCGAGTCCTTTCTGCCGGATGTTGTACTGTCTGCACCACGTTGTCTTCTTTTTTAATCAGGCCCATAAGTGCCTTCTGTTGTCTGTGCAGCACCAGAGAGGAAGGTTGTTTCGTTTCACTGTGAATCTAGAAAAGATGCAAAAACCTACTTGACTTGCAAAATTCATGTCAACTCTTCTGCCCAAAAGGCCTTTGATGATGAAATGTGTTGCAGGTTAGGCAACAATGACATAAAAAAGAGGACGCTTCAGAGCATTAAGTAAAGAAAGCAAACCCTGGAGTATTCAGCTGAGAGGAGCTCATGATGAAGTGTGACGATGTGGCGCTTTGATGTGCCGTCGAAAGCTGCGAGGGTTTCAGCAGCAGCCGCTGTTATTGGGCCATTAATTACCATTAAAGTGAATTCATTAAGATTAATTATCGGACACTAACGAACACCTCACAGGAGAACTCAGCAGAACAAGACAGTTCACTGCTAAAGTCTCCAAACGTGTGTGTGCGCATGAGTATGTGTAGGAGACACAGGTGGCTCATCACTTATGGTCAGTGCACTGTCTGTAGCAGATCAGAACTCATCCAACTGTTTCACACACACACACACACACACACACACACACACGCATACACACACGCATACACACACGCATACACACACTGGAAAATGACCCAATCAGGATTGTTACTCCATAGTATGTGGCTAAATGCAGTCAAGCAAGCACTCCCTTTGATTCGGACTGCAGGAACTGGACTGAAGGTCACGAGTCCTTTTCCAGACGGCTGTCCCACGTCTGCGGAAGCCGCAAGGACACAGGACAGGGTGCGAGTCACTGTTCCTCGAAAGGTTTACTTCCTTTCATTGAAGACTGGAGTATTTATTAAACAGTTAGGAGTTATTCTGTAACCACCACTATAATATCAGTACCAGAGGGAGGGGAAAGTCCACACGCTCTTTACTTACGAAGAAGATGCGTGTTTAAGCCAAGGCAGTGGTAGGAGGTGTGATCTAGTGGTGGGACACTCAGCTCTGGCTCAAGAGGTTGCAGGTTCAAATCCCACCACCACGCCTTGAGTAGAACCCTTAATCCCAAGCTGTTCAAGAGCTCCCTGGAGAAAAAGGGTCACTCTGGATAAAAGTGAAGCAACCTCTGCTTTTAGCCCACGCACATACCGTGCAGCCATATCCAGCACCTGGGGAGCAGTGATGGGGACGGTACCTTGCTCAAGGGTACTGGTCTGGGATTCAAAACCCACAGCCTCTCAATCCCAGGGCCCAGTCCCCAAACACTAGACCACCACTGCCACTAAAAAGTGTCTGCTAAAAGTTTCTACTTCACCAGTTCCCATCTCTAATCTCTCATAATAAAAATAAAGATGAAAGTCATTATTATTATATAAAGAATTACTTATGTTCAGTAAAATCCAAACTGAAATTAGAAATATTTAGCTACCTGTTTTCTACCTTCATACACATTCATACACCTGGAACTGCAGTGTGTGTGTGTGAGTGTGTGTGTGAAAGTGAGTGTACTAAAGGTTAAAGGCTTTGTAACACCCCCCAGGTAGAACACTACAAAGGCCAGGCGGTCATTAATAAGCAGGAGGTGACGGACGCAGCGAAGGACGAGACTGTTATATTTTATTACCTGCCTTTATCGTCTGGTCTCTTCCTGCTGACAGCACAGCCAATCAGAAAGGGGCTCTGAAGCTGAGACAGGCTCCTGTGTCTACACTAGAATATGCTGATTACCTGGCATGGATTTGAGAAGAGAATAATGAATATGCAAATTAGCTACAGGCAAAGAGCATAAGTTAAAGCAAAAAGAAAAAAATTGTTAGAGAAATCCTTTGAATCTGATGCCAGGTGTGTGTGTGTGTGTGTGTGTGTGTGTGTGTGTGTGTGTGTGTGTGTGAGAGAGAGAGTTTATGGGATGGTAATATTTTAACAGATGCTAAAAACCCAACGTGAATCTGCCCACAGCAAAAGGTCAGACTTCTCCAACAAACAGCTGCAGACAATCCTGCTTTACCTTCTCCACAACAGAACAGACCATCTAACTGAACCAGTGGGAATGGAGAGAACATCCTGGAAGAGGGTGGATTGGGAAAACTTAGAGCTGGAGAACATATAGGCTTAGTAGCGATGGAGAACATATGGTTTTATTAGTGGTGGAGAACATTATTAGAGCTGTATAACATATTTGTTCTCTGGTGGTGGAGAACATATGGGTTTATTAGTGGTGGAGAACATTATTAGAGCTGGAGAACATATAGTTTTTGTAGTGGTGGAGAACATTATTAGAGCTGGGGAACATATAGGTTTTGTAAAAGTGGAGAACATATGGGTTTACTAGTGCAGGAGAACATTTGGGGTTATTAATGGTGGAGAACATTTACGTTTGTTAGAGCTGGAGAAAGTATGGGTTATAAGTGCAGGAGAACATTTGGGTTTATTAGAGCAGCAGAACATATTGGTTTAATAGTGTTGGAGAACATATCCGTTTATTAGCGGTGGAGAACATATGGGTTGATTTGGTCTGGAGAACATGGGTTTGTAAGTGTTTGTTGTTTGGTTTAAGATGTTCGGGTCTTGGGGTTACTGTTGCTATGCAGGAGCTGTTCTCTCTCTATCTATCTGTCCATCTGTCCGTCTGTCTGTCTGTCTATAATTCAGTTACTCTCAAGTCTGTACTGCTGCATCCTATCCAATACCTTCAGTCAGCTGGACACACACACACACACACACACACACACACACACACACACACACACACTAATTCCCGCCCATGTTAATGATCTAATTCTGGTGTGGGTGTGGAGTCAAAATGTCAGCAATAATGAAAAGCTGGACCAACTTCACCTTTACCTGCATCAACCCCCCCCACCAACAAACACACACACACACACACACACACACACACACACACACACATGCACGCTCTCACACACCTGTCCACTGTAATCACAACAAACACCTTCAGCCAAACTGCAAAGTGTTTTGACGAAACACACACACACACACACACACACACAGAGACACGATTTAACCTTGAAGAAAGCCGACCTGCTGCTCAGGGGAGGAACAGCTACACTTGTGTCCATGTGCCTCCCAGAAGTCTTTGCAACTGGAAAATTTCCCATCACAATTGATTGCAAATGGGATGTAAATGATTTAATTGACCAAAAACATCAAGCGATGAGGTTCAGGAAGTTTTTAGTGATGCCTGACTTGCTTTGTTTGGATCCCTCTGTAAATGTTGTTTACAGGGACAGATTTTATTGGCTGATTGATGAGATTTCCAAACCTAAGAATCAGGAAATGGGCAAAGAAAATCATTGCAGATCCTGAGTGTCTTCCCTCATGCCATCACCCTCAAACAGACCAGTACCATCATCTGATTGGCCACAACTACTACTATAGGCATTTCACTCCCACACGTGATGCACAATATTGTTACTCAGACCTTGCCATCAACATGTGCATGTCCTGTCATGTTTTTTCAGCACATAGAGTAGATTAAATGAAAGAAATGGGAACTAATTTTCCTACAAAGTGCCAACCACTCAGTTCAACAACACTGTCCTTCAGGAAGATCTGGAGAACCGCTCAGGTACAGAGACTGGACTGAAAATGAGAGACAACAACACTGTCCTTCAGGAAGATTTGGAGAACTGCTCAGGTACAGAGACTGGACTGAAAACGAGAGACAACAACACTGTCCTTCAGGAAGATCTGGAGAACTGCTCAGGTACAGAGACTGGACTGAAAATGAGAGACAACAACACTGTCCTTCAGGAAGATCTGGAGAACCGCTCACAGAGACTGGACTGAAAATGAGAGACAACAACACTGTCCTTCAGGAAGATGTCCTTCAGGGGAGCTGATTCAGTGTGTGTTGGAGGGAGGCCACTTTCTCGTCTTTGGTATCATGAAAGTGACTACTTGTCATTGTGAGCTCACAGCACACGGTGAACCACCATGAAATCCATCCTCTGTTTTTCACCCTCACACACCGTGCAGCTGTGGGCAGCTATATCCAGCGCTGTGATGGGGACGGTACCTTGCTCAAGGGAATCTCAGGGCAACTCTCTGGTCTGGGTTTTGAACTCATGACCTCCTGATCCTGGAGCCTAATCCCTAAACACCAGACCACCGCTGCCCCTGAGGCTTCTGTGAGTTCTGATG